>KK114282.1:29814-50063 GCA_000611955.2 Stegodyphus mimosarum
TATTTTGTTTATTATGAATATAAAAATATGATAAGGACACCACATAACTTCCTTGCACACCTATTGAATTATACGTATTTTTTGCTGCACTTCTTTTAAACTTATTTCCTAGAATTATTTTAACTTAATTAACCGGACCCGCGAGGGAAGGTGAAAATGATAACGAAAATAACAAATTTTTAAAATTAAGTATTCCGATCAAGTTTTGTTGCACGGAAATCATACTACTTGTATTTCTATTTTTTCGTAACGGGCATAAATCTTTCTCAAATATAAGTATAGGAACCGGGAGATCGCATTAAATGTTAAATTTTGTTATTGATCTAGAATTAATTTTAAAAATTTGAAATTGCCAAAATATGAATAATTTCGTCATTTAAAATACTTCTGCCTTTGGAAGTATATGTTAGGATTAACGATTACGAAAGAATTTTTACGCCGGGTAACGGAGTAGTTTGATATATATATATATACGTATATAAAGATATATATATACGTATATATATACACGTTTATACTGCCGATTGCAATAAAAAAGGGAGTCGTACAAATAGATATTATGGCAGGCCATATACAAAATTTCAACATTCTACGTCTAACAGTTTTTCAGTTCTGCGAGATATATTCGTTCGTATGTACGTACAGTCGTCACGTGACATCATTTTGAATCGTTTGCAATTCGTTTAAGAATAAAAAGTCCTTTATTCTGTCTGTATGCACAGATGTCACGCAAAACAAAATCGTCGAAATGGATTCGGGAACTGTCAGAATGGATATCTCTTTTGAAATCTGAAACTCGAAATTTTTCGGGATTACAATTCATGCTTTACGTTGCACAAGGAAGTAAAAACTTTTGTTCAAGGTTTGACTTTTTATCATCATTTTCTAGACTTCTTGCTGTTTAATTTCTAAAAGGCACTTATAAAAGACTAATCTAATAAATGACAAGTTATCTAAATCTAAATAAACGCGTATGTAGTTTTCGAGGCTTGAAAAGTGTTGGAAGAGGGGAAATGATCTCTTAGCCACGGTGAAAGGGCTGCGTGGGGCAACGTTCTATGTGTTATCGAAGTTTAGTTAGACTTCTAGTTAATGCAAGGGCGCCAGAACGAGGATCCGCCAGAACGAGGTTAGTGTTCGATTCAAATTCTGACTTCGTTTAATATCCAATTTATTTCACTTCACAAACATAGAGAGATTAAAGAGGCTATTTACATACAGAGTTTAACATAATGATCTAATGATCCGTACATCACGAAGATGAATAACATTTAATAACTTACGTATCGTATCTTAAATGCTGCGAAGATAGAACGGGAATTCCCCGATCGCTTAATTCAAAAACAGACCTGGTTGCCAGATTCATAGATCGAAATTATGAAATTTAATATTAGCAAACAGGAAATAGTAAACTTCATAGGAGTGGCAACATCCTCCCACCTTTTGTATTGCAGGCAAATTTACCTTAAAGCAATACAAAACGAAATAATACACATATATAGCAGATATAAATTGTAATACATGAAATGAAGTTGAACTAAGAATTATAAACATGTGAAATGACATTAAAAAACAATAAATATATAAACTGGCATTATAGTTATTAAGTACTAGGGAAAAAAGTCAATAATAGTTCATAAGTCCATGCGTTTTACAGGTACTACTCGGCGACCACTTCGAGTTACCCTTATATTTTTAGGAACCTCGTTTTCACATGACTCTGTCTCTGGTGCAGTCTCGGTTTTCTGAGACATTTTTATGAAGTTGTCGGCAGAAGTAAGCTCCAAAGGGAAGATTCGTTGAAGGGGTCGTATGATTTCACCATTGGCTACTCGTAGTTTCGCAACACGTTCAATATTGTCTTTGCCAGGAAACAGTTCAATTACCTGTGCTAAAGGCCAATTTATCCTATTTGGGTTCTTTGACTCCACTAGGACAATTTCTCCTGGAGAAATCGTCTTTCTCCGTGAAGATGACTTTGGACTTCTTACCAATTCTCCTAGATATTCTTTATAGAAACGTTTTCGTAGATTTAGCCGTAAGTTATGAAGGTAACGTACACGTTTCAATAAATGCTGAGAGTCAATTAAGTCCAAATCAACAGTTTCTCGCTCGCCTAAATCTTGAATAAAGTGAGCAGGCGTAAGAGGTCTCAGTTCGTTAGGATCGTCTGACAAATATGTCAGTGGTCGTCCATTTATTGTGGCCTCACAGTCAGTGAGCAATGTCAACATTTCTTCATATGTGACACAGGATTTTCCTAAACACTTTCGAAGAAGTTCCTTGATACAACGAACCATTCTTTCCCAAAATCCACCGTACCATGGGGCAGACGGAGGGCTAAATATCCATTTGATTTTCACTAAAGCACATTCCCTTTGAATGAAATCCCACATCTTTGGCAGCTCAAAATTTTGGAGGTTTAACGTGACCATATTGACCACTTGTTTTTTCTTACCTAGTCCTAAAATTGTCCAACCTAATAAAGTTTCCACGGCTGAAATACCAGATGTAAGTACTTCAATTCTTCCTGTCAAAATGCTTCCAAGTACGTCAGCTCCTAGAAGAATTCTTATAGGTGGCGAATCTCTTCCGACATCTGTCAGTTTTATTCCTCGAGAAGCAAGTTCAACAAGTAATGTTTCATCACGTATTCTGGGTAACGTAGAGCAAATCTTCGGTTGATCGAGCAGAGACATTGAAGTAGAATACTTTCGATCTAAACTTTCAATGGTTACAACATATTTCGTATGCTCAGCAGCCGGAGTAATTCCTCCGCCAAACAGTCCTTGAGATAACATTTCCTTTCCGGAAGGGGAAAGATTTAATTCAGCAGCTAAGCTCTTCTCAATATAGGAACGATGTGATCCATCATCCATTAAGGCTCGTGCACAGATTTCCTTGCCTCTGTGCCGTAGTCTGATCATGATTGTTTTCAAATAAATTTCACGTTCTGAGGGAAGATTTGTCAACAGCGTCTTGGTAGATTTTTGCTTTTCTTCTGCGACTTTGTCCTTTGATGAAGAGTTAATATCTTTACCTAAATCTGGGCAAAGTAACGCGTAATGCCTCCGTCCACAAATCAAACATTTTACACTACTGTGACACCCTTTTGCCATATGACCAGGCTTAAGGCAAACAAGGCAGCATTTCCGTCGCATAACTTGGGACTTTCTGTCATCGTAATTTATTGTCGACAAATTTTGACAATCCTGACTTGGATGAGGACGGTCACAGAATATACAACTAATTTTTCTTCCAGATGTGTTCGAAATTAGAGTAGCAGCAGTAGGTTCATCTCGTTGAACTGGTTTTTGGAATTCCTTTCGTTTCGTACCACTTCCGAACGCATTTTCTGCTAAAACCCGATGCTCTTCACCCTCTACTTCATGACGTAAGAAAGACATCAAATTTTCCAGAATCTTCTCCTTTGCGAGGATTTGTTCTCCTTCCTCGACTTCTCTGTTGAGTCTATATCTGTCCCAAGCCTTTAGAATTTCAGTCGGAAGACATGATTCCACAACAGGATACAGCATTGCTGCGTAATTCGATGTTGTCACACCCAATGTCTCTAACGCTCGTAGATAGGAACCAAGTTTATCGTATAAATCAGCTAACTTGATGACTGATTTGTTATTTACTAATGCCAAAAGATCTCGAATGTAAACTTCAATCAATAAGTCCTTTCTGCCAAATCGGGACTTTAAATGTTCAATAACTTTCGCGTAGTTATCCTTAGAAGGTGGGTAACTTTCCGCTATATCGCGTGCTTTAGTTTTTGGTTTTAACGAAGAAAGCAGATACTGAAATTTATCTTCTTCTCTTAAATTTTCATCTTCATGAACTCGAGAAAACTGACCCCAAAATGCAACCCATGATCTAGGCATAAGATCATACTCCTTAAGACGTAATTTGGGAAGTTTTAAGTTATCAGATGCAACCTTATTAGAAATTACAGATTTACTTTCATTATATTGATTATAATTCTTCTCGTATATAACTCGTACTTCAGTAAATTTATCTCTGTAAGATTCCATTGCATCATACTCTTCATCCGTAAAACTAATTAATTTTTTAATTTCTTCATCTACTTTAAATAAACGCTCTGCTTTCTCAACAACTTTGCAAAACTGTACGTGAATGTCCTTATCAACATCAATTTTACGATGAATATCATTAAACGTATTCGCCGCTGTGGTAAAGAGACGGCGTAAATTAGTTCTTTCACCTCGTAACTTAGTTTCCAGTTTTGCTTGCTCAGCCTCAGTCTGTGTTTTTTCTGAAGTCATGTTTTACTTACACGTATATCAAACGTATTTCTTAAACGTATATAACGTATTTCGAATGTAAACGTACTTCTTAAACGTATGTAACTATTACATGAACATAAAAAACTCTTCACGAAACAAACTTTTATAAATAACTCAGAAGCAATCAAAAGTTAAATAAATTCAGAAATTAACTTGTTTACCTTCATTAAAGTAACTTGAATTTAGCCACTTCTGATTTCTCAGTGCAGAGTACAGTTCTGTCGTTCGGACGCCACTTGTATTCGATTCAAATTCTGACTTCGTTTAATATCCAATTTATTTCACTTCACAAACATAGAGAGATTAAAGAGGCTATTTACATACAGAGTTTAACATAATGATCTAATGATCCGTACATCACGAAGATGAATAACATTTAATAACTTACGTATCGTATCTTAAATGCTGCGAAGATAGAACGGGAATTCCCCGATCGCTTAATTCAAAAACAGACCTGGTTGCCAGATTCATAGATCGAAATTATAAAATTAAATATTAGCAAACAGGAAATAGTAAACTTCATAGGAGTGGCAACAGTTAGGTTAAACAAGTGTAATTAGGTTTAAACATACGCAGTGGATTAATTAAAAGACTTATCACTTGAAAACACAACTCAATATTTATATTCACATTAAAGTTAAGCGAATTCCCATGTTGATTCAGAGAGATTTTTGCGTCATCTATTCACGGAGTTCTAAGTTCAAACATAAAGCATGTATGTTCGGAGAATCAACCATAAGAGAGTGAAAATAATCAATTATTTGGCTTTTAACATCCAGCTCTAAAGCTATAATTTTCAGTTCTGTGAGCGTATAATTGCAACTCACGAGTATTTCTTTTTGTAGCGTTTCTCAAGCTTAAAAATTCTCTCTTCTAATGGACGACTGGAGATGATTACTCACGTGTCGTGTTTTGTGACATTTGGAAGAAACGCATTTTCCCACATCTTTCATTTTACCTTCGGGGAAAAGAACTACAACTTCTGCTTGACTTACTGCACCTTCGATATCTTCCGCCCGCCAGAAAAGTTTAATTATTTCTGTCGGTGTAAGAAGAACCAATATTTGCCTTTTCATTTTGGCGAATTAGTAGTTGTTTATTCGTTTGGATTTGCGAAGTTAAAATTTCATGATTTAAATTTGGTGTAAGCGCTCATGCGTAAATTTAATATCAAAAGAAAATATTTTTACCTTCAAAGCAAAGTAATCTTTAAAGCCAAATGAGAGTTAATAAATGTGAAATAGAAAACGGCGTAATTTCGAAAATGGAAATAGAATGCTAGGGAAAATGTTTATTGAATGCTAGGGAAGGGTATATCATGCATTCTTATAAAAATGTGCTAAAAGAAGTGTATCAACCGAAATAAAATTTCAGGTATTGTAACATGAAGATATGCGCTCGAAACTGTGAGGATTTAAAACAACACCGTTAAGGTTACAGTGAAAAAGTTTCGAAATTTTTTAATGGTAACACCGTTTTTTCCTGAACAAGTTGATCAACGCATTGAAAATCCATAAATACCATTGAAACGACTAATATGAAAATTGCCGATGTAAAACATTTGCAAAGAAGACCATTATGAAAGATTAATCACAGCATGAGAAAGGAGTGAGGAAAAAAGTTTATTTTAATTTACAAGCAATCAACGTGTGCAACTTCGCAGACGGCAACACATTGTAATGGAGATAGTTGACAATAATCACAAACGTTCCATCACATGAGGAATATGTATAATTTCACGTTTATTACTAATCACTTTATTATTTTTCTGTTGTTCCCTTAGAGACTCTTCTGAAAATGGTAAGTTGATAGAGAACGGAATATTATTTGAATTAAGCCACTGAGGACCTGTCCACCACAAGTCATGAGTAGAAAGTTCTGAAGGCAAAATACCTCTTGATGCGCAATCAGCTGGATTCTCCTTTCCTTTTATGTGATTCCAATGCGATGAAGGTAAGACTGATTGAATTTCTGAAACGCGGTTGGCTACGAAGGTTTGCCAGCGTGTTGGTTCTGATTGTATCCAGGACAAAACTATCATTGAATCACTCCATGCGTAAATATCGTCAACATGAATTTGCAATGAATTCTGCACAGCTTGAACCAAATGCACTAATAGAACTGCAGAGCAGAGTTCTAAACGAGGAATAGAGATTACTTTCAGGGGAGCTACTCGAGTTTTTGATGTTAGTAGCTGCACCGAAACTGAAGAATGATTTGAAGACTTTAAATAAATCACTGCGGCGTAAGCTTTCTCTGATGCGTCACAGAAACAATGAAGTTCTACATTTGTAGATTTGGGCAATAATACTCTCCTAGGAATACGAATGCATTCAAGATTTGCGATATCTTCACAATAGATTTTCCATCTTTGATTGATTTCCTCTGGCAAGGGATCATCCCACGAGATTTGTAATTTCCAAATATCTTGAAGCAAGATTTTTGCTGCAACTATAAAGGGTGCTAACCAACCAAGTGGATCAAAGATTTTCGAAATAGAAGATAAAATTATTCTTTTAGTAGAACACTCTCTGTTTTCGAAGTTTCCAAAGTGACAAGTAAACTCGTCTTGCGTTGGATACCACTCTAAACCCAATAATTTTATTGATTTAGTATCAACTACTGTACATGAAGAATTTGAGTTCCGAGCACTCAAAGCAGTTTCCAAAATCGAGCGATCATTTGTACACCATTTATGCAACTGAAAGCCACCTTTTTGTAAAAGTTCACTTAGTTGTGAAATTAACTCTACTGCGTCCTCTACTGTGTCTGAAACAAATAGGACATCATCAATATAACAATTGTGTAATATTATTTCAGCTGCCTTTGGGAATTTAGTTCCTTCGTCAATTGTTAGTTGTTTGAGTACGCGAGTTGCCAGGTATGAAACGGAAGTAGTGTCGTACGCAACTGTGCACAACCGGTAAGTTTTAATCGGCTTCGATGGATCATCTCTCCAAAATATTTTTTGGTAATCGCGATCTTCATCATGAATTTGAACTTGTCGATACATTTTCAATAAGTCGCTAGTAATGGCTATGGGATAGCATCTAAACCTCAAAAGAATAGTAGATAAGTCGTCTTGAAACTTGGGACCATTCATTAGCGTGTCATTAAGCGATATCCCTGATGTAGTTTTGGCACTAGCATTGAAAACGACGCGTAGTTTTGTGGTAAGACTGGATTCTTTTAGCACGTGATGATGAGGTATATAATAATGAAAATTTACTTTATCTAAATTATCATCGGAAAATTCTTCCATGTGTCCAAGTGATAAATATTCGGACATGAAGTCTTTATATTGTTGATATATTTCAGGAGTTTTTATTAGTTTTTGTTCTAGACTAAGAAAGTTGCGAAATGCTGATGGTCTGGAATTACCTAATTCATTTCTTTTAGGCTTGAATGGCAATTTTACTCAGTAACGACCATTTTCACTCCGGACGGGATTTTCCACGAAATGATTTTCACACAATCTTTCCTCTTTAGTTAAAGGTTTCGATGTGGGAATTTGTTCCAAATCCCAAAATGATTTAACTAATTCCTCCGTGTTTATGTTTAGCGTATTGACTGAAACCTGCTTACGGTTTGGGAATTCGAAATGTGTAGTTCCAGCAATTACCCATCCTAACTTAGAACAACATGCAAATGGAAGATTTTTGCCCCTTTTAATTACCTCGCCATTGATTAAAGTAAGGAATACATTAACTCCAAGCAAAATATCAATTTCTCCCGATTCATGAAATGTAGGATCTGCTAAAGTTAAATCTTCGAAACTTTCATATAAATTCAAAGGTAATGTTACACTTGGAATGTTTCCTGTAATTTTGTCTATTATGTAAGCGGACGTTGAAATTCTGTAATTAGTATTAAAATGAGGTGTAAACAACAAGTCAACTTCTCCAGTAGTAGTTGTATTGAAAGTACCTAAGCACGACACTAATATCTTCGAATCCTTTATGCTCAATCCTAAATTGATAGCTGTTTTCCGACGAATGAAGGATTTTTCACTACCTGAATCTAGTAAACATCTACAATTTATGAATTCATTTTTTGAGTTTTGAACCTTAATTAAAGCAGTACACAAAAGTACATGACTACGTTTACCATTAGCATGAGCTCCAAAATGTTGATTTTCATAGTTGTTTGCACAAACAGTTGGAGAACCCTCACTCAAGTTGTTTTCTGATTTAATTTGCGATTTCGGAACAAACACTTGTGCTTCCGGTGAAGGGAATCTAGATGCATTTTTTGGTTTGAAATTATTTTCTAAATGCAAAATGCTATGATGATGCTTAAAACAATGCTTGCAGGTATTTACACTCTTACACATTTTAACTTTATGGACATTAGACAAGCAATTAAAACAAAGTTTATTAGTCTTAACAAACTCTATTCGTTTTTGCACTGGTAGATTTAAAAAATTAGAACACCTGTATAAAAAATGATCTTCTTTACAAAATAAGCAGGTAGAATTAGTAATCAGAGAAGTAACCCTATTATACACTGGTTTATCTGATTTATGCGTTTTACTAATTAAAGGTTTACTGTTCTGTAATGTTCTAGCGAAATTCTTCAAAAATTCTATCAAGTCATTCAACTTTGGTATTTCGTCTTTTTTTAATTGACGCTCCCACCACAACCTTGTCGAAACATCAAGTTTTTGCAAAATAATATACAACAACAAAGTATCACTAAAATTATCTATCCTTTGATCTAATGTTTCCAATGAGCGAGTTATTTCGTTTACGTTATCTACTAAACTTAATATCGATGATGCAGATTCTGTTTGTATTTGTGAAACGTTAAGAATTCTTTTAATAAAAGCAAATATCTGTTCTCTCTTATTAGAAAATCTCTCTTCTAGTAAATTCCAAGCAATACTGAAATTTTGATCAGCTATGGGAATTGACTGAATAATGCGATAAGCATCATTTTTCAAAGAACTCTTTAAATATTGTAATTTTTGAGCTCCAGATAGATTTGGATTGTTGCGAACACTAGCGTTAAATAAATCTTTAAATGTTATCCATTCAGTTAAATTTCCGCTAAATGCGGGTAAAGATAATTTCGGTGATTGATTCAGGTATGACAGGTTTGTCGCCATTTGCATTTACGACCTTGTAAATCTTTAACTTACGAATAATTTTTAAGTGAATTTCCTCAATTTTCTCTAAAATCGACTGTTCTTCCTCAACGAAAGTGTCTATTTTTTCATCATCAGAATTTATATAAATTTCTCCAAATATAGATTAAAAATCTTCCTTAAAATCCTTTTAGATTTTACATTTTTCTAAGATTAATTCAGCTTCAGCATTATCTAAGTTATCATAATCTATTCTTTCGATAAATTTCGTTAACTGCGTTTTCAAAATTTTCTTTCGTTTTTTCTCTATATCTAACATTTTGAAAATATTCTAAATACTCGATTTTACTAATACTTTAATCACAAAAATTGTAGCAATAACGAAATGTCAAATGCAATTAAAATGTGTTAACTATTTCACTCACCACGTACACTGTATCCAATGTGAAAGTCTTGAGAATTCTAAACCGAAATTGCATCATGAACTCCATTACGGACACGTAGAATTCTTATTCACAAGCGCGGGTTTTTCTCGTAGTTCCGGCGTAGGACGACCAAATAATGTAGCGGAAGTAATCTTAAATTTAAATTAATAAACGTAAGAATACATCTTTGCGAGTGGACTGTAGTTTAAACCTTTTATTTTAGTGATTTCAGCTTTAGAACACAACATAGCAAAAAAAACCGAGAGAGTTACAATTAGCGTTTGCAAGAATGCACAAAACAAAATGCGAACTGCGCATACGATCTGCGCATTGCGAAAAAATATCTCACAGACAGGCAGACGACTCTAGTGGCCTAAACATTTCAGTTCTGACAAATCTCGTGAATTTAATGTATGCACCTTAGATTTCACATAATCTGAGGTCCAGAAATCCATCTATGTGAAATCCGGGGATCGTGGTGGCCCTGAAACTGGAAATTACGGGAGATAACTCTGTCTCGAAATATTGTACAGGTTAGAAACTTAAACTCCAATAAAAGTTTCTACCCCTCTCCTCTCTTGTAATGTCTTTGGTCCTTTACAATGGTGTTCTTTGCAAATGTTTCATTCCGGCAATTTTCGTCATAAATGTGTATCGTTCCAAAGCTATTTGTGCTTTTCAATGAGCTGATCAATTTGCTCAAGAAAAAGGTGGTGCTGCCATTCCAAAATTTCAAAATGTTTTCTCTGTAATCTTAATCCTGAGAGCTCTGTTGTTTTAAATCATCACGATATCTAGCGCATATCTTCAAAAAACAATATCTGAAGTTTCATTTCGATTGGTTGAGCGATGGACCACTAAGAGTTTATATATCGGGGAAGTGTTTTATGACCAGCTTGTATAGGTAAAGGTAGTAATGTGTCCGATCCAAAAATTCGACTGTGAGCTTTCAAGGAATTAGCACGAATTATGCTCCCCACAGTAGGTTTTTGCTATCTTTATAATATCAGTCTCTGTGTGTATGACGATTTTTTTGTCCACGGTTACATTTACATGAAGCATCTAACATTTCTATTTTCCGCATTTAAGCTTTCGAATTTCAGATAAACAGTTGACCAAATTTTGGATAAAGCTGGGTAACTAGAAGTAATATTTTACATGAGGTCCATAACAGTTTTTAATAAAAAAACTATATTAAAATATAATCCAAACCTTTTCAGTTTTAGTATTTAATACTTTCATATCAATGGGAAGAGCATATTAAATTAAATTTTGGCGGAAATGGATATCTAGAGACATTAAGTTTTTTAGAATCCGGAGAGATGAAAAATGAGCAACACCTTCTTGCTGACCATTACGCCACGAAGACATGCGAAGAAAGCGGGAGAAATACCTTATATATTCCCCTTTTAAAGGGCGACTGAGGTTTTGGAGACCCAGTCGCCAAGTCCTGTTAGTGGAGAAGGATCATCCAGAACCTTTTTTAGTTCGGGCGCCACTGGTTTGTTTAGAATCCAGAAAGATATGGTCACTTTACTTAACCTGTTCCTCCAAACTAAGTTAATGGCCCAACAGGGTTAGGAAGTCATCCTAGTCGTTGCTAGCAATCTGATGGTTAGGCCGCTTTTCTACATTTACATTAATCTTTAGTTTCTTGGATATAATTATTTTCATTCATTATCTCTAAGATGCCCTTGTTGCAGTAATAGTCCGTGAACAGTCTATTCACAGGATATGTGATGTAGTCGGAAGGAAAGAACTGCTGTCGAAGGTGCTCTGTCAGAGGGCAGGAGAGTCGTTAATAAAGTGCGTCCGCGTCTTCCCCCCGAAAACCGGAAGAACAGTTGACGTCCCCTCTGAGGAATCATCTGTAATACGTTGGGAATTTCCCGTGATTGGCACAAGCCTGGATGAAGAGTCGATTGCATTTGAGGCTCTTGAGAGTAGGTACTGGGAAGATGTTGTAAGTAAATCTTCTTGTCTCTTCTTTCTGCCATCGTGATGACCATGTCTCTTGGAATGTTGTCTTGAGGAGCCTTTTTGCGACTTCTGCGGAAAGCGGAACTTCCTTGTCAATTTCTGGTTTGAGAGCTGCGGTGTGAGCTAGTTCATCAGCTCGTTCGTTGCCTTTCTGTCCGGAGTGTCCTTTTATCCAGTTGATCTTTAAAGGGATAAAGGAGCCTAACGTCAAGAGGATCTCTCTAAATGCTGCCGCGTGCGAATGTTTTGGAGGAAAGGAATTCAGGGCATTCAGAACGTTCATGCTATCTGTGAAGAATGAAATGTGAGCTGCTGGTTGCGTACCTATTCATAGTGCTGCTTCTTTGAGTGCAAGGGACTCGGCTTGATAGACTGAAGCGTGGTTGCTTAGACGGAATTCTGCTTGGTAAATTTCTTCATTGTTCGAAAAGACTGTGAACGCTGCCCCTACTCGTCCTGAAATTTTTTATCCGTCAGAGAAAATCTGTCTTTGTTGCCCTGAGGACGGCGATTTGCACCAAGGAAGGATGGGTAGATCTCCTGGGTGTAAGACAGGGGAATCTTGGAAACTTTCTATGCTGGCATAGGATAGATTTAAATCTTCTTTAGTGTGAAGGTCCTCTTTGTAGTGTAGAAGTCTGTAGATTTATCTTTCTAATTTTCTGCTTTTAGGTCGACTGGGAGCGTGCCAACTAGAACCTGAAGGGCTGCGGTTGATGGGATGCTATACGCACTGGTGAATTTAGCAGGATTACTAGCTGTATTTGTTGTAGTTTTTGACACATTCTTGCTGTGCCAGTCATCAGACTGGTATCATGCGTTCAATTGCATTTAGGTATAGATGTTTTAACAGGCGCCCCTTTGAACTCAACCTGTCTCTGATTATCCTGTTTAGTTTATTGATGATTCGATGTGTCTTATCTCGGACTTCCGTAAGATGTGATACCCACGTGAGCTTCTTATCAAGCATGAATCCGAGGTATTTAATGACATCCTGGCGTCGCAGTGGCTGCCCTTTCCGCTTTATGACTGGTGGATTCGCGTCTATTTTTGAGCCCTTTGGAAAGATGTCTTTTCAATACTGAAACATAGTTTGTTATCTTGACTCCATTTTGTAAGCAATTTGAGTGCTGCATCTGCTTACGCTTTATTGTTGTCCTATTGCTTCCGTCTATTATGAGTATAATATCGTCGGCGTAAGCTTGTATCTTGGCATTCTGTCCAAAGCTGATGTTTAGCGCTGAATCTGCAATTATGTTTCACAGGATGGGTCCGATATTAGACCCCTGTGGGGCTCCTTTGTGGTAATTCGTTGTAATATTTAGGGCGTCTCTTTTGTAGGTCACTTGGCGCTCTCTCAGGTAGCTTGTGATCAGTTGGTAAAGATTCTTTGGACATCGCAGGTGTTTTAATTTTGTTTTGAGCGCTGGCCACTATGGTTTATTGAATGCTGACGCTACGTCAAGCGATATTATACACAAATGGAGGTTATTTTGTCCGTTATTTAAGATGAGGTTTCTGGAATAAGACCAGTTCTGTGTTTTCCATTCCTTTGGAAAATAACCTAATTCAAGACACTTGTTAAAGCATGCTAGAATTTGTTTGTTGTTCGCGAGCCTAAGCTCTTCTGTGATTCAATCGTGAGGCCATCCAGATCAGGAGCTTTACCTCTGCGTGTTAAGTTTATCGAACGTTTCATTTCTTCGAGTGTGAATGGCTGACCGTCTTCCGACTTTGGGATCTCGGTTGGTTGGGCATAGATATCTGCTTGATATGTAGAGTCCTGGTTGGGTTCGTCTCTAGAAAGTGGAAGCGCGTTATTTCCCTAATTGTATCCTCAATTGTATTCGTCATTGTGCCATCGTCTTTTTGAACTGAACCTATCTGTAATAAATCCATGCTCTTCCCTTTAACTAGATCGAAGTATGTTCCGAACGGAGAGCTACTGTGATTTTATTCCATGTCATGCCCCATGCTTTTTCTTTTCTGTATACATCTTTTGCCTGTACTGTGCGCATACCCTTTGGTAAAGCAGTCTGTTATGGGCCCTTTCCTCTCCATTTGTTTTTTGGAATCTCTTCCTTGTTGCTCTAACCTTTTTCCTGAGAATAGTGAGATCCTTTGTCCACCATTGGTAGGTGCGCAGTCTTCGTTTCGAGTTATGTGAGAAAACCGTTCTTTGATAGATCATGTGGAGACTAGTGGTAACTTCTCTTATATATTTATCGATTTCTTCGATAGTTGTCAGATCTCTAGGGTCTGCTAGAGATTTTGAGAGATCCCTTTTAAAACTTAGCCAGTCGGTATGTCTATATTGATTTTCGTTCTTCGCCATGTTGTGTAATGAATACTGGAGACGTCAAAATAGATATTATTATGATCGCTATTGTTTGCTTCGTCCGTTACCTTTCAGTTATCGATCCTAATTCTGTCTCTATTTATAAGTGTGAGGTCAATCCAGCTGTTGCCACTTATTCCTGCGAAGGTTGGCGTATCCCCTATCTCGCTGACAATCGATAGTCCAGTGCTGGCTATGAATTCGCATACTTGGCCTCGTGTGTCCGTATTATCTGAGCCCCTTAGGGGACTTTTGGCTATGAAATCACCCGGTAATTATTGTAGTCATGTTGTTATTATCCTGCATAAACCTTTCTAGGCTTGTCAGTATTGGTGCAATGTCCTGCGATGGAGAACAGTATACCGTGATAAGTATAAATCTTGAGCCACTGCCTATTGCAAGCGCTAGAATCTCCGGAGAGCTGAAAAGTTCTAGAACTGGGAGATTTGAGTCAGCAATAATCATTGCAATTTTTGTGTCTATTCGAGAGTAGAACTTCCCATATTTTGTGGGGAACCCGTACAGTTTGTTCTGTACTGTATACGGTTCCTAGATACATGCTACTTTGAGTTTGTCGTTCTGTTCAAAATTTATCTTTAATTTGTCTGTCGCACTTCTGGAGTGCTTATGATTAATCTGGGTTATTTGGATACTATCCATAATATGTTCGTTGTTTTAGTCGTTCTAGCTTTCTTAGGTAGCATGAGCATTACTTATCTCGGCTATCATGTTGGGCGTAGAGGCGGGTATTATATCGTTTATTCACCTTTGTGCAATTGACAAATCTCACTGTTTTTTGGTTACAATTGGTCTTCTCGTGATCTGTGGAGCCGCATCCGGCATAGACTTTATCTTCCTTGCAATATTTCGCTGGGTGGTTATACCCAAGGCATTTTACACATTGCAAAACCTTTATAAACTCCCTTACGCTGCTTGTTGTCCATTGTACGTTCAACTTCTTCGTTTTCATAAGGATCTTGAAAGCTGCTGGATCTATAGATAAAACCCAGTGCTATCGAAAGCGGGCCTTCATGGCGAACAGGATCTCTAATTCACTATCTGCGTGGTCGGTGTTCTGTGTGTTAATGAAGTTCACTATCTCGTTTTTATTAATGTTCTCGTTGACATTCTACACTATTATTCTGGGTTTCTTTTTTGTGGATGTTTCGTCTCCACTACGTCCTTCAGCTTTCGATTTTCATTTATGGCCTCTTCAAGTATTGCTGGTTCTTCCTTTTTCGTGACTTCTACTAGGAGCCATCCTTTATTGACTCTCTTTATATTCTTGATGCCTACTTTGAGTTTCCCTGAATCTGTGTTCTTCACCAGCTTCTCCTTTACCTCGTCGGATGTGCTACCCTCAGTCTTAGGATAGACTAGTAATACATGCTCTGTCTCTTGTCGTGTTCTCGATTTTGATCGTCTCGATCTAGAACTACTTCTGGATGGCCGTCGAAATCTTGAAACTTCTGCATAAGACGGGTTTTGAGAGGCGACTATTTCTTGTATATATGTCTCTGTATTCTTAGTTTGTTCAACTTGTCCTTCCAAATTGCCTATTTTGTAACTCTGCCTCGAGACTATTCTTAACATATGGTGAAAGAAACTTCGTATCTTTTTTCTTGCTTTTGTGGGAATATCGTCTTTATTCAACTATCCAATTACGTTAGTATAGCACTCTGAAACCTCCTGATACTCTGCGCTGTCATCTACCAAAGTTATATCAACGTCTAGCTGTCGTGTACTGCTCTGTTTCTGTAAATTAGCTATTATTGAAGCACTGGCCGTCAGCGTTTCATGGTCGGGGCGTTGCCCCTTAGGCTCTTTATTTTTTGGACGAAGCATCTCATTTTGTGATTTAAATAGCTCCAAAATAATTTTTAAGCAAAAATTACAATTTTATCGTTAAAATTGAAGAAATTAGCCGACGGAAGAAATTGTCTTCAATTTTGGTGCACTAAAAATGTCTGACTAACTTGGTGGTGCACCAAATGCCTTGCGTGAACAACCATCCTCCACACTAAGATTAACGCTTACTGAAAATTACAAATGCATATAACATTTTTTCTACATGTGTCAAACTCACGATTTTAAATATATAGGTAGATAAACGCATATAAAATCCTATTTTATACTCAAAAGTTATTTGCGCAAAATCCTATTTTATACTCAAAAGTTATTTGCGCAGTATATAAAATCTTTGAGAGAGAATGCTTACTCAGAATACACAAATCAAGGCGGCGGACAGCAACAATTTTAAAAATCTTCCTATCCTCGGAAATTCACCTTCTGCCCAGAAAAAGGACCACAAATATCGCAACCGGAACTAGTAATCCATGGAAAAATTACATTTTCACAAACACAAGTGGTATAATTACCAAGATATTAGCACTTTTATCGGAGCACACGAAAAACCACAGCCAATATGGCCGCTGACATGCGCAGTTTAAGCCGAAGAAATGAAAAATGAGCAACACCTTCGTTGGGAATCGAACCACGGACCTCTCGGTTACACGTCGAGCGTGCTCACCACTACACCACGAAGGCATGCGAAGAAGGCAGGAGAAATACCTTATAGATAAACCAGAAATTATACTTTACTTGAAGTTCTGAACAGATTTATCTGAACTTCTCAGAATATGGTACCTGAAACTTGTATGCGCACGTATACAATCAGTCTCTGCAAGCTAGCAAATTTTGATAAGTTAAAACTCGCGGTATGAAAGTAATTAAAAGTTAGGGTCTCCAACCAACTTTAAAGTTTAATGATCTATGTTGCTTAGCACATACTAAACAGTTTCAAATAAGATATTCTTGAAGTAAAGTGCATCTAAATTATTAAAATGTAGGATTTCGGCCAGATGGTAGTGTTGAAATACTTGTACAATACCACATGCCCTTCCTTTAAGTAAATTTGGCTCTAGAACTAGGGGAGAATTAAATGCTAGAAGGAATGCGTGGGTAAAATCTCTCTTTGTAAAGCAAGAATGGAAACGAATATGTAATGTTTTATATTAAAATATTTTGCCTTCCAGATAACTGGAAGGAGAGCTGATGCTTCTAGAAAAATAAATAAATGTATCCTGTACAATTGTCCCTAGGAAACGTTTCTGTAACGCAATTAGCTGTAAGATGTTGATTGTAAAAATTTAGCTTCAGTTAGATTTAGAATTTAAAGTCTTACCTAAGTCAGAGCGGCCGAGCGGTAAAGACGCTGAACACTGGTAGTCCGGTCCGAGGTTCGAATCCCGCGAACGGGCTGACTGCATGGGCGTTTTCGTGGTTTTCCCCGTGTGTAACGTGCATACGAGCCAGTTCCCCTTAGAAAGTCCTCCACGAAGGCATCCCTCCCTTCAGGAAGATAGCCCTCGTGTGCTTTGCCATAATTGAATAACCTAACCTTACCTAAGTCGTCAAAGGCCTTCGTTGCAATTACTTAAATTCTGGGGGAAGGCCATTTTATTAGGCCACGTTGCTATGTTGCTAGCTGAGATAAGATTTGTAGTCTTGGGCCTCGCATTTTAATTGCCGACATTGAATCCTCACGCCGGTTAGACCGTCAGCCAACTTTGCGTGCAGTTGATCTGTGTAGCCTTTGGTTACCAGCTTATTTAAATTTAATTTCACATTTGAACTTAGTTTATTTTAAGTTATCTCGCCATAAGCGTTAGCTGAGCTTGTGAGCAAGCAAAAGGTGTGCCGTCTGTTCTACGTTAGTTTAAAACAAAGGGTCTTTTGCACCCTTCTCATAGCTCAGTTGTTATTTTAGGCTTAACTTGCTTAATGTCTACCCAGAACTGAAAAACATACTAAACTTTATAAGCTAAAAGGGCAAAATAATTGTATTAACAGAAGTTAATCTCAAAGCTCATTGGAAACTTGGAAAGATCAGTGAGAGCATAAAAAGTTTAACCTGTGATGCGACGTTAAAATCTGAATCCTTTTAGATTTTGTTTCTTGTTCTTTTTTGTTTCATTTTTCCATTTTGTTGAAGCCAGGGATGACACAACGATGTGCCATAAGTCCAAAGAGACCCTCTAGTGCGACGTTAATATTTGAATTCTTTCAATTTTTTTCTTTCCTTTTATTTATTCAATTGTTACTTCCTTATACGAAGTAAAGGCAGCAATGTAGTCGCGAAAAATTTCGGTTATCAAATTTCAACGTAAATATCCATTTTGACGGTCCTCAATTCATTTTGACTGATTTCTTGCCTGACGTCTGTACGTGCGGCAAAGATAAAAAAGGAATTTTTTTTTTCAAAACGGATTGTTAGAATGGATAGAAATTGGATACGAAAAATATTTTTTAGTAACGTTTCTACGTCCAGGTTTGTCGCAGAACTCAAAAACGATTAGCCGTAGAACGCTGAAATTTTACATATGGAACTATTATGACATCTAGTTCTGCCTTCAGGATTTTATTGCAATCGGCAGTACCAAATGTGTGTTTATGTATATATGCATGCCCCAGCTCCTTCATTCATCTTAAAAGTCTGTGCTCGGCCTTTGTTTTCGTAATCGTTGATCGTAATCACATACTTCCAGTTACAGAAATGTTTTAAATGACGAAAATATTCATGTTCTGACAATTTCAAATTAAAAAAAACTAATTTTGACAAATAACGAAATCTAAATGGAGTCTCCCGGTTTCTATACATATATTTGTCAAAGTTTCATACTCCTTATATAAAAATAAAAAGGCAAGAAATTTAACTCCCAGAAGTCATGTGTTGTCCACATGAGATTTTTTTAATTAACATAATTTTTTTTGCCTCATTCCGCGGCAAGATTCGCTTATTCCAGAGTTTGAATAGCAGTTAGATTCTACTATGAAATTCTACTGTAAAGTTTCATTAGTAACTCTTAGTCTGTAGTTGTGAGTGCTTTGTTCTCAACCCTGCCTACTTGCTGCAAAAATCCTAGCCTGACGGGTAACCGCTACTTCACGTTGTTATGAAATAATTAAATATTAATCACAGGGTAACAGCGTTTATTAGGAGAATGGAAAAAGCAAGCATTCAAACTATACAGCGATCAACTCCACTACTGCGCCATAACTGAAATTCAGAGCTCGCGTTGGCAGACCGCCAAAACATTACGTCACTTAGCCGCTCTGAGAGCATAAGCTAATGCAGGAAAAAAATAACATTAATCATTGCATCTCGTGACAGTTGGAGGTATAAAATATCAACACCCCTCCTCAATGATTAATCCTTAATAAAATAAAATGACTTACCTTAAGCTGCATAAAATAATAAATCAATACATAATATAAATCACAAATTAACATAATCCAAGGTTTTGCTTAAAAGTTTTTAGTTTGTTTGTCCCTAATGGCTTTGTTAAAATGTCTGCAGTCATTTCATCAGTACGCAGATATCGGAGTTCATAATTTTTATCTCTAACAAGTTCCTTGACAAAATGAAATTTAGTGTCTATATGTTTAGTTCTACCACTACCTCGTTTGGTCTTGTATACCCATTTACAGCCTATAATGGTCTTCCCTGCAGGCGCATTTGTCAAATTCCATGTGCCATTCGTCTTTAAGGCATTAATCTCTTCTTGCATGGCTTGTTTCCATTTTTCCTTATTGGCACCCGAACAAGCTTCATAATATGATGTTGGATCTGCTGCTTCTTCCGACTGTGCTGAGAATGAACTAGAACAAGCTTCATAATATGATGTTGGATCTGCTGCTTCTTCCGACTGTGCTGAGAATGAACTAATATTGTATCTCACAGGCGGTATACCTTTGTTTTGTCTACGAGATCTCCTCAGTTCTGTATTTTCAGAGATACACTCCTCTTCTGAATTATCCTTCAAAATAGTCAGATCATCTGTATCCTCCTGTTTAACCTTAGGATGGGGATCTTTTGGTATAAATGTCACATCCCGACTAATTACGATATTGTCAGTCTTCGTATCCAGCAAACGATAACCTTTTGTTCCTTCTTCGTATCCAACCATGATTCATTTAACAGCCGTGTCATCCAAGTTTTTGCCTCTTCTCTTTCGGTACATGCACATATGCTGGAGTACCGAATACTTGTATATGTGCTAATGATGGTTTCCTTTTGTGCCATTTTTCATATGGTGTAACTTTATGGT
>KK114283.1:6945-73305 GCA_000611955.2 Stegodyphus mimosarum
CAAATATATAAATAAAATATGACCACAGGTCATCCGGATATTCAGAACATCCGGATTAAAGAATCATATTTTTTGTAGACGAAGTAGTTTTATGGAATTTACTGTATATCGCGTGAAAGGATTTTTTTAGCTAATTATATTCATCTAAGCAACGACTACAGAATATTAAGAAAATGAAATATTTTATTTTTTATATCAAATATTAAACGAACTTTTTTCAGCAGAATCAAACAAAGAATTATTTTTTTATTTGCCTAAGCATAAGGCACTTCTGTTTTAAGTAAATTAAAGCCACAACACTAGTTTTTCCCCATAATTATTATAATTAATCTTATAATCTTATTATCGTATGATTGTGTTTTTATTTTTTGGGGCAAAAATTAGATAATTAAATGATATTTTATTTTCCTGAAGCAAAATATGTAATTTTTTTAATTAACTAAAATTAAACTAAACCAGCATTTTTTTAAAAGATTAAAAATAAACAGTTTTATAAATTTACTATGACAGACGTTTTTAGGATTAAATAATGTGTGACAGAAGAAAATGTAGAAAATAAAGAATAGTAAGTTTATATAAACCACGGGTTTCCCTTGAATACTTGCATACTATATCTGTGAAACAATGCAGGGTAATTGAAGTTCATTTAAGCTAATTTAATAACGCCTAAAATAATTAGAACTTCTTTCTAATATACTTTTTTATTATTTAAATTAAACAAAGATTAAAAAATCAGAGATAAATTAGTAACTATATCATTCTATTTTTCTAGAAAGAAGCGCAAGAGTCCGGTTAATCAAAATTTCTTATGATGGGAGTCTGGATAAAAGCTTCGCATTAAACTGGAAAAATCTACAAATGGCGTTTTTAATCAACAGTGTCAAATCGATTACTTAATTCAACCAATTTACTTATCAATTTATAGAGACATTAAGTTCTTTTGAAGCAGGGGACGGAAAAAGTGTGCAGTGCCCTTGCCGGGAGTCAAAACTGGCCCACTCGCTGCCTCGAAATAGGCGCCGAGTGTGCTACCGTTACACCACGAAGGTTTGCGGAAAGGAGGGAGAAAATATCTTATATACTTCCCCTTTTAAAGGGCCACTGTGGATTAAGGGACCCAGTCGCGAAATCTTAGTGGTGACGAATTATCGTCCACCAACTTTTAGTTCGGGCGCCACTGTGGATTCATAAAGTTATTTTGAAGCAGAGGACAGAAAGAAAATGTGCAGTGCTCTCTCCGGGTCTCGAACCTAGATGTCTTGAATTACGCGCCGAGTATGCTACCGTTACACCACGAAGGCTTGCGAAAAATGGGAGAAAGAAGCCTTCTAAATTAATTAATCATTCAAGCGTCAGCTAGTTTGCTTTGCAAACAAATATTTAGCATTCAACTAATTTGTCTAATATCAAACTATTAACTCGTTTCTTGAATATGCATTGTTTAATACTAGCTGTGGAAAAGCAATGGAAAGAAAGTATTATAGTGCATGTTTTCACATTGTTATTGGACAGCTATGTGAAAATTCTAGAAACGATTGTAACAGTCAATTGGCGTAATACTAAATGTTTCTTAGAGAACCTTTTGCAGGGGTTTTCCGTAAATTTTACAAATTGGTATTGCTAATTTCGATTCGAACTAACACTAATACTGTCAGAAACAATCATCGACACCTTAGGACTTGGTCAAGTCTAGGACTTGGATTTAAATATTCTTTAAGAAGCTATTTACTGTATGCAAAACTCAGCCAGGCGTGAGGCCTGCAGTCAGACGGCAATCATTTATTTAGATCCTTAAAAATAATTTTTTCAAAGGCTTATTTTGTTAAATTACAGACAAAAGTCCCTTTTATGGGAATGCTCCATCTAGTGGAGAAATGGATCTCATGGGAAAAAAATTATTTTAAATTTTAAACAGAGTTTACAGTCTTGTGGAGGAAATCTTTAAGATTCCTGTTTCTTGAAACAATTTTGTGCAATCTCTGCACAGAGTCGTTCAGAAGACTAGATCATAAAGATACGAACTATGATGTATTAAAACTCAGTTGCAAATATAATTAAAACAGTTAAAAGAGCTTTCCTAGCTATACTTATATAAGAATACTATATGAGACTAGAGTTACATTAGTTTCGACAGAATTGCCTAGGAATTTTCATAAAAAATAAATATCACCTTATTGTGGGATATCTAAAGGAAACGTTTAGTATTTACATTACGCATGACAGAACACATTTAAGAGATTCCGTACTCAGCAGAAACGGTATTATGAAAATAGTTGTTATTTAGATTCTGTCTTGAAAGATCCTTTGCAAACACTTCGCGTCCAGTTGTTCAGAGAAAGCTGGACTTTCCTATGTAGGGTCATTAGGTTATTTCAGTGCAAGAAGACGTAGAAAATGAGCAATGCCCTCGCCAGGACTCGAAACTGGACTTCTCGAGTGCGCGCCGAATGTACTTCCAGTTACACCATGTAGGCGTGCTAGAAAGAAGGAGAAAGCACTTTATACCTAGAAAATAACAATAAGTTTATATGGCCAGGATGTGGTTTCTCAAGGCGAGTTATTCTGAAAACTAATTTTTGTTAATTGTGAAAGGTTCTCATACAGATATAACTCAACAATTAAGTACAGGGATGTTTGAAAGTTAAATGAGGTTTAAAGACACTTACAAATTCAACCTAAGCGAAGGTAATGCATTATGCAATTATTATCAATTTCTACGAGTTGAAAAAACCTAACTAAGAATGTTACTCTGAAGCAAGAGACGTGAAAAATATGCAATGTTCTCGTCGGGTCGAGTTTGAGTCGAGTGTGCTTCCACGAAGGCATGCGGAAAGGAGGGAGAAAATATTTTATAACTTGAGTGTTGTGCGACATTAACATGAAGGAATTTGTTGGAAACGATTTGAATTATGGAGAGAAAACTCAGGAGTTTGCACCACGAAAATGCACGTACTCACAGTGTTTTGTTGTTCGTGAAAATTTGTCAAAATCTCAACAAATATGCACTGCAAGTTCCATATTCATTTGCGCAGATTGCAGATAGTCTCTTTCAGTACTGGGATACAATTACATAGAATTTTTACCAAATTGTTCAATTTTATGCCCTAAGGCCACTCGAGGTAATTAAGTTACAAGGTATGTTTCCCGCTTTCATAGCATGCCTTCGTGGTGCAATGTTCAGCACACTCGGCTCGTATTCTAGAGGTCCGAGGTTCGAGTCCCGGCGAGGGCATTGCTCATTTTCATGGCTCCTGCTTCAAAAATACCTAATACCTACAAAGTCAATTAGATCGACCTCACTCAACGACGTTATTCTGATTATCCAGATGCTTATTTATGTTGAAATGTTGTTTCATCTTTGGGATCAGTATTATCAAAGCGAAATTTTATCAAGTCAAGGGTTAAGTTAATCAATTCTAATGAAAATGCACTGCGAAGTAAAGCAGTGCGGTTTCACATAATTTCTGAGTAAGCAATTCGTACGAATTGAAATAATTCTTGCATTTAAACTTGTATTCCATAATAAGATTTAAGTCGAAATTAATGCAGATAATTAGAGAGAGTTAGATTTTTGTAATGTAGTTTACGTGAGATGAGGTCACGTGATATAAACCGGCGAATCAGGATGTACTACCATGAAAGCAAAGTGAATTTATAAGCACAATTTGTAACGCAATGAATAAATTTAGTTATTTAATCAATAAACAATTTAGTTAAGTCTATAGCCTGCTCTGCCAGGCACAAAGTTCGTTTTGTCAGAATCACAATAAAATAATATATAAGAAATGAAAAATAAGATGAATAATGAAATAAGTCATTTTAACAAATTCCAATTCCTACATTAATAATTTTTCTTCTTCGCAAGCCGCTTAATGGCTACCATTTGGAATCTTTTGATGCGATAAAAAATATTTGAGCACATCTTGAAAAGATTTCACAAGAAAAGAAATATATAAGTGAAATCTTTCAGATTTTATATTACGCCCAAAGGGGTGTTTTTTTAACCATTTTATGCGTTACCTTTATTTATTAAATATCATGTTCCTCGCACTTAAACCGTAAAATTTAGTTCAAGAGCAATATTGCAAAATAATTTTAAAATGAGTATATCTTTAGAATTTCCGATACACAGTCTCCCGCGATGGAGATAAAAATGTTTTTTTTTATACAACGTTGCCATTGCTCGCTTTGAAATCGCTGAGTTTGTTAAACAATTTGTTAAAGTGTTACAAAATATGAAATCGATAATAAAACAAATTTCAAATTCCAAATTTGGTCTTCCAGGGTGGAGAAATATGTTATTCAAAATTGGATGGCTCTAGGTACCGTTCTTTCATCACAATGCGAGAAGCATATATACATTTATGCAGATTCTTCATTAGTTAATGTCTTTAATGCAGGGTAACATTCGTTGGCAATACTTTGAAAAGTGATACGCCGTTCATAGCGATTCAACGCAAAATGCCAAAACGAAATTAATAGCCCTTCTGGGCTAACGCCCTTTGGGCTAAAAATGTCTTTAAACCGTGTTTGGAAGGCATTGCCTAACATACATTCACTGCAACCGGAGAGAATTAATTTGAAGAGAATGTAATAAATATTAACCAAGCAACTAAAATCTTGCGTTATATTTAGTCGCTTGAAATATATAATGACCATAGTCTTACGAATCAAAGTCAGAAATATGATCTTTAGCAGATTTTATTAATTTCTTACTCACAATTATTAAATCACTTTCGGATATTTTTTCAGGACCATTAAATTGCCTTAAATTAATATATTAACGCAACTGAAATGTAATATTTCGCAAAGAAGAAAAATGCGGCTGATCATAGGAAATTGTTGCGATGCGAATAAAGCTGAGAAATGTTTCTAAAGCGTAGCCAAAAGTAATCATTTTAAACTAAAGGAAAAAGGGGTTTCGTGTTTCAGGTCAGCTAGTAATTTAATATGGCTCTTAAATTTGAAACACCTTTTGAATAACGAGAATTTATCTGTTTATTTGAGCTCCGAAAGTGAAGCTTCTAACTTATTTGGAAGAAAAACTTCAAATTATAACCCAGGCCTCAGGAAAATAAGTCTGTCATGTCAGCAGAAGAAAAAGGTAGTGAAAGGAATTATAAGTAAATGGATTGCTGTAAGTAGATTTCATTGTAGACGCAACTGCGAGTATTAATTAACTACATATGGGAGCACTGATTAAGATTTAATTCAACATTGTACTAAATACTGCATTTTGTAGTTTGTGTAAATATTTGAGTTTAAAACAGAACAGAAACACACTAAAGAAAAAAATAAAATCAACAAAGCAGCAACCTTGTTCAACAACAAATTTCTCAGCCTTGCAGATTACTTTGCTTCTGATGAAGAGGGACCTGTATCTGTTTGCCTTCGAAATTGATTAAATTCTTGATCAGATCTACGCCAAATAAAAGGTTGCTGTTTTTCTAATTTTATATTTGAGTTTATTTGGTTGTATTCACAAATTATATCGAATTTTTATAGGGTTATACAGTCTTTTATTTATTTTTTGTGATTTAACTGGTACACTATACGCCATAAACATTGATATGGCTATATGTTTAATCGAATGTCTGACCACTTATTATATTTGTGGATCCTTTTTCTTGCAGGCCTTACCACTGGCCGAGCGGTTAAGGATTGCTGAGTATTGGTAATTCGTCTCAGGTTTGAATTTGGGCTAATGAGTTATTTGCCTGGTTGGTTTTCATGATTTCTCCCATGTGTAAGGTGAATATGATCAAGTTTCCATTCGAAAATTCTTCCCGAAAGCATCTATTCTTCTTATATTCAAACACCCAACCATCTTTACTTTGCGTATTACAGATTTGTGTATCTGTGCGCAAATTATATATTTTACGCCACATAAAAATTGCGAAGAAAAGAAAGTAGCTTAAAATTACTATCTTATTTCTACTAGTATAGTATTTGAAGTACTCTAAAGACTAAGATGGGTTTGAAGATCAATTACTGTTAGGGGCCTTTTGATATGTACATTGAAAACATTTTAAAACATTTCTCTAAAAGTAGTATTAAAAAATTGATATAATAGGTATTAGTATTAAAATATTGATCAAAGGTAGTATTAAAATATTGATCACTTAAGGTATCAGGCATACGAAGGTCAGTTCCAGGTAGTCAGCATATGCAAAGTGATCGAAAAGCCAATTTATCAAACTTTGAAAAATTGGGGAAATTCCGAAATGGCATTTTAATAGTAAGTTATTTCAATGGATGACACAGCCCCACACTATTTCAAGTGATATATCACTTGAGGTTTCAGTAGAAATTTATGCTATTGGCTTTAAAAACCGTTTGTTTGGTACAAGTTGGAAATGAGTCTTTTACAGGTTGAACTATGTTTATGATTGAGAATTACTTCACAACGTATTCTGAGCGTAAAAACTGTTGAAGAATAAAAATAGATCTCTCCAAGTGTTCGCGAAATGAACAAAGAAAATATTTTCCGCTCGATAACCTGATTATGAGAAATTAAAATATTTATTTTATGAAATGAATTGGCCGCCTTTTTTTTCTGAGTTCAGACAAAATGGACGAAAGGAAGAAGGAAGTGTTGTATTCATCAACGAGAAATATGAAATGACACTGCAATCAAATTTTTGTGCTACGAATAACGCCCAATCATAAAAATTCCATCTTCTTAGGAAAAATCTCTTCTCCATTTCGCAAAACGGTAACGGCATAAACAGCATATGAAATTACAAGTTAAACCAAAAATTAAAGCGATAATGAAAAGAAATGTTGCGAAACAAATAACAGGAGTATCGTTCTTTTTTGCTTACCTCACTTGCCTGATCTGAGCGGAACAAGCCCACGAATTTTGTAATGGATAGAACCCCATGATCGTGCTCTGTCGTTCGCTTGGAGCTTGAGCACCATATAAGTGACAGTGCGATTTTGCCCAGCTCCGTTCCAGTTTTGAAGATGAATCCCCGAGAGACAGATTCGAGCATTTTTCATCCATCTTCACTACCACCAAACACTCGAGAGGATTTCCGCTTGCCGTGTACTTTAAGTCCCCTATATTCTACCGAAACTCTGTATTTACAAACACCCTAACCTTCTCATAGATCCGAATCCGAGTCATGAGAATACAGCAGTCGAACTAACACCGATACCGATCCAAGCGGTATATAGCAACAGTTTCCAACTGTACTAGAATGACGTACACAAAAGAGCACTTATTGAAGTGTTTCAAAAACTGTTTGAGAATTCCTTATACTCTCAGCCACTTATATGGCGATTCGGAGAAAGAACACAATCGTTAAATCCCTGATGGTGACGGACAATCTTCCGCCGACTTGTGTCCACTGACAAGTTCGGGCGCCACTTGTAGAGTCATCAAGTTTATTTCGGAACAGGAAACGTGAAGAAATGTTCTCCCCTAACTTGAACTCTAGTCTTCCGATTGCTAGTCGGATGTCCTTTCGATTATACTATGAAGTCATGCGTTAGGGAAGGAGAATACTTATTATATGTTAACTTGTACAGTCATTACGTTATTTGGTAGCAGGAGACATGAAAAATGAGCAACGCCTTCGCCGGGATTCGAACCACGGACCTCTCGAATATGCGCCGAGCGTGCTGACCATTACACCACAAAGTCATGCGAAGATGACTGGAGAAAAACCTTATAAACACAATTAATTTAATTAAATTTACCAATTAAAAGGTATTGTCTTTTAAATTTCTTTGTCTTAAAATTATCAATTTAAAGGTACCTTTAAAAATCGGACTTTCGGAAAAACGTTTATAAATCAAAAGCCTTAAGGTCATAAAAAAGAGGATTGAATAAGAAGTCCAGTAAAAAAACCTTGGAGAAGAAGCTTGGTCTGAAGTAGAATATTCTGTGAAAAGCTCCTGTCATTCCATAGAATTTGCTTTCTTTGGTTTCAGGAACTTTTCTTTATATCAAAGAATTCTTGACATCTTCCGGCTTTTGTAATATTCCTAGCATTCTTCTGTTTGATGCATTCTGCTCGATAAATAGGTTTTATGTTACATGCGGCGACAAAAGGAAAACATACGTGAAAAGAATCCAGATGTAATACGAATAATGGAGACAACGAAATAGGGAATACTTCTTATTACAATTTAAAGCTTTACAAATACATCCAAAACTAAGGTTTGAGAAAAACTAGACAATTAATGAAAGTTTTTATCTATATGACTGTCGAATTAATTATAAGACTATTCAAAACCATTTTCATTAAGCATTATTAAACATGCAACGTATGTATAATCAATCGCCTTTCACAATGTTTTCTCAAATTCTGAATATGCTTCCATTATGCTCAAAATGCTTTCTAGTGGTTGGATATTTGCTTGAAGAAAATCCTCGCGAATGGATGAACACATCTGTCTTTTCAATATACTTCTAAAAAAAACCTGTATTCTTCTAAAAAATCCTATATTACGTATAATACTAGTATTCACTTCAGTTATGAGATGGTTGTAATGATTTATTATTTTTTTAAATCTCCTATGGAACGCCAGATTTGTTGTAATGGCAGATTAGAAAATTAAAACAATACAACAATTCCAGCACTGAAAATTTACAGGATTGATTTCCTAACAAAAAATTAATGACTGCTTGTAATCTGAAGTTTAATTCTGTGTAATATTTTAATTACGTCATCAGACAAAGAGTTTCAGAAATAAGGCTTAAAAATAAAACGATTCAGGAACTTTTAAGGAAAAACAAATCTGATGTGCACACTACATGACTTTCTTGAACGGCCTATTAAGTTATACACATTTTTTGCTGAATTTATTTTATTTCCTGGTATTTCATTAGAGGTATATTTCTTGTTTAAACCGTTCGGTCTCACTCTGTGGCAAGGCAAAAATGCATAAAAACTCAGAATATCTTCATTCAAAATTGTAAAATAACAAAAAATCCTAAATTTCCAAATACAGTTAAAAATATTTAAAAAATAAGTTTTTGCAATTATAGTCACCAATGGGTAGAAATACAAAATTTTCGTGTAGCAAAATCCAAGGTTAACGTTTGGCCCACTGGGCAAAGCGACACTGAAATTAGTGCACCAATTGACTTAATTTACTATACTTCTAAGAGTTTTAAACGTAAACTAATTTGGCCACATTGGACTTAGATCCACTCGCACTTTTAAATTCTAGAAAATTCTACAACTACTGTACTCAGATTAACTAAAGACATAAAAGCCTTAACTGGAGCATAAGAACGATATAATTCAATCATTTTTAAAGCAAAAAAGTGCACATTTGCCAAAGTATAGGATTAAAAAACCCGAGCTCAGCGAGCCTGGTAAGGAGTGTATATATATGTGTACGTTTGGTGTGGCCGATTGCAAATAAAAACCGCTACACAATTATATGTTATAGCAGTCCGATATATAAAACTTCAATGTTCCATGGCTAACTGGTTTTGAGTTATATGAGATACATGAATACGTACGTACGTCAAGAGACGTATATGACGTACAGACGTCACGAAGAAAAATTCCTCGTGAATCCATTTGAAATCCATTTTTAAAATCCGTTTTGAAACCAAATGCCTTTACTGTGTCCGCACACAGATGTCGGGCACAAAAAAAAATTGTCCAGATGGACACTGGAGTGGTCATTCGTGATTACAATACTCTTTTTTACTTGGGACATGAAAATAATAATTCTTGTCTAATGAAGTTTTAAACCGCTGCAAATTTATTCTTTTTGAAAAACTTATTCATACTTATCCTTTATTATTTTCTTTTAGAAAAATACTGTGATATTCTAGCTGAAATTAGAGTTCTATGAAAGCTAGAATACTGAAGAACGGTGGCCCCTGTCGAGTGTAAAAGGAGCTTCCACTTTGATTTTAACTCAAAATATAAAATGCAATCTAATCTAGGACTAGGTAAATTTAAATCTGCTGAATCTGCGCAGAATCAACTCACGTAGTTATTCCTTATTTAAAGGCCACCGGCGTATACTAGCAGGAGCGTATTTCGTACCGCAATAGAACAGAAATGTTAAACTAATAGCAAAAACGTGGACGTAAGGCAGAATACGCTCTTCTACTGAAATAACCTCAGAAGGAATGTCTATATTTAACAGGCTGGCTGCAAGGAGTTTTTGGGCCTGTAATGTACACAGTAAATAACAATTAATCATCATTCAAACCACTCACGAAAGAATCTCCCCTTTCGTGTACTCTGCTATAAAGAATCAACCAATCACCTTATGTTAAAATACGAGTTGAATAAATATGAGTTAATAAGCTCAAACATTAATCAACTATGTTCACTAGGAGTCCGAATACAGATCTTCGAATGTTAGTTCTGTGAATCACTTGCAACACAATAGCGGTTGCAATAATTCCTTACATTCTCCCCAAATCAAAGAGCTACAGAGCATAGCCACAGTATATAATGAACCCAATGCAGCTAGTGACAAAAATTAGTCTGCCCAACGTTTTAGTTCAGGCTCCAATACAAAAATAATTATACACTTTAGACTAGGAATATGTCCTCTCCGAGACTCGACGCACAGATTTTCCATTACTAACTACGTATCACTTACATCATGACAGCCCACATGAGAGCAGTAAGCGATTATACTCTTTGCCAGCATCAATCTAAAATTTACCAAATTCGGCTAATCAACTGTTAATTAGATAATCTCAACGCTACTGCACAGAGCATCGGTTATATGAAATTGAATGCACAATAAGCATAGTAAACCCTTTCATCCGCAAAATCTCTCGAAGCAAAATTATGTTGTTTAATTTCGTTATCTGATTTATTGACGAGTAAAAGCTTGCATATAGAATTCATATATAAATACATAACGCTATAACATTAAATTTTGCTCTTGAAAATTCAGTGATAAAAGACTTAAATTTTGCTTGAAAGCTCTCAGTATGAAAAGCTATATTCATAAAATATGCATAGCATATGAAATAAGCTCAGCGTTTAAATCAAACGCTTCAATAATTCGATTGCAAATACGAGGGAATATAAAGTAATAGACTGGTAAATACAAGGAAAGAAATCACTTTAAAATATTTATTTATCTTAGATTTGGTTTCTTACGAAAGGAAAAATTAATAACACGAATACAAATTTTCGAATTCTGTGCAATTTGTTGCTTTTCCTGAAATGCATCTTCTTATGAACGACTCATTTGTTTTAAAAGCAATGAAAGTTTCTTGAGAAAATATTTTATTCTAAATCACATAAATGGAGAAATGCATGTCGAAGATAACATTTCGAGAAGGTTCAATATTAAACAACATTTAGATATTTACTACAAACAATCTTATTTCCGAACTGGATGGTAAAATCATAATTCTCCATTTTTCATTTCAAACTATCGCAGATTTGAATTCTATTAGAATATCGGGGAAGCCAGATACATAAAAGATAAAGTATTTCTTTATCCAAAGCAGTCATTTATATCTTTTTTTTTTGTAATGTAATACGCTAACCTTTTTAATAAAACGGAACTCATTTTTCTTCCTTTCAAATGAATATGAAATGAGAAAAGTATTTTTCATACTCAACATGACACAGGAAGAAACAGATTATTTTGCCTTTGAAATAATAAACAAAATCAAATCACGATGATAAATGTAAAACAAATTACTTCCTTATCTTTTTTAGCCTTCATGGTCTTTAGTTTAAAAGACAAATCTCATAAAAGCCCTGCAAACTGCTATATTGAAAAATTGTGTTCATAAAATTACAAAAATGTATTTAAATTTAATACTACATTCTTATTCTCAAATTGTAGCAAAAGCTTGAAATAGATTATAACAAATCCTGCGTGTAGATTATATCTGTTAAAGGAAGGAATGGTTTTATGGAAGACTTTACAATGAAAACTGACACAGAGTTACTTCCATGAGACTTAGCCAGTTTTTCAAGATTTGAATCAAAATAAAACTACCAGTGTTGATGCGATCTTACCGCTTGTTCTGTCAACGTACATGGTAAATAGCCACAAGAAACATTTATCTACAAAATATTTTAAATAAAGGAAGAATGAGCATTAAATTTTCTCAAATTCGAATTGTAACATATTCTTGAGCCTATTTAATCGAGTCTGTTAAATTTTTAAATAAATCAAAAAAATCTGAAAGCTTTCAGATTTTATATTACGCCCAAAGGAGCGATTTTTTTAACGTTTTGTGAGTTAGCTTTATTTATTAAAATCATGTTCTTCGCCTTTAAACCGTGAAATTCAATTCAAGAGCAATATCACAAAATAGTTTAAAAAAAGCATACCTTTAGAAGTTCCGATACACAACCTCACGCGCTGGAGATAATTTTTTTTGTACAGATTTACCATTGCTCGCTTTGAAATGGTTGAATTTGTTAGTCAAAAATCGTTAAAATTTTACAAAATATGAAATATCTAGTAAACCAAATTCTAGATTCCGAATATGGACTTTCAGATGCCCATATTCGAGGGGAGGAATATATTATTTTAAACTTGTTGTCAGTAGGTATTGTTGTTTTTTTCACAATACAAGAACTATGCAAACATTGAAGCAGATTCTTCATTGTTTAATTTCTTTAAATATGATAGAGGGCTCTAATATTTGGTGTCAACAATTTGTGAAGTGAAACGCTGTTTTATAGTGGACGATGCAAAACACCTAAACAAAATAAAAAGACCTTCTGGACTAATTGCTCCTTTGGGCTAATAACTGAAAAACTTACTTGTTTTTAATTGAAGCAAAGTATGAAATCTGCCGTTAGTAAAAAATTTAACAATTGTTTTGAATTAGCAAAATTACATCTATATATGTTAGGAGAACGCAAATAAAATTCCGTAAATGAAGTGTAAATAAATGAGATTCTTGAATATTCAGGTTCAGTTTCTGAATACTTTTGAAGAAAATGTGTTGATTAATAATCCAAATTTTTATATTTTTCTAGAATGTTTTTTTTACGACAAGTCCAGAAGGGGATTAATATATTCAAAACTTAACGCTAATATAGGTATCTAAATTCTCTCTGTAAATTTAAATTTGTGTCATTAAGGGCCATGAAAGGATACCGGTGATTCAAGACTATAAAAATTGTAATAATCGCCATTTTTTAAACGAATGCTTCTAGTTGACACCCAATAAAACTAATATTTCCAAAGATTTGAGCTAAAACATTTAATGGATTTTCAGGTTAGGATTCAAATGTCTTCGAAAACTTCTCGAGGATTTGAAATTCGAATCATTTTTAACATTCATGTGATTCCAGGATTCAAATATTCCACTTCAGCCTGTGCCACTGTGCATTCAATTCTTTCAGCCAACTAGTAATTCATATTTTAACTACGTATGTTTTTATATTAATTAACCAGTTATCTTATTATATTTTGTCTGTACTTTTACTCCTACTTTTGTCGACTTTCACAAGTAGGTAATCTATGTAATGGAGGACTATAATAAAAATTGGTTATTCATATCTATACGAGTTCTTGAATTCGAGAAAGAACCTTTGGCAGCCATTTCTGACCATCACTCTATAATTTCTTCCTGCCACTGAATTACTTAGATCAGCTTTAGCTTTACTAGCCACAATTACTTCGTGAATGATTTAAGCCTGAGCCGAGCTTATTAGGCTGACTGAACGTTGTATTTAATATTTTAATTTTACTTGATCATTTGTTTTGAATTTCCTACAAGCAGCGAAGCTTTGAGTTTTGTTATTGCATACTTTGTATATCCATCAAGCTGCCAGTAACTAAAACGGTTTATTTTAAACCTTCATCTGATTTTTATATAATTCAGATGTTACTTGAATCGTATTTATGGTCAATCGTCTTGTAGGGTTTAACAAATTATTTTAAGTTTAATATCTTTCCTGAACTCCTCAACTTCCCTTCGCATTTTCTCCCCAGGATGTAAATTTAAAGTTAGTTGAAGTGAGTATTTAAACGGGTGAATCTCTGGGCTTATTCAGAGCATGTTTTCGCTAGCCAGCGCAAGTTTCTTTGCTATTTCGCTGCTATTTCGTTTAGTACACTCCTTGGCCATTTCGAATAATTGTCACGCTTGTTAGGTTTGTGAGTCAACCTAAGTTAATCGTAACTTAACGTGCTAATCCAGAACTATTCTAATTAGACTTTGAATTGTTTGTATTCCATGTTTAAGTTTCACCGCAAGTTGACGGTGCTATAGTAAAGCACGAAGTACGTGCCCTTCTGTTCTTACTTAATAAAGAGTTATTTTCATCCTTCTTCTGTGCTGGTATCATTTCACGCCTGTGCTAGAATTCTCCAGGTTCATCGTAGGATCTAGTTTAGTTTATGTGGAATAGAAGAGACAGATCTTATAATCTGATAGTATTTATGGTTAGTTATCTGATTGTCTTTACGATTTCTGGAGTTAATAGTTAAAGTACTACTGTAGAGATGTACAACTGGATATCTCTAACCCTAGTTTGAATAGGTAACTCTAATAGGAAGTTCTTGATTTGTTTAATAGTGTATTGGATATGAGTACGTATATTTCACAAGATTTTTTTTAATGGCAAACACTGGGCATTTTTGACCTTGGCCACTAGTAAGGTCGGAAGCGGTGGTCATTTTATTATGCAGGCACCTAACAAGTGGCCGCCGTTGCATCATATGAAGGGACAGATAATTTACATTAACACCTTCTCCGGGTTTCGATCCCGGGCCCTTCGTTGCTGTAGTCAGAATCACACCACCTTCCCTAAGCGGCACACTTTATAAGATTTTTTTTGTTCCAATGGCGGGCCCTCAGCCGACTTCAGCTTGGCCACTACTAAGGCCACAAGTGGTGGTCACTTTATTATGGAGGCGCTTAATAGGTGGGCCACCTTTGCCTCCTATGAAGGGACGGACAGTTACAGCCATGCCTTCTCCGGGATTTGAACCCAGCCCTTTGGTGTCGTAGCCGGCTCCCCTAACCACTATACCCTCTGGGAAGCCCACTTTATAAGATAAAATATGAAATATTTTATGAGAGGTTTATTTAAATTTTACTAACAATTACGTTTATGTGATCATTTCCTTTATGCCTCATTTCATCACGCAGTTGCTCAGTCTAGAACAGTGGTTCTCAAACTTTTTTGCTTCATGCACCCTTTTAACCATTGTTAGAAGATCATTCTTTTCTCTTATTTCGAAGCTTGAGTAGTACATATATATAGATTTATTTAGATTTAGGTTATTTTCGAACGTGTTTCATGAACTAAACAAGAAAAAGCGCAGAAAATGTTGGTAAAAACCGAAACTCATATAAAAATAGTTTTTATATTGTCAATTTTATTTTAATGGCCAAGCGCTTTATTTAAGAGCCATTAGCTTTGCGCCATTATAAGGGCTGGAAGCGGTGGGCATTTCATTACGGAAGCGCCTAATAGATGGCCACCGTTGCCTCCTATGAAAGAATGGCAATTACAACCATGTCTTCTCCGAGATTCAAACTCGAGCCCATCACTACGGCAGCCAGAGTCACTAATCACTGTACCGGCTGGGAGGCAATATTGTAATGAATTAAAACCAAAAACTTAACAGCTAAATAATTAATATACTGACTGCATTCCTCCCTGAAATTGTGAAATTCCTCCTGGAACCTTTGGTTTAGATTTTATGCAGATTTTAATGATAAGGAGCGTAGTTTAAAATGAGAAGAAAATTCTAACATGTATGTCAGGGAGCAGAAGTTGGCTGCTGTAGCTGATGCTTTGCTATACAGAGAGATATGCTGATCAGTATAAACGAGAACGCTTGACATGATCATGGTTGATACATGTTGAGAGCTAGTTGCGCTTTGTCTGTCTGACTCGGTTAGTGCTTTAGCTTTGCGCAGAGTTACTAGAACACAACTAATATTGTAAGGATTTATTTTATTCTAACCGATTATTTTTAGTTTTCCTATCCTCTCCCTCCTGATTTCAGTTTCCCGCTGGAATGTAAATTTATTATGACGTAGATGCAAATCTAAACATCCACAAGTGGTGGAGATCATTGAGAGCAAGAAATACGTGCATCTGTTTGAATTTAGTTGAAATGAAAAGGTTATTTAAGGGGTCAGGTACCCTTTGAGGGTAAAAAAAAATCAATTTTTTTTTATTGTTTTATATTAAAGAGGTAACTAATAGCAACATTTTAAAACAAACCGCATAAAAATATTCCTACTAGAACGAAAGATATCGAGGAAGAACCGAAGCCCAATTTTCAAAAGTCAGGATGGAGGCGTTTGTTTACCTTTTTTGACAGCTGGATATTTACAGCTGCGCTCATGAAGAGTGGTGATAAATTGTGTTTATAAAAACAATCTAACATCTTTCGAACATTTGTTTTCTTGTAATGGCTTGGAAATAGATATATTTAATAATTATTTAATTCTCACTGCTTTTTCTAGAAGAAGAAAGCAATATATTAACTTTAACTTTTACTCGCTCATTCAGTTTGTTTTGCTTGCGAGCGCTACAACGTGTGCTGTATTCTGTGACAGATTTCTCGATATATTTTCGTAGATTTCTCGATATATTTTCGTTCATTTAATAACATAATTAAATATTTATATTAAAATTTATTTCTAATATTAATATGAATAGGATAGAAGGTAAATCGACGCCTAAACGATCATCTGGCAGTAGAATTAAAAAGAGAAAATTTACTGGTAATATCCACACGCCAAAGCAATTGGACTTGTCTACTGCACAACGGAATGTGAGTGCTTCTGCGAAGAAAATAAAACTTTCCAAAAAGCTGTTAGAAAGTGAAACTAACGATGATTTTAAAGGTTTTAGAATCTTGGACTTGACAGTAATGATTTCCTTTTTTGAAAAGGAATTGTGCTGCAAAACATGTGGCAGTGATGTCACTATCAAAGAAGAAGTTGTGTGTGGACTAAGTTCCAAATTTTCTTTGAATTGTGAAAATTGTACAGAACTGCGTGCATTTAAAAGTTCAAAAATGACTGGTAAGAAGAACAACTGTGCTGACATTAACATACGTTATGCTTATGCCATGCGAGCAATTGGAATGGGCTACTCCGCAATGAAACTATTTTGTGGTATAATGGATCTTCCACCCCCAGTATCGAAAAAAGCATACAATGCTACTGTAAAGAAGTTTATGTCGTGCTCGAGTAATGTCGCACAACAATCGATGAAAAATGCTGCTTGTGAAGAAGTTCAGCAAACGGGTTCTTCAAATGTTGTGGTTAGCGGCGATGGTTCATGGAAAACAAGGGGTCACACATCACGAATAGGTGTGTGTACCGTTATTGGGGACAAAAGTGGTAAGGTTATCGACACAGAGGTTCTTTCATCCTTTTGTAAGGCATGTGATACATGGAATTCAATGAAGGGTACATCAGACTATGATAACTGGCAAAAGAAACATGAAACAGAGTGTCTTATAAATCACAGTGGTTCTGCGGGTAAAATGGAGGTTGTCGGCATGGTTCGAATTTTCCAGCGATCAGAAACGAAGCATGATGTGAAGTATGTTGGATACATAGGCGATGGAGATTCCAAGACTTTTCAGGCTATAACGGAGGCCCAGCCCTATGGTTCTGATGTGTCCGTTTCAAAAATCGAATGTGTCGGTCATATTCAGAAGAGAATGGGAACGCGGCTCAGAAAGTTGAAACTGAAAGGTAATAAATGTGCAGATGGAAAATCTATTGGGGGAAAAGGTCGTTTGACTGATACACAAATTGACAAATTGACCGTTTACCATGGTAATGCGATTCGAGAACACAAAACTTCTTTGGCAGAAATGCGTAATGCTATATGGGCAATCTATTTTCACACACGGTCAACTGATGTCGAACCGCTGCATAGTTTTTGTCCACTAGGTCCCAATACTTGGTGTAAATACCAGAAAGCTGTAGCTAATGGAACTGTTCATGAATTCAGGCATAAACCAACACTTCCTTTTTGTGTTATGGATGTTATTAAACCAATATTTAATGATTTATCGCAACCGACACTATTGCGAAGATGTCTTGGCGGAAAGACACAAAACTGCAATGAATCTTTAAATAATTTGATTTGGAAATTGTGTCCAAAGACCCTTGGTTCAGGAAGAAGAATTGCTGAAATAGCAACGAGTGAGGCCACAATACTTTACAATGAAGGTAATCAGGGAAGATTAAAAGTTATGGCAGAACTTGGGCTGTCAGTTGGTTCGTTTAGTCGAGCATGTCTATGTAAATTAGACGAGCAACGAGTGAAAACTAGTGAATTACGCCTTTTGCAAAGCACAAAAGAAATGCGTAAGAAAAAGAGAAATAAACAAAAGGCTATTGCTGAGAACTTATTGTTACGTGAAGGCAAAACATATTCACCTGGTGCATTTTAAATATATATGCTTTATTTTTGTTTTTAGAAAATAACTTATATTGTCTATTTTTACAACCTGTATTATATAATTTTAGAAAATTTTAAGTAATTTTATTCAAGTACCACTCAGTATGAAAAAATTAATCTCCAAATGACTAGCCTGAAAAAAAGTCAATTCGTGTAAATATTTTAAATTTTCTCGTCAGTGCGTTAAAGTTTTCGTTTCATATTTTCACGAGTTGTGTGAACTTATTTTGTTTTTATATGTTTTTATACTTAAGTATCCATATATAAATAATTATATCATGTATTTGATTAAATATGAACACTTATTTTTCTTAAATAATGCACATTTGTTTGATAAAAACATACTTTTATCTTTAAAGTCAATTTTCTCAAAACTATGATTTTACTCACTGCGCGCAGCATTTCTCTGAAACGGCTAATCTAAAGTGCACCAAATTTTACATGGATGTTTATATGCTAGATATGCTTAATATGACGAACCAAAATGGTTCTTATGTAAAAACTTTTAAAGTTGTAGTTAATTTATGCCAAAAAAATTTGATAAAAATTTTAATTTTGTTTTTAAAAAATTATTTTTCTAGGAAAGGAACATTTAAATAAAAAAATTCTTCGTCATTTTAAAGGTACATTATTTTTCTACCATATAAAAAAAAATCTGGTTCCTCTTATGCTTTACATAGGTGCAATGGTGCGCGCAATGAATTTCAAAATATTGGCTATAAAAAAATTGGCTCTACATTAAAATATTTATTTAAAAGTTTTACTGATGCACATGACTTATTTAGTAATCTTAAACAAATAACTAAGGGTACCACAATATGTGTTAGAAATTTTATTTTTATGGGGCTATTAGTTTTGGAGATACATCACTTGTAATTTGAGTAATTTTTTGACATATTTTACCATTCAAAAGGTACCTGACCCCTTAAAACCTTTCTTCTGCAGTATTTATTCTTCAACACATAGGGAGAGATCGTTGCTTCGTCTTCTACATAGCTTCCCAGTTGTATGCTACCTAAGAAACCCAAGAGACTTTTTAATATGAAGGCAAGTCCCAGCAAACCCACAGATCACCAAAGGTGATTAATTTGTTTTATTTGTTTTAACTCTCAAGTGTTGTGAGGAATAACGCTTTATGTTAACTTTTGCCTTTTAGAAGGTATCTTGTGTTGTCATTGTACTTTTTCTCACACTTGTTCACTACATATGTCGTTTTAGTTATTCATCAGGAAGAAATTCATCAACCAAACAACAAATGCTTTATTTAATTGATTTAAAAAAAACATGAGTGGCCAGCATCGTCTTTCGCCCCCCTCTCGTGGTTATATTTTTATCTCTCGTGTTTACATTATTACACCTACTTTTGAATGATCATGACATCATCTGGTGATGAGAACTGTGGACATTGCTAACGCTTGTGTCGACAGTAAACATTAAGGAAAGGTGATAGCTTGTGAAAACACAGAAGTAACTTCTAAGGGTGAGAAGTTATTTACAAGTTTGTTAATTAAGTAGTGAGACACTTTTAGTTATTATATAAATTTTTTCACTCGGGCGAAACAATAGCAGTTAAAAGGTCGACTGCGAAATTTCGAACCAAAATAGCCAATTTTGGAAATAATGTCTTTTAATAAATTATTCTTTTAGGAGGGATATTATTTCATAATATATAAAAGTAAAATCAGACACCAAACAAAATTGTCTAAACAAAACAAAGCAAAAACAAAAAAAATTCTAGAAAGGAAGATGTTGATTTTAGGGTTCTAAAAATTAAACTTCACGAGATACAAAATTTTGACCTTTCTAAAAATTAAAATTTTATTATCGAAATTTGAAAAAAAATTCTTTTGCAACTGAAAACTTATGGTTATATACAAATACTTATCTGATATAAAAGACATATTTTATAAAGTTTCATACAATTGAAAATAAGGATCTATTTTCAGCAGGCTCACAAGCAGCCAAGAGGGAAAGTCGCTAAACACTGGTAGTTCAGTCCGAGATTCGAATCCCGTGAAAGGGCTGGCTGCATGTTCCTTTTCGTGGTTTTTCCCATGTGTAACGTGTATACGAACCAGTTTACCTTAGAAAGTGCTCCCCGACTGCATCCCTTCTCTTAGGCAGATAGCCCTTGAGGCTTTCCCGTTATCGCATAAACTAAACATATCTTCAGCAATGATATATTGCTCCTCCAAATTTTAATCAAGAGTAACTTGAGGAACTTCCATTATATCAGGATTGAATATTTGGACTACTTAGGTCATAAAAAATTTTTCTCTCTACGATATATTTTTCCTATAGGGCATATATGAAATCTTAAAGCTTAAAATATGAAATATTCAACTTAATATATGAAAAACGTAATGCAGAGTCGGCCAGAAAAGTGTACACTCACTTTAACCGAAGTTATCTGCCTATTGATTTCGTAGTTGAATTGAATTATTGGTACAAATGTAGTATGCAATCTACTACATTAAAAGTTAGCTATCTATTTCTTAGATGTGCAGCAATCACCCCCAACATATTGATCAACATTGTTTAGGAAACAACTTGCTGTTGGCTGTTGTCTGGCTGTACATTGCCACAATTCTGGTATTTGGAGAACTGTATAGGTATAACTGCATAAAAAATGTATTAAAACTTAATGTAATCTATAATATGTATGATTATATTAGCTTAAAATTAAGTTTGGAACTAGTACCAAACCTAATTATACAGCATTTTTTTTAAAAGTGTATATGTATTTCTCTGAAAAACCTCTATATGAAACTTAAAGAACTCTTATTTTTATTAAATATGTCACATGACACAAATTATCATATTTTAATAGTCTGAATTATTCGACGAAATTCTAAAAATGCTATCTAGAGGTCTGCCAGCAAGCATTTCATAGCTATTTAACTGCACATTCTATACAAATTGTTGTGTATATTTTAGATACTCAAACAATCTAAATATATCCCATGTTGGAAGACAATTCTTCAACTTAAAGTTTAAACTAAACAAAACTCAACTTAAAATTTATGTTGGTTTTAAAAAAGAAGCAGTATGAATTTCTAAAGAACAAAACACAATGTACCTCTTCTTCGCATATTCTGTTATTTTGATAAAAATGTAAGACTGCCTCACAAATAATGAAATATAGCATTTCTGAAGTTCTTTTTCAAGGGTAAAAAGGAATTTTCCATACATTAGTTTACTTCATAATATAATATTTTTAGGAGTTTCATATTTATTAAATATTTATTTAGAATTGTAATTAAAATTGCTTTATTTTTCCGTGGAACGCAGACGATTTTTGAAGAGAAAGCTACGTCGGAAAAGTAAAAATAAAAGAGCGCGTTCATTTAATATTTAATAAAAAAATATCTCGTAATTGCTATTGCTATCCACAAAAATCAAGAAAACAGGTTTTACCAATTAAAATGCTTATAAAAGCCGAATTAAAACACCTCAGCTCAATTAGCTGTCTTAAGCGAACTGTTGTTTACTTAATTCTGTTATTGATTGTAGCGAATTCGCTTTGAGATTGGATTAACTTTCTCTGTTTTGAATCGAGTTCTGTTTAACGTTTGAGACATTGTGATATTGTACGAATATCTCTGAGGAAATACTTCAGTATTTTGTTTTATTTGTCGTGAAAAGAATAAATTTTATTAACTTTTATCGACTTGTGCATTCAATTCATTACGAACCCGTAAGCACGCAACAATACATAAACTTAATATGAATCTATTCTACCAGAAAGGTAATTAGATGGCCTAAGTTCGATACTTTGATTCAAAATTGAATAAATATTTTTCATTTAATATAATGATAATTTACTTTACATATTTTTAAACGTTAAGCTATGCTAGTAAGATGACATGATTTTCATAGAATGCTGGCAAAAACATCGCCTTTTATCTGCGCCTATTCTATATGCATATACAATCTGTATGCATATAACCAATACGTACATATTCAGAGCTTAATTTGGCACTAATAACAGTCAATATAAATGCTTTATTTCTGGCAAATGAATTGCGATCACATAAAACTCTTCATGGCATTATACTGAAAGAGCACATTCAAATAAACTTTGTTTTAAAACAGGAATAATTGATGGAACTTTGGAACGAAGTTGCTTCTACAATTATTTAATACACTCTAGCCAAGAGACGAAAAGTACTTATTCTAAGATTCATATTCAGCAAAAGGAAATTTTAAAATTCTTTACAAAATTCGTGTACAAGTTAGTACCTAAAATTTAAAATATTCTTTTCCAGGATAAGTTCAGATATAAATCAGATAACACTATCTAAAGAATGAAAGCTATATAACAGAAATAACAGGTGTTTTAAATTCTTGATAATTCAAAAGAAATGATAAAATGAAAATTTGGAATTGAATTTCGCATTCTTCTCGACATATCTAGTCTTTATAGGATCAGAATTTCGAATTTATCAATTTTGTTTTGAATCGCTAGACTTTTCAAGTTGAAAAATAACACAAAACTGGTTAATACTTGTATAAATTTAATATATTAATGGAAAATTTCGGCAATGCAGAACGAGAAACTTGTTAAAATATGGCAAATGCAGAAAGAAATTACATCACTCGGCCGTTCATATCTCAGACTTTTCCGTAGTGATTTGCATATTCAATGAATTGGGTCTTATTCACAAAAACTGCTATGAGGTATTTCTTTGAGTTTCAGATTTCAATACATTTTAAATATATTTGTTATTTCAAATGAATGTAGCAGTACAGATTTTATTCTAGCTCTGTCCTCAAAAAAGAACAATAAACTTCATATTCCTGAATTCAATAAATCATGCATTGAATCACTGATTTCACTTCTCATTGGTGAATTTTTAAATATTTGAATGAATTAGACTGCATACTTTTGTAAATGCTATATTTATTTAAATGTGCTTGGTTTTTCGGTACCTCTGCGAGGCAATATATTGTTTTATTTGGAGTACATTTCGGGTTTTCCTGTAAAGGACTTTGTGGCTACGTATTGTGTTTATTTCGTATACTAGGTTGTAGACCTAGTAATTCTCAACCAATCGACGTTTCGATTATGAATACAGCTGATCCTGATATATGGGCAGAAATCTTCAGCTGACTAGGCGACATTTGGCAATTTCTTGCCAACTTCGCGACATTCTGGAAGTTTCCAGAATACCCTTTTTGAAGTTCTCGGAGCTTCGAAATGTTCTCTGCGAGAACACAGCGAGCATCAGTTGTTAAACACTATATAAATAACAGAAATAACAGAGAGCTCTCCAAATTATGGTTAACGGGAAGTTAAATGAACACTCCGATCTTGGAAGTTTAAATAACACAGACTGGTCATTAATATTACGTATAATATAATTTTTTTAAAACAATCATTTATCGAATTAAAATTACAAATGTTTCAGTTGTTTAGAATATTTATTCGCGGGATTATAGTTTTTAACAGTTCGAGGGATTACAGACTTTTAGCTTTTTTAGTAAAACTCTTTCAGGCATCAAGTACAAGAAGAAGGCACCATATAGACAAGGCATCAAGTACACAAGGAAGTGTTACATAAATACCACTTCCACACACATTCATCACACACATACAGATTCATCACACACATACAGATTCATCACACACATACAGATACACAGAGAGACAGACAGGCATCATTGTAAAACTAGTAACAACGGGTTGTGAGGACCCTAATTCGTAATTATTCACTGAATTAATATTCACTGAATTCACGTAATTATTCACTGAATCACTATCAAAATTTTAAACTGAAAAATTATATACCTTACATATGTATATAATATAACGTAATATAATATGATAAGGGCAACTGTCCCATAAATAACTAGAGCCCACCAGCGCCCGACAAAAAGTGGTAATTCGATCCGAGTTTGGAATCCAGCAAACGGGCTGGCTGTATGAGCGTTTTCGTGGGTTTCCCCATGTGTAACGTGCATACGAGCCAGAACCAAACCAAACCAAATGATGACTAATGCAATAGTAAGGTAGAATTTAAACGTAGTATAATGAGATGCGAGAAATGGAATGTTTATGCTGCAGACGCTTTTAAGTAAAAGACTAGGGAGAGAACAGTTTCACGAAAAATACCGATGTGCTACTTCTGGAGGGGAAAAAGAAGTTATAAGGTTTTTTTCTCCCTCCTTTCCGCATGCCTTTGTGGTGTAACTGGAAGCATACTCGATGCGTATTCGAGTGGTCCAGGGTTCGAGTCCCGACGAGGAATTTGCATAATTTTTAGCGTCTCCTGCTTCAAAGAAACCTAACGACTCTACAAGGAGCGTCCGAACTAAAAGGTGGTGGACGTTAATTCGTCACAACCAGGATTTGGAGATTGGGTCCTCTCATCCTCAGCCCCCGTTTAAAAGGGGGAGCATATAAGGTATTTTCTCCCTCCTTTCCGCGTGCTTTCGTCGAATAATTGAAAGCACACTTGACGCGTATTTTAGAGTCCTAGGGTTCAAGCCCTGGTGAGGGCACAGCTCATTTTTCATGTCTTCAGCTTAAAAAAAATCATAATGACTCTGCAAAGTTTTCATTTCTATCTTAAAAATGTAATAAAATAAGAAAACTCTTTCCATTTTTACTTTCTCGTACGAAGTAAAAAGGAGGTATTGCAATCGCGAAAAATTTCGGATATCATATTTCAACGAAAATATCCATTTTGACAGCTATGGAATGCAATTTAACGATATTTTTGCGTGATATCTGAACGTAAGGACAGAATAAAGGACTCTTTTTTCCACAAAAAAATTACAAAACTGATTTAAAATGGATTCTGAAGAGAAATTTTTGTGGCGTCTGTACGTGTGTATGTATGTATATATCTCGCATAACTCAAAAACGAGTCGCCTCAGAACGTTGAAATTTTGCATATGGGACTGCTATAACATGTAAATGTGCACCTCCCATTTTGGTTGCAATCGGCGGCACCAAAAAAATATAAATATATATATATATATACATATATACGCTCTGTTACTCGGCTCAGTGCGCTCAGGCTATTATTATATATTTGTAAATTGTGCATTTTTTGCTTAAAAAATGATTGAATTATGTTGTGGTATCTTCCGGATAAGGCTGTTATATCTTTAGTTAACGAGTACGTTATAATTGAAGAATTATCAACAATTTAAAAGTTCTATAAGTGCGGCTAAGCCTAATTATTTTGGCCATAGCTGCCATATTTGTTTACATCGGAAACTTAGCAGAATAGTGGAATTGTTTCCAATCTAGAGAAACTAAGTTTCGCAACAACAAAGATAACACCCTCTTTTATTATTGCGAATTAAATTACGCTTAATCTATTCTGGAATTTATTCGAGGAAATAAGTGTTTAGGATTTATTTCGTATTTTTTAATTTAGATATTTTGAGACTTTATGTATTTTTACCTTGTCGCGAAGTGAAATCTGAATTAATTGAATGAGAGATACTGAATCGTATGTGAAAAACTGTTCCTTTTTTTGTTTGTTTAATTTCTTTTGTACATCATTTTAGATTTATCATAGTATTTGAATAGAACATGTGGCAACGATTAGATAATTCTTCACATAATATACATAATTTTTCTGCATTCTGAGTTATAAAATGAATGAGATGGAACACTATTAAGTGAACCTGGTGCCAGAGTGTCGTTATAATAAACAAATATAGTGAATTTCAAAGAGTGTATTTATTTTATTGTGGTTTATGCGCTGTCGGAGAAGTATATTTAATTCAATCCAATAATTTTAAATGAAATGCAAAATGCGTATAATTTATTATTACATACAAGGAACTCATGTGTTCTAACATCAGATTTCTTAAAGATATCATTACACCATTACAGTTATCCATCAGATTCGAATTTACGTCCTAATCTGAACAATAATGCAACAATAAGCATTTTTTAAATCAAGCTAAATATGTGATATTTTGCTCTTTACTTCGATTATATTATCTTTAGTACACATTAGAGAGAATCAAAAGTACAGGACAAAGGAATAAGATTTTAACAGCCCAATACAATTTATAGAAAATTAGTTTAAGAAAGAAGAACATAATTTAAAATTTACAGTTCCAGAATAATTGATTTTACAACCAACCTTTATAAAGCAAATATCTCTCTATGCAGAGAAACGAACAAACAGGCTTATCACCATCAGGCCAGATTAACAAACAATAAAATGGCACACAGCCAAATTCAGAACAAGCTGTTCCATAAAAGGTAAGCCTTTAAAACAAACTTCAGTCTAATTATAAGGCCTCTTTTCATTAAAAAAGGTTAACCATTGACACTTTGAAATTGCTATTTTTAAAACAAAGTCAGCAAATAAAATTACTCCACGCTCTTGAGATATGTCGTCTCACCGTTAGGACAATATTTACTCCGGATAATTACAGAATTCCACACCCAGGTTTCCATTAGGTGATGAGGCATTGATTTTGTGACAGTGTATCACCGGAGAAGGGGCGTATGTATTGAAAAGCAGGACAAATATTGGTAATACAATGGTTCGGGCCTCGCTGGATGTCACGGCTTGGTAAGTTACCTGCGTGCCATTCGCAGATCAAGATTTCGTAAATGTTGCTGGCATCATAAATTTAATGTAAAATTTTGTAATAAAATAATCAAAGTAAATGTTTCATATTTGATAAAATGCACACATTCATATTCATAACTTTTATATATCAGAGAATTAAACGTGTTATGGAAACATTTTCCAAGCGGAGCGAGGTTAGAATATCAGCAAAATTGCAAATTATAGTACAAATATTTCAAATATGAGGAGGTAATCGAAGTTCTATATGCGAAATGCTTTTGCGATATCATTTAGTTTCGTTAAATTTACTCTCATGTAGGAGTACTCTATCAAAAGTGAATTGAAAATACTTTTCTAATTTTCTGGATTTATACTAGAGTAATCGCATGAATTTTAATAAATAAAAGACTTTTTTGAAAACTTCCGAGACGTCATCGAGTGCTAGAATTTATTTTCCTTTGGAAAATTAACGGTTAACAAATTAAAATTCGATTGGTAGTTTAATGTATGCATTAACAAAGTAAATTTTTATAATAGTTAGAAAATAGTTCAACAAAATAATTAGGAAAATCATAAATTTTCAGTGTAAAAGTTTACTCAGTTGGTCAAACCAAATTTTCAGATTTGATTTTAGATAACAACAACAACCAAAACAAAAGGCACAAAGATGCTATGAAATGTTTTTAGACTTTGTTAATGGTATTAAATGAAAATGAGTGTAAGTTTTTGTTAAAAACCTATCAGAAATATTGAAACATACATCAGAAACATATTTATACAGTAGTAGTATTAGTAGAATTATATTTATACAAGGTGATTCAATTCAGGTAGCGAAGATTGAAGTAGGCAGATTTTATAATCAAATAAAAGGTCAGTGCACTAAATGGTGCGAAAATGCAGCACTAAGTAGCACTAAGTCGTTGAACGGTAGGTAAAAATGTTTCACTGGCATAAATACCGATCTCCGTGCAAAGTTCGAGCAGCATGCCCTGCTACACGAAAGCGGAGCTGATGATACGTAATTTATTTATGGGGACTACAGCTAAAACAGAGCAGCTATAAAAAATAGGTATGATTCCCAAGTACCTCTTTTGAGCAACTGTTCCGCTGTCGTCCGCAGCACCATAGATAAAATGCATATTGGCCAATCAACATTCATTTAGAGATGCATACCGCTCGAAATTCGCAAAGAGAATGACACCTGATGCCAACAAGAAGCTTTTAAACTACACCTCAACAACACTATCTTCACATCAACGGGCCATTCCCGCAAATTCCATTACAACATATGGTTATTTAGGTACTCTACTTGTACATTTTTCACAGATACTTTTGAGCCACCATGTATATTCAGATAGAAAAATAATAGCAATATGAATTGTAGAGACATCAGGTATTTTTTAAAGCAGAAAAGATGAAACATAAGCAATGCCCTCGCCGAGACTCGAATTACGGACCTCTCGAATATGCGCCGAGCGTGCTGACCACTACCCCACGAAGGCATGCAGAAAAGGCGGGATAAACACCTTATAGAATGAACGCGAACGAGAAAAACGAGCACGTTTTTTAGAATGTGTATGGATGACTAGATGATTGTTCTGTACAAAATATAAATGTTAGTTTTTTCTTATACTAAATAGAATAATAGTACAAAGGTTTACAAATAGTATTAGCTAGATTTATAAAAATGATAACACTGTAATATATTATTTGATATAGAGACCAATTAGGTATATCAATTAAAAATAAATTAATGTTATAACGTATTAAGGAGAACAAATGTTTTGAATTACAGCATCTTTTTCCAAATTTCCTACCTAGAACACCATTGCTTCATATGTTCAGTATATTTTAGACAACGGGCGAAAATTTTCCGAAAAAGTGATTAAAAAAAGAATATTTGAAATGTTCAGATTTCTAAATAGGTTATGGAAATGCATAATTCTTAAACTCACAAATTGATTACCTAACATCATAAATGTACTTAAGTATATTGACCACAAAGTCTAATTGAGATCTCGTTATATTAAAGTTGCATTTCTGCAGATACTTCTTGTAAGGTTACATTAAAAGGAAACTGAACAAGAAAAAACTGAAACCCTGAGAAGCATTTAAAAAGCTATACATTAGGTGTGAAATCAAAAAATATTCCAGTAAATACTTAAATATTACCCCGTAGAAACGTTTAAGTAAAAATTAATTATTTAATATAGAATAATATCATGCCTTTGATGTCATCTATTATTACGAAAGAACGTATAATATTTATTTGAAAAAAGTGCCATAATGTTACCAATTTAAACCGTTATAAGGTATTTTCTCCCTCATTCCAGCATGCCTTCTTGATGTAACGGTAACACACTCGATGCGTATTCGAGAGGTCCAGTTCGAACCCCAGAGAGGGCATTGCATATTTTTCACGTCTCCTGCTTCAAAATAATTTAATAATTCTACAGTAGCGCTCTAACTAAAAGGTGGTTGACAATAATTCGTTCCCCCCTCGATTTGGAGACTGGGTCCCCAAATGCCCAGTAGACATTTAGAAGAGGTATATATATATATATGGTATTTTATCTTTCCTCACAGCATGCCTACGTATGTTAACGTTAGCATGCTCGGCGCGTATTCGAGATGTCCAGATTCGAGTCTCGGCGAGGTCATTGGTTATTTTTCATGTCTCCTGCTTCAAAAATAATTTAATGACTCTACAGCGACATTAAAAGATTTTCGTATCAATATAATGTTTTCGTTTGAGAAAATTATGCTTAAAAGTAATAGAGAAGAGAGATGAATTACTCCTTTTTTATTTACTACTTTTTATTTACTTTATTTTGTATTATTTTTTTATTTTATTTCATGTTGACCCTTGATCTTCGTGCTGATTATCACTAAGCGAAGGTTCATACTGATAATCAAGACAAGACAACATTTGTGTGCCCCTTCGGAACATATCGTTTCTTACGAATGCCCTACGGTCTTTGGAATGCCCCAGCAACATTCCAGAGATTGATAGACCGTTTTCGCATTAGACTTAGGGACATCCTAACTCTCATCTATCTGGACAACATAATAGTTTTGTCTGAAACCTTCAAGAAACCCCTTTCCGATCTCAAAGCTATTTTCGAAAGGCTTTTGCTCTTCAAATTTCAGGCAAACAGAGAGAAGTGCCACTTCGCTTCTCGTGTGAAATATTTGGTACTTTGGATCACACAAAAAGGAATCGAAGTCGATCCAGAAAAAGCTTCCTCTATCCAGAGAATTTCACCTCCCCAAAACGTCAAGGAACTCCAAACCTTCCTTCAAACATGTTCCTGGTTTAGACGACAGATTCAAAACTTCGTGGAAATATCACGACCTCTTAGTGATCTAAGAAAGAAGAAAGTCCAATGGAAATGGTGTTTCAACCAGCAAAAAGCATTTGAAACTCTAAAAAACTGTCTCATAATGCCTCCCGTGTTGAAGCAAGCAAATGGAACTCAGCTCTTCGAACCGATGCAAACAATTATGCTCTTGGAGCTGTTTTGCTTCAAGGGAAAGGGTCAAAAGAGCACCCTATCAAATATGTCAAATATGCCAGCCGATTGCGCTCTCTAGCTGAGCGAAACTATTCGACGACTAAATGAGAAGCCCTCGCTGTGTTCTGGGCCCTGAAAAATTCCGTGGTTACGTAGAAGAATCAGAAGTAACTATAGATCTGATCGTCAACCTTTAAAATGACTTTTGAACCTCGTCTCCAACCGGAAGACTTGCTAGATGGGTACTTGAAATTCAGTCTTTCAACCTGAAAGCACATCTCTGGAAAGGCAAACGTCGTCGCTGACATGCTGTCCCGTCCAAGCTCCGAACAGGAAGTTTCACCTTGCGAACTTTTAAATATATCTGTAGTGGACAGGCCCACAAGAAGTCCAAAAGACATGCGTGAATCTCAAAAGATTATAGAAAGTTTCGAATCCACTCAGAAAACTGAAGAATGTACCAACTGGGCTGAAAACGGATGCTTAATGAAGGTGTTCTCTAACGATACGTTCTTGATTCTGATTCAGAAGAGACCCAGGTAGTCATTCCAACTACCGAGCATGAATCCATCATTCAAATGTACCATGATGACCCAATGACTGGACATTAAGGAAAGGAAGGAATATTCCAAAGAATTGCCAGACGCTATTATTGGACTGGAATGAAAAATTACATATCCAACTATATGAAAAGCTGTCCTGAATGCAACCGCTACAGGGCTACTAACCAAAAGCCAGCTGGACTGCTAAGAACTCCTGTCTATTCTCAACGTTTTGAGATCATATCTATCGATTTGTTTCGACCACTGCCAAAAACTGGTACTGGAAAACAATGGATCTTCATTATCGAAGACTGTACTACCAGATGTGTTGAATTATTTCCTCCTGCTCAAGCTACAACACGCGACTGTGCTATAACCCTCATCATAGAAGTATTCATGCTGCATAGTATACAACGAAGAATCATCAGCGATAACGGAACCCAGCGTATCAGTGCCGTCATGCCACAAGTTTGCTGCACATTAAATATCAATCAAAACTTGATACCAGTTTACGTTCCTCAATCTAATCCTGTGGCACGGAAAAATAGTGACTTAAAACCTTGTCTTGCAATCCTTGTAGGAGATACGCATGACAATTGGCATTCGAAACTCGTAGTTATTCGCTTCGCTATGAATACCACCCCCTGTGTACATGCCATACACCAGTATTCCTAATGTTTGCAAAAGAGCTGAGGATTGTCGTGTGTAACTTAAACCTGTTAATAAAATATTGTTACATTATAAAGGATATCTTTTATGACCCCATTCGAAGCGAACTCCCCATAGATGTAGTAAATAATTAAAGAATGCAGTAAATCTGTCAAGTCTATCTAATTATTTCGCAGCAAGGTCTATGCTGTTTTTGTGTATTACGTTTGTAGGTTCTACTTGTCTACCTTCTATGTGATAACTGAAAGAGTAGTAACTGCACAGAAGAAAGCTTAAAGGACCCTTTATTACACTCTTTAATTATTTACAATGCGTCAATTCGACGCTAACAAACTACGCCTTTGCTCGGGCTATAACTGAAATCATAAAACTAGCTAAAGTTTTGAAGATATTAACAAGTAGTAGAATTACGCTAAAGGGCTCAGACTACCCTGCTTCCTAACAGAGCGTTGAAAAATCTAGTGGCTGGAAAATAATAGCTGTTACGCCACGTTTAACCAGCAATAAATGCTAAGCAGAAGTTCACGTTACAAAAAGCACAGAGTTCTCCCACACTCTCTAACTTTCCCCTCTATAACTTAGTATTTAAACCTTTTCTCCTCAAAGTAGAATTTGCATTACTTGACGCGCGCTACCAAATTTAAATATTCTGGCATTGGCAATTAGGGGAATGAAGGTTTATAGGAAAGAACAAAAACTTAAATTTAACTGGTTATTTAAAATCAATATAAATCCCTACAAGTTAATTCAAAGGAATTAAGTATGGGCTAACTGTAATTTTTAATTCTTTATTCCCAGTTTTATATAAAGTTCTTGAAGTTTACGAATTTAGGATGCGGCTGACAGAAGCAAAAGAAAATAAGGTTTGTCTTTACAGCTGGTTGCGAGGAACTGAAGGACAAATTTCTTTCGTCAATGTTGTTCATTGGGTAATATGGTCCAGCAGAAATTTTCAAGTCGAGAGCCTTTAGCTGACAGGTTTTTTTGTCATAGATCAATTACAGTCAGAGTTTAGCTTTCATTTTTTTTTACTTTCCTGTAATTTCACAGCCAAAACTTTCACTCTCCTCTTTTGCAACCACAGAGGACTATTCGGGAAGTACTTTCCCCTGCTAATATTAATTTATTTAGAAAATTAAAATTTTGTTTTAGCTAATTAATATACACTCATGTCCATAAATTAAGGATAATGCAAAATCAGGCAAAGGAAGAGTTAGAAGCAACACAAATTTCAATTATTTGTAAAGCTCATTTATTAAACAAAAGGTAAAGAGCAAAAAAAAAGATGCTATATGGTTGATATTATTAAAAAAATTAGCGATTTTTTCTCCCTGGAGCAAATTACAAAAAGAATCTATTTACAAAAAAACAATATTACATGGTTGGTATGATTGTTAACACATTGTATGTCTCCCAGACGATGCAATACAGTCCGTACAACGCCTAGGCATGCTGAGTATCAAATTATCGATCTAATCTTGGGGGATATTACACCACTCAAAAAGCAATGCTCTCCGAAGTTCCGGTAGACATGTAGGAGGAGGTTGACGGGCTGCAACTCGTCGGCCAAGCATGTCCCACATGTGCTCTACTGGATTCGAGTCCGGTGAGAATACTGGCCAGTCCATACGGCTGATATCCTCAGTTTGAAGGCATTCGCTTACGATGTTTGCACGGTGAGGACGGGCGTTGTCATCCATAAACACAAATTGTGCGCCCATAGCGCCCCAAAACATACGCACATGTTGTTCCAGAATGACGTCCCGATAGATTTGGCTTGTCATGGTTCCAATTTGAACATGCAGGTCAGTTCTGGAACCCAGAATAATTCCACCCCAAACGAGCACTCCTGCACCGCCGTAACGGTGTCGTTCAATGATGTTTTCTTGGGGGTAACGGGTATCTCGAGCTCTCCATGTGAAAGTCCGGAGAGAATCCGACTGCAAGCTAAACCTGGACATCACGCAAGCCCACTGTTGAGGTGTACACAATGCATGCTCTCTACTTCAGGCTAACCGCAGGCGACAGTGATTTGCAGTAAGTGGAACGCATCTGACAGGTCTACGAGCATATAGACCAATCTGCCCTGAGCGTCTGTACACGGTCTGCCTTGAAATTGTCGTACCAGTGGCTGAAAAGACAGGTCTGAGGCTGTGCTCCGCCTGTTTCTTTAGGCAGTAACTGCCAAATACCGGTCCTCATTCGGCGTTGTAACTCTGGGGCGACCTGTGCAGTAACGTCTACTCACATTTACCAGCATCTTATCGTTGCCAAAGCCTGGAGATGACACTCCGAGCAATTCCAAGTTCGTCTGATACTTCCAGTTGGGTACGCCCCCATTCCAGACGGCCGATAATTCTACCACGTAAAAATCATCCAAATGCGTCCTTTGTGTCATATCGATTCGGTTATTGCACTGAAATGCTTATAAAGCGCCTGCGAACAATTTTACTTCTTTGCCTGTATTCCTTATATATCACTCTCTTACACTCTCGTCATTGTGACGTACCATCGGTGTAATCTGGTTACTTTCTGAAATTTGCATATGATTCTTGAAGATGTGTGTAGTGATTTTACAGGTGATATATTTATTTTAGAGTTCGATTTCCGCGTGACTCCGGATTATCCTTAATTTATGGACATGAGTGTATGTTAGACTCCCTTTTCATCAACGAGAATAGAGCAAAAAATTGCCAAAAACTCCCTTGAAAAGGAAAGTAACTGCGTGGGGAATATATCTCAGCTTCTTGTTTGCTTTTAAAGACTAAAACTCTCACAAAACACCTCCACCTTTGCGTTTCCAGAAATCTCAGAAAAGGCCCGTTTTCTTATTCGGTTGGAGTTAGAGCACGCCTACCTTGAAAAATTTTACTTGGCCATCTCTCGCAATAACCAATATTGACCGAAAGAATCTTTTCCCCAGTTTCTCTCAGCCATTTGCAAGATTGTGCCTTATTATTAATCGAAAGGGGCAATTTGCCCAGGAGGACTATTAATTTCATTTTGGCATTTTGCGTTGATTCACTAAAAGCGTTGTTTCACTTTTCAAATTGTTGCCACCAAATATTATCGCTTGTACTATATTTAAAGAAATTAAATAATGAAGAATCTGCATAAGTGCATGTATGTTTTTCACATTGTGATAAAACAACGGTACCTAGAGACATCCAATTTTGAATAACGTACGTCTCCTTTCGAATATGGGCATCTGGAAGCCAAAATGTGGAATTTGTTTGATTATCTACTTCATATTTTGCAAAGCATTTATGAGTTTTTGATTAAAACGATTTCAAAGCGAGAAATGGCAACACATCACGCGGGAAAACATTTTTATCTCCAGCGCGTGAGCCTGTGTGTCGGAAATTCTAAAGATATGCTCAGTTTAAAATCATTTTGCGATATTGCTTTTGAACTGAATTTTATGGTTTGAGTACGAAGGGCATGATATTAAAGGTAACACACAAAATGTTTAAAAAACGCCCCTTTGGAAGTAATTTAAAATTTGAAACCTTTCAGATGTTTCCTTTTTCTCTAGCTCCATCCTAAATTATTGAGATCTGAAAACATTACCCAATATTAGAGTTAAATTAAATCGTTTAAAAACCTTCATTCTAGAAATTCTCACTTGAAGAAGACCAACGTTCTGGCCGACCTTCTAAAGCTGATGATGCCAAAATTAAGCGAAAAATGAATCGAATTGTCATGTAAGTATATGAGAGATTGCAAAAAATGTTAAATTTATCACACATAATAACTGAAAATCCCATAAGATATCTTGAACTCGTTTAGGAGCTGATATTAAAAGAAATTGACTTAACTCAACTAACTAATATATGTGATACGCATTTCAAACGCAATGAAATCGACCCTGTTTGGAAACGAATTATCAATGATAATGAAAAATGGATTGTCTGCAAAAACGTTAATCGAAAATAATCGTGGCCGGAGCATGATGACTCAGCACAAATTATATCGAAAGCTAAACTTCATCAGAAAAATATAGTTAATGAAGTGGGATTAAAGAAGTATTGTGTGTTTTGAGCTGCTTCTAAGCAACCAAATGATCATCTCAGATCTTTACCGCCAACAACTTCGAAAATTGGAGGAAGCAATCAAAGAGAAATGACTAGAATTGGCAAATCGCAAAGGAATGGTGTTCCACCACGACAATACCAGCCTCACACATATTTAGCAACACATACGAAATTCAAATTCACTGAAACAACCTTGTATTTGGCGTACATTTACTAAAACACTCAATCGATTTCGAGGGTAGCTACAGGTCCCTCCTCATCAGGAGAACAAAATATCTAGAAAGGGAAAGAAAGCTGAGTACTCTCGGGTAGAACCACGCGCGAGGAGGCAACGCCATCTATCGGCAAAAATAATCATCAAGAATTATTTTAATAGAATATTAAAAACGCTAGAAGGACTGGATTAGACTTAAAATCGTTCACTAAACTTGCTAAATCTTTATGAATACGAAAAGCCTCAAGAAAATCCTATTCACCAACGGAAGAAGCTTTTTGGGTAATTTTTGCAGATCCAAAGTCAAAATTATGATTAAATTTCCAACTATGATACGCTATTGAAGACTTGTTAATTTCGCCCTTTCGGACATAAGATTCATGTTCCTTGATACGAAACTTTAACGCTCTTTTTGTTTGATCAATATATCTCAAGCCACACTGATACAATATACTATAAATTCCCCAAGAATTAAAGTCAGAAACAGAATCTTTTAGAGTCGAATCGTGAATTTTATTGATATATATACGAAATTATTGCAACATAGCTGGGAAGTGATGTTGCATCCTCCATATAGCTTGAATCTTGCACCATCGGATTATCATTTATTTTAAATTTTACAAAGCTTCTTGAATGGAAAAATTTCAGTAATAACGATGACTAAAATAGCACTTGGTTGCGCTTTTTGCTTATAAACACTATAAGTACTATGAGCGCAGAATCATGAAGTTACCAGAAATACACGGAATGGTAAGTAATTGAATGAATAAAGTTAATTTTTTATACAGGAAAAAAAAATGAGTTTCATTTCACACTAACAAGCGAAATTACTTTCTTGTAAACCCGATACATTTATATGCATTCTGTTCTTTACATTATTAGATGACGGATATTACTATAATAATTACTATTACGCTATTTAGAAAACTAAATAAAACAAAAATATAATAAGATTAGTGATTTCAGACATAATGATTCCACTCTCAATTAATCTATCAAATTTGAAACAATTTGTTTTAAAAATATCTTATTATTCTAATTCTACATCACTATGTACAGGAATTCAATTTGCTTGTCTAGCGTGTGATTGAAAATGAAAACCTATTTACGATAAAAGATGAATGCTATGAAAATATTCCTGTGGCATTACACAGTTGATGTGCTTTTTCAATTACGCATGAAGGGAAACAAAATACCCACATTTTTTCTTCGCATCGAATAAATCTAATTCGCGTACTTTGAGTGAGTGCCATTACCTTCTTAATCCTTTCGATTGTTTTCGATAATCCCTTAATTTATTCAGAAATTTTTACGTTTATTCTTCAGTGTAACTAGTTATACGTGGACACCTGTCCCTTTCACTTCTTATGATGCGAGGGATTATACAGACAAGGGAGTACTTACTGTCATAATCAGCGTACGGTGCCGCTGACGTCATTTCCGCTGCCAGGAGAACAACAACCAAGACAAGGGAGCAGACTCGAAGGGCGTGTCCAGACTTCATCTTTCTCGGATTTATCTGTAAAAAGCGATTAAAAATTAATTACTTATTTCAACGTAAAAGTTAACTGAAATGTTATTAGGTATACATAAAATTACCGGTAAAAACTTAGAAATGTGGAAAAATATCTACATGTGTACGAAATCTGTTGGAGATCTCATTTGTTAAAATCTGATCGTAAGAGTTTTTAATTGTACTGAAATAGTACATAGTTACATTTATCTGTAAATGGCAATGAATTATTTAATGCAAATTTAACGCGTTAAAATTTACTGATGTGTTTACATCACGTTCATTGATACATTAATATTCTTCAGCTATATATGTGGATATAAGTACAATACGAATACAGTTACCTTTGATTAATGCCAATTTGTAATTGTACCAATATTTCTGAAAATATACAACATAACTTTATTTATATCATTTAACAAAACTGGACCAGATACAGGATTAATCCATTAACACTAGTGATACATCTCAAAACCCATCCAGGAAATTCGAACGAGTGGCCTATGTGAAGGGTTATTTTAAAACTGCATAAAAGTGAGTCAGCTTTCGTTAAAAAACTCTAACAAAAGCATCTTTTCCATGAAAAAGAACCTCCCGAGTTCTTTGAAGTAATTGCTAAGTTTCGATGATTCGTATCTTTTACTGCACCAAGGCAAGGTGACCATACCTTCTCTGCAGCTGTTGTTGTTGCTTATGCTTACTTGTCTGACATAGTCAGGCCAAGCCCACGAAATTCCTCGTGGCAAGGAGCATTAGATTACGCCTGTCGTTGGCAACAGCATTTAGCACCTAAGAGTGACAGTATGATTTGGCTCAGTTTTCTCCCCAATTCTGATGGAGAGCACCCGGGGAACCGGTCCGAGGTTCTCTCACCTCTTTCCCCTTCCACCAAACCACACGAGAGGACTTTCTGTTCACCGCATAATTAGAGTGCCGCCATGCCGCACTGAGCTACACAAATATCCACGTCTTCTCCAGGATTTGAAACCAGGGCCCTTTGACCCGGCAGTCAGCGTCGCTAATCACCATACCGGCTGGGCAGCTCGGCTCTCTGCAGCTAAAAAACAGGAATGAATATAAAGCGCTCAAAAATATAACAGCAAGAAAAAGATAAAGTGTGACTATGTGGTAGACCTTTAATATTTCTCACTGAAATTCTACAACTTCCATACATAGTTTGCAGCAATTATAAGCGCTATTAACCGCATCCGTGATTAAATTAAAATAACTATTCTATACAAATAACTAGAATATGGAGGGGGCTCACAAAATGTCATACCATTCAGTCAGTAATAATATTTTAAAAATAATTCCATTAATGACATTTAATTTATTAAATGTTAATCATGCGTATTCGGGAGCTTTATTTTGAGAAAAACCCTGCAGATGTTGCAAGACAGTGGGTAATTAGTTTGTTGGATTTTGAGCGAAAGGGGAAAGGTGTCTTGTTTTTTGAAGAATCGAAGAATTTGGTGATGATATAAAACTGTTTTCTTGCACACTTTCGTACGAGATAGGCTGCGTTCAAGCAGGCTACTTACGGATAGTATCATCAACTAGAAACCACTAGGTTGATGTTGAAGCAAAATCGACGGCGTCTTTCAAGTGTCCGTGTACCTGAAAATGTCCCCAGCTCTCTTTTTATACACTCACACTTTTACATACTTTTTTTATACTTTTTTTATACAAGTCAGTGTTTGCCCATACACTGAAAATATTGTTCCTAATTCTTGTATGAGGTACTTAATACACATGTAATCACATCGATTTCTTGAACTATGTGCAGACGGTGGCCCTCCGAGTAACCGGAATGTTAATCAATGCAATTCTAATATTTACTGCATTTTTGAAAGATAAGGTATTTTCAAGGATTACATCAAATATAATACAACCCGAAATTGCAAGGTACAACCCTGCAATTTCGGAACATGTGCTGGAAAGTTTTGAAAAATGTAAAATTTCGTTGGCAAGAGAATGTGAAACAAAATGGTGGATTCATTGAACACAATGAACTAAGTTTCCATGCAAAAACGCTTAACTACGTATTCCTTTTGTAAAGTTTCGATGATGAATAACAAAACGTTCCATGCGTCGTCCTGTACAGCTTTCAATACATAGAGGCAAAGAAGATATACACTCTTCTTAGCTAAAATCCAAGAATCAGTACTGAACATGAAGGCCAATCAGGCATAGGTGACGCGTGTGTTGTGATGCAGTAAATTTAGACAGTTGTAAAATTAAAATGAAAAACAAAGCCCATCAAAGCTCGTAAAGGTTGTTGGTCACTGGTGACTACTAAGTTGGTAATCATTGAAGATAAACCCTTTGATCATCATTGTGGGGAATGGAGTAAGTTTCAAAAAGCTTCAAAAATAAAATTGGATAGAAACTCACCAGCAACTGCCAAAGCAGCTCTTCACCGGTAATCTTTGGTGACTTAATGGCTACGAGCTGCCAACCTAGGAAGTCACTGAGGTGAAGCAGGGCAATGAATCTAAATAATTTGTTAAAATTAAATGATATCTAAGGAACCAATGAACACAAAACTTATAATCACCGATGGCCCTAAAGGTCATTGGCTACTGGCTCCTATGATTTTTTCCAGTCACCAGTGGGAAGCAAGCCAGTATTGTTGTAGGCGCTACGCTTGGCAAAGCATTATATAATTGCTTGGAAGGTGAAAGAAATTTAATGCTTCAGAAAGATGGGAAGATTTTTATGAAGACGTTTCACTATCTGAAAAAAATATCCTTAATATCTCATTTCATGCACAGAAGTTTCTTTATGAGAAATTTCAAATACCAAGAGACAGTAAATAATACAATATAAATAAGTAAATAATATAAATATGTAATCTCATAAATATATGTTTAGGGTAGTACATGCTAATATGGCTATGAACCAGACTTCACACTTAATTCAAATAAAAGAATTTCCCTTCTCATTTTAACTACATACTTTCCCCACGGCTAAATTACATGCTTGGATTCAAATTTCTTGTGACTCAAATGATGAACATTATAAGGTCGCCTTAATATCTTGCCTTCGTGGTGTAGTGGTCAGCACGCTCGACGCGTATTCGAGAGCTCCGTGGCTAGAGTCCCGGAGAAGGCATTGCTAATTTTTCATCTCTCCTGCTTTAAAAAAATACCCAATTTCTCTACAACATTCATTTTAATGGGCAAATAAGTAGCAAAAATTTATTCTAGAACAAAAAGTAGATGAATTTTAATTCAGCACCACTTCTATCGCACATATTTAGTTCAAACATTATAAAATCACATATTGAAGGCAGCCAAATTCCGATATTTCTTTCTTTTATTTTTAAACTTTTTTTTTTACGGTTATCGCTAAAGCTATTCAAATAAGACATTTTATGATCAACTCACGAATAGTTCTCATTACTACCCAAAACTTAAACATTCTAGTCAACTTTATTAAAGCCATTTGGGATGCACAAGAAGTGTTCTGTGAGCTGAAAAAAAAAGAAATATATGCATGTATTTTTTAGTGATGACAATACGGTACCCGAGAGCGATAAAATCGTTATTACAGCAGCGTATTAAACCCAGCCTGCGTATCTACACGCCATTAGTAAAATAGGCAGATTTTTGGATGGCACTAGTTTTAATTAACTATTACCTTCACCCCATCAAAGGGTTTATGCAAATGACTGTAATTTAATATCTATCACACTGCGTAATATTCTTTACTCTTCTTAGATAAAAGGTATGGGAAGTTATTAAGCTATATTGAAAGAAGTGATATTTTTTCCCCTTACCGTTTATTAGATTACGCTTTTTATTGGGATTGCACAAGTTGAAAGGGGAAATTGATATGTCTGTTACGCTTATAAAAAGTTATAGATTTGCAAAAAAAAAACTTTCTTTCTTTTTAAGAGCGCCGCCTTTTTAAAGAGCTATTAATATTCATAAGATAGGATTAAAAAAAACTATTTCTGTTTAAAGTGATAGTAGAAATGTTTAGACATACCCAAGTCTCACGTCTAACACTCACGTTTATTCCCTTGATGTTATTATATAAGCGTTTGGGCTGGGAGAAAAAAATAATTGCCTGGGATAGATATGAAAATACTAAATTGAAAGATAAATTATATTTTTGCAACGCATTGAAACTCTAAGAGCACAATATTTCTTTGCAGCAGACTTATTCCATTCCCAGATTTATTATATGATGGATGTGGTATTTGTCTTAAGCTGTGAGTATCCATTTATTGTAAATGCCATTATAAGATTTTGTTGTGTATAACGAAAAAGAAAATTCAATTTAAAATGTTTTACCGTAAAATCTGAATTCTTCAAAAGCTACAAAAATAAACATCCTATATTAGACTATTTAAAACTGGGTTTATATGGTATTTCTCCTGCCTTCTTAGCATGTCTTCGTGGTATAATGGTCAGCACAGTCGGCGCGTATTTGAGAGGTCCGAGGTTCGAATCCCGGCGAGGGCATTGCTCATTTTTCATGTCTCCTTTGAAATAACATAATGTCTTTATAATATCACCCGAACTAAAAAACGGTGGTGGGTGATGATTTTCCACCAACAAAATTTGGCGACTGTGTACTCTAATCCCCACTCGTCAATAAAAGAGGGAGTATATAAGGTTGATAGGTAGGTATGGCGCTGTCCCCCCTCCTGGCAAGTCCGGGCTCGCCTTATGGCCGTTTTTAGACCGGCCACGGAATAATATATAAGGCATTTCTCCCGTCTTCTTAGCATGCCTTCGGGGTGTAATGGTCAGCACACTCGGCGCGTGGCGCATATTCGAGTCTCGACCGGGCTATTGCTCATTTTTCCTACCTCCTGCTTCAAAATAACCTAATGTCTATGCAGGTTAAGTTGTAGAGACATTAGGTTATTTCGAAGCAGGAGCCAGGAAAAATGAGCAACGCCTTCGCCGGGAATCGAGCCTCTCGGTTACGCGTCGAGCATGCAGACCACTACACCACGAAGGCATGCGAAGAAGGCGGGAGAAATACCTTATATACTCCCCCTTTTAAAGGGCGACTGGGGTTTTGGGGACCTAATCACCAAATTGCGGTGTTGGAGAATCATCATCCACCACCTTTTTAGTTCAGGCGCCAGTGTAGAGACATTAGGTTATTTCGAAGCAGGAGCCATGAAAAATGAGCAACGCCTTCGCAGGGAATCGAACCACGAACCTCTCGGTTACGCGTCGAGCATGCAGACCACTACACCACGAAGGCATGCGAAGAAGGCGGGAGAAATACCTTATAAAGTTAATAATGAAATTAGCTGTTTGGCAGTTATGGTTACTGTGTATCGAGGTGTGGAGTGGTAGTTGGCACATGAAAAATTTTTTGTTAACTGAGATGATGGAAAGCATAATTTTACAAGAATTATAAGTTAAATACTTGTGTAATAAGAATTATTTGAGTTAGATATGTAAAAATATGACACTGATTAGAAATATTATTTAGAAATAAAATTAAGATATAAATCATTAAGAAACAAGTTTATTGCTTTAATTTTTTTAGAATAATATGTAACGTCCTGTAACTAACAGCCAACATAAAGTTATGTAAAAGGATGAAAAAAGTAGAAAGCTTCTAAGAAATTTCGTGCTCCTTCACCATGTGCCTTCGTGTTATAATTGGTAGCAAGTCCGACTAGTGATCAAACAGGCCAGAAATTGAATCGCGGTGAGGGTATTGTTATGGGTTTTCATGTTTCCTGCCTTTAAGAAAATTCTAAATAGTTTTGCCCAGGTGCGCAAAGTGCATAGGTCAGAAAGCCTGAGAATTCTACGAATTTTAGTTTAGTCTTTACAAGATTACATACTGTAGGAATTCCTGTAAATCCTTAGTGAAGAAAGGTTTTCGGGTATCTCGTAGATATCGGGCGAGCTTCTGTGAAACCATCTGTCAGATTCGATGGTAGATGCTAAGTATTAAGTTCTGTGAAAGCATCTTTCTATTGCAGTGATTTTCAACCATTGTGCCGCGGCACTTTTGTGCAAATTATTAAAGTGTGCCGCCAAATTTTAGAAATGTATATAGTAAAAATTATAATGTGTTTAATCCTAGTATACGATACACATGAGAATTGGCGAAATTCGGTTTTTAATACATTAATAAAGACGTCAACTGTGGTATCCAAGCCGATTTTGGTGCTCTGGAGGAGAGCGCAATTCGGAGCATTTTCGCGCATGTTCAGTATATAATTTAAATTGAAAAGTTCTGAATGTTGCAGATGCGAGATTAGCTCAATTATAAGACCTTTTTGTTATTTTAATAACATAAATTCAAGTATGAAAGGGTCGAAAGAAAATATAACATATAAACTGGTGGGATTCCAAAAGCACATAACTTTATGGAAGAAAAAAGCTCAGGAGTTCAATTTGGAAAAGTTTCAGTCAGTCCCAAAGGATTTTATAAAACTTTTCATAAAATTGTTATTGACCAGTTGACAGCATGTCATAAAATTATACCTAAACTCTTAAAGTAGCTAGTGAACTAAAGAAAAATAATTTATCATGTAGCTTAATGGGAAAAAGAACTTAAAAAATAATTATCTTTAAAATATTCATTTGCAAATTTTATATCATAAATAATAAGAGCATGGGGCGCTATTAATGTATTTATAAACATAATGGTTTATAATTTTGACAATGTAAATATTTCATTAGATTTCGTTACTTAGGCGCCCACGCTTTTATTATTCGTGGTATAAAATTATAGATTAATTTTGAAAACAGAATTATTTAACCTCTTTCTCCTTTTAAATTATACGGTAAATCGTTTCTTATATTTTTAAATATTTTAATCTAAATGACACACTAACAATCAAATTATTCAATTGAATATTCGTTTTATATAATTCGTATTTATATATTCGTATAAAGAATAATTACTACTTTTCTTTCGATCATTGTGTTATGTCAAATGCTATGTTATGTTAAGAAAATTCTGAAAGGTTTCAGATTTTGATGTTCGCCCAAAACGGTTTGTTAAGGATTTTTAGGCTTTCAATGACCTCCCAGACTACCCAGTCTACTGTTACACGCACTCCTACTAAATCTTTATCTTTTTATCTTCCTTTTTTTATCTTTTTATCTTCACTATTTAAGTATCGTTTTCTGCGTACTTGCGCCATATACAATTCAATAGCAAAATCACAAAACATTTTAAACGCTGCATAGCAACATATGTTTAGAATCACATATGCAGTGTTATGTGTTGGCATATATTTTTTATATTTTTCAGCCTTTTCCCAGTTCATATGAATGTGTTCAGTTTTCCCATTCAGATGACTTACAAACCTTTTTTTTTCCTTTTTGGGATCGTTTTGTATTAACTTTATTTATTAAATATCATGTTGTTCGTTCTTACGGAACATAAAATTCAATTCAACACTAAATCACAAAACATTCAAATACAACATATTTTTAGAATTTCCAATTTAAAGTCTCCCTCGCTGGAGATAGAAATGTCTTATTCGGTACAGTGTTGCTACTGCCTGCTTTCAAATCGTTGATTCTGTTAATCAAATATCATTCAAAAACGGTATTTTATGAAATAAATAATAAAAATCATGTAACGTCATTGTATGACAATATTGAATATTATGAATTAGCTAGATTAAAAAATTAAATGCATTATTAGTATTTAAACCAATCCGATTCAAGAAACGGAAATTCGTAAGAATTGCATCTGTTACTTTCAAACAGCTTAACTTGTTAACCCACAATAAACAGATTCGATTTGAATGATATATATCTTACATTTTGCCAAATGGCAACAGTCTCGAAAGAAAAGTGAAACAACGCAATTATAGTGATTCGATGCAATATCAAATTTCGAGACAAACAGCCCCTTTGAGGCTAAAATCCCTTCAGCGATTTTGCGAGACATTCTCGCGCGCTGGAGATAAAAAAAGTCTTATTCCGTACAGTGTCACCAGTGCTTGCCTTGATAAGTTTGACTTTGCTAATTAAAAAATCATTAAAGTTTTAGAAAATATGAAATAGGTAATAAAACAAATACAAAATTCAAAATTCGGCCCCCCAGGTGTTCATATTCGGATGGAGGACTACGTTATTCAAAATTTCATGGCTCTAGCTAATGTTGTTTTTTCACAATGCAAGAAACATGCATACATTGATGCAGATTCTTCATTATTTAATTTCTGTAAACATGCCGATCATATTTTGGTCAACAATTTGAAAAGTGATACTTCGTTTATAGTGATTTAACGCAAAATGTCCTTTCGAGATTATTATCCAATTCGAGACTAACGACTTTAATAATACACATTTAAAAAACGTTCTCCCTCCTTCCGGCATGCTTTCGTGGTTTAACGGTTAGCACATTCGGCGCGTATTCGAGAGGTCCAGGTTCGAGTCCCGGCGAGAGCATTGGTCCTTCTTCACGTCTCCAGTTTCAAAATAACCTTATGACTCCACAGTGGCTCCCGAACTGAAAATGTGGTGAATGATGATTCTTCGCCACTAGGATTTGGCAGCTGGATCCCCTAATCCCCATCCATCCTTTAAAAGGGGGTTTATATAAGGTATTTTCTTTCTCCTTTCGGCTTGCCTTCGTGGTGTAATGGTAGCACACTCGGCGTGTCTTCCGAGAGGTCCAGGTGCGAGTCCCGGAGAGGGCATTGTTCATTTTTCGTGTGTTCTTGCTTCAAAGTAACCTAATGTCTCTACAATTTAAATAAATTTCATTAAAAATGGCATTTTTGATAAGAAATATTTGTTTTTCAATTTAATTTTAGCATTCTGAGATTAACACTCCATAGCTTATTAAAAATTAGGAATGAATTGTTGTTAATAGAATTAGCTGAATTACACTACTCAACTAAACATAGCCAATTTGATTTTAAATTCATCTCTGTAAGGTAGATTAAAATGGCTAGTAATTCTTATTGCTACTAAAGATAACCAAGTGCTAAATATGTCTGTCCCATTTGCGTCAATAAAACTGTTACATCTGAAAAGGAACTGCGAATAAAGACACGTGCGCCAAAGTTGATTGAGCTTATTTTGAAGGAATCCCAGAATGGCTCTCAAAAGGCCCAAGAACTTGAGATTTCTCTAAATTGCTTGTCAAGATCGGAATTCAATTAAGATGACGCATTCTTCTAAGTCTATGAGATTATAAACTGTGGATTTAGATAATTTAATTATGAATTTCACTAAAATGATTCTAAATTGAAAGTGTCTCAGTATCCATTAAATGAGAAGTTTATAAGTCTTCTCATTGCTTATAAAGCTAATTTAATTTTGCTATTTGAGTGAACTAAGAAGATGACAAACAGTAATCTTTAGTTGAATTCGGGTTTCAAATTATCATATACACTTTTAATGCAGCAAGCAGTTATCATATACTTAGGGCAGCGTATTCTAACTTGAGCTGCTTTTAATTCGAGGAGGAATCTTTTAAAGTAATGAAGCTAAAAATATCATGTTTTCGTAAACATGGTTCAGAAGGATTACACCTACACATAAATGTAATTCAGAGAAAAGTGTATAAATATGGTGAATACATATTCAAATAGTTGTTTTCACTAACTTAAATGAAAATCCCCTCATATGGGAAAACAAATTCCCCTGGAAACATTCTAATATTTTTCGCAATTTAATTTCATTTAGTTATTTGAAGAAATTCTACCTATTTTGATAACAAAAATTTAGAATTCTAAAATACGCCCAATTTTAATAATACGATTAATTTTAAAATATAATTACCAGTATTAGTTACACTTCATACGAAATTAAGGAAACTATGCCTACAGTTATGTTTGCATGTTGTATTTTTATTTAGATGGCATCTATATCTGCGTTTTTATGAAATCACTTTGTAAAATGGATTCTATATTATAAATTCGAAACAAATGATATTATGTAAACACTGTGAAACGTGATCCTGGAAAAAAAAAAGATAAATAAAAATAAAACATAAAATCATAAATCATAACAAACTATGCTACATATTATGATACAAAAATTTATTTACACATTCCGCAAATGGTTAATGGCCCCGCCTTTGCTGGTATGGAGATATTTGTGGATGATTAGCAGAATTTGCATAAACGTAATGAAAAGCTGGCTAATGCCCCAAGTGAAGTTGATAATTAAGTATTTGAACAAGATCATTGCCAGGATACCTCAATCTAAATTTGCCAGGAAGGAAATAACGCATACATGTGGTGGCCACTTTCGTCTTCGGATCTGATCTAATGTTACTTTTCTGGTAGGATTTATAGACGGTAACATTGCGCAAAAAAATGGGATGGTTTTATATCTCCAGTTCTACTGGACGATTGACGAAATTCAAACTGCGTTTTCAATGTCTCGAAAGCGCGACTTAGGATATATATTAGATTTATATATAGCATTGTTCTAACATAGGCATTTTGATACAAAATCGGAGGTTTTCTGTAATAACATGCCAATTGCTTTCCACATTTCGATTCTACTACTCAAATTATGCCTAGATATTAAATTTTGCAATTTTTGGTGGGAAATTTATGGAGAAATTTAAAAATTTATCTTGGCGTGTTATTTTCAGATTGCGCCAAGAATAATTCACTTGCCGAACTACTTAATTTACAGTAACCTATTTTCCTTCCCTTTTTTTCCATTGCCCACGAGCGGAAAAATGGATCTTGTTCATACTGCTGCGTTATACGGGTTCGTGGATTTCAGAGTATCCGATGAAAACACGATGCAGAACAATAAAAAGCACAATTTATTTACAAGAATCACTATTTACAGCACAGTTCCAAAATTACCTTTATATAGCTTTTCCTTAGGTTCCACACGTTTTGAGAAATATCTCGACAGGAAGTTATTCTAGAAGCTTCCCGATTGGACCATGGGATATCGCCAATGTGGTCGATAAAGTCGCCAATCTGGCAACCCTCCCATACACTATTTTATGGCAACCCTAGTGCTATGCCGGAAAGCTTACATACAGGCGCAACAGAGGAATTTTTCGCAATAATACTTTCAAAAATTTTAACAAAGTGTGTAAACCAGACTTTCTTTATTATCGCTTATAATAAATACGCCAAATTTCAAAACGCGCCAAAATGTAAATTTACGAATATCTTAGAAAAATTTAAATAAAAAATCTGATTTTTTTGCAGGTAAGCTTAGAAATACATCTACTTTAAGATGATGGCAAAACTTTTATACGTTATAACTCAAAATGGTTTTCGGAAAATTTATAAAAAATTATTTAAAAATACAAATTTTAAAAATAAATCATAAAAAATCAGCGAATTTTGCTTAGAATGAATCTAAATTTTGAAATATGGAGGAAAGAATCAAATACGTTTAATGAAAAAAAAAGAGATATTAATAAATATATATCAAATTAAATTGAAATTAAGGGGCTAAAATTTTGAGAGGTAATTTTTCAAAAACTACTCGTGCGATTTTTACAAAACTTGGCAATTTGGCATAATTTGAATCGTAGAATCAAAATATGGAAAACAACTGGTATGTTATTTCAGAAAAAGCCCTATTTACTGTCAAAATACCTATTTTAGAACAATGCTATATATAAATCTAATACGTATGCTAAGCTGCGCTTTCGAGACATGGAAAACGCAATTTGAGTTACGTCAATCGGTACAGTAGAATGGGAGATATAGAAATGTCCCATTTTTTTGCCCAGTGTACTTATATTTTTGCTACCTTTTCACACTAGTTTCTAGATTTTGCAACTAAGTAAGCAGTGGTTATGGCCGATCATTATATCAATGATATGCATGTGAGACGAAATGATTTATTGCATAGATGTCTGGTCAACATTATCGTCCAAAGAACGCACATTACAAATTTATGAACTATGTAGAAACAAGCAAGAATTTTTGATTCAATTACAATATCAAAAAATGGGGCGTTAATTTTGTACTTTATTTTTTATGAATTTCTAATGCGTTTCAGAAATAAAAGTTATAAAATAACCCTCCGTGTCAATATATTCTGTTGCATATCGAACCTTTTAAAGATTACTAGATCAAAATACGGAAAAAAGTTTAAAGTTTCTTTCAAATCTACAATTAGCATCATTTAAAAAAATCATTATTAAAATTTCTATTATGAACATTTTGGACATAATATGAACATTGACTTAAGAAACAAAATAAAATAATTCTTAAAGGCTGAATGTTACAATTTGAAGTTTTGCTGTAGATTCACTGCTCTTTATCTTGAAAATAACTAAAAAATCGCTAGCCAAAGACAAAATACAGGCATTTTATATGTAAGGAATCTTTAAATCCAAAGTGATTTCCTAAAATCAACTCATTTACTCTCAAAGATGCAAAAATGAGAAACACGAAGAATGAAAGAAATTAAAAATGGTATCATGTTGGAGTAATGCATAAATTGTTTAACATGTATTCATAAGAAAAGTTTGAGATATTTTTTATCTGGATTCCTTTTCAGTCATATAGCAGACATAAAAATCATCAAATTTATGTGCAGTATTTTCAAACCTGTATATCTAAATAAATCGAGTAGGTCATTTATTTCTAATGGCAGATTACAAAGACACCTGTAGACAGAGCAAGCAAAGATGAAAGAAAACAGCAAAACTAAAAAAGAGCCCACATTAATTTATGAATCTATTTTGTGTCTTGCCTCCCAATATCTCGCCCAGAGGGGCCCAGAATGAAGTGCAGGGCAAAGACTCAGAGGTGAGGCATCCATTTCCTTATGAAGATTGCAAAATTGACAAATTGGGTTCAGATAATGTTCATTCGATGCAGGTGTTTCAAAAAGCAATGATGGCAAGTAAAAAGACAAAAGATAGCAACAGATTTTTTGGTGGGCCATAAAGGAGTGTCAAAAATTCTACTAATCCATACTTTATGACTGTTCCTTTAGGTAACATTTCCAAGAAACTTCTCTGTAGTAATTTTGAATTTCTCTTTTGGCAGTGCAAAAGGCGATGTGGTTTTCAGTTATTTGGAGACTACTGATCCATTTCTTTGCCAAAACAATCTGCCTTATCTTCTCCATTAACGCCAAAATGTGGTGGTATCTGTTGAATGCAGCTTCTTTGCCCTCCTGAGCCAAGTTGTTTCGAAACTGCTGACATTTTAAAACATCAATAGACACTGGTGTTTCAAAAGAAGAAATGACTGGAAGAGGAGCTTAAGAATCAAAGAGTATGATAATTGTTGAAAAATTACCAAATTGATATTGGAGTTGGGATAAGGCTATGCATATGGACGTGATCTCAGCAACAAGAGCAGTCTTATTCCTTCCAATAGGATTGTAAAATGAAACCAGATTGCAAAAGACGCCAGCGATTACGTTGATAATGTCAGACAACACAAAGTCATCTGTAAACACATGTAGCTATTTACTCGCAGAGCATAAACATAACACATTATAAAAGAACATATATCCCATCACAAAAAGTTTGATTCTAAAATATGGATTCTCAGAGTTTTCAATTGCTGATTCTTGAGCTTCTTTACAAACCACAGCCAAAAAAGGTACGCCATAGCCATGTCTAAACATTCATGTGTATTGATTATTATTTAAATATGCAACTGATTTCCAAAAGAGAATCTTTCTATAGTAAGGCCTATCTAGTTATGAGGTAATGGAAGGTTTGGAAAAGAAAGTTAACAAAGTAATTCTGTGTATTTCGTAATAATGTATCAAATACTATTTGCAACATCATAATCAACAAGATGTAAATTTCATTTACTTGTGACCTTCTCGACCGCCTAAAAATTGTTTGGAGCAAAAGTACAAGATTATCTCCGCGACTTTACAGTACCAGCATTCAGCTTGTGAACATAATTATTTGCTGCCCATTTGAAGAGAATTCTAAATTTTCTACAGCCCTCATTGTCCTTTTAGCAATTCGAGCTCCCATGGATGGAGGTTACGAACTTAATGTCTTAATGAACTTAATGAACTTATCTTGTCCTGCTCTAACGGGCAGGTCCCTGTTGAAACGGTATTGAGATGTTCGAGATGGTTATGAGACTCTATTTTTTTATAATATTTAATATTTTGTTCTTATTTTTCACAGGTTCTGAAATTAAATCTTTATTTGATCACGTAAAGACCACTTTTCAAAGGCGCTTTGTGTTTGGGAAATAATAACAGTAATAAAATGATAATAGCAATAGGGAAAAGAAAAGTAAATGAGTGAAATTAAAATAAATAAAAAAAGATAGAAATCAAAACTATTCTCACATGGCTTTGGAGATTTACGGTTATTCTCGAAGATGTAATTGCCTTATCCCTTTCGTAATTAAGAATGGAAACGGTGATTTTGTAATTTAAAAAGTTTTCGGAAAATAAGCTATTTGCTCCATTTTCAATTAAAGAAAAGTATTCAAACAAAGATAATTGAACACAACATAAATTTTACGATGTGCTGCTAAATAAACTACAGGTTATTAGGGAGGAAATATAAAAAATCGTTAATGAATTCATTCGTTTAAACCTTGAGACATAATCGTTCATCACTAGAGCTGGAAATTACGGAAAATGATTTTAACCATCATTATCATTATTTTGAAGTCAATCCTTCTAAAGAATTTACTTTACTGTGTTGGTGCAAGTGCCAGTAGTGTTATTTAGAGCCAAAAGTCAAGCTTAAAATACTGACTGAATTTATAAGTTGTTTCTTCCATCCTTTCTGCATACCTTGGTGTAAGTGCACCCATGTTCGGGAGGTTCGGAGTTCGAATCCCGGCTAGGGCATTGCGGACTTCTTAAGTTTCTCGACTTCGAAAAAATTCTAAATAACTCTACAACTGGCGCCCGAACTAAAAGAATGGTTCATTCGTCACCACCAGGATTTGGCGATAGGGAGGGGTATCTTAAATCACAGTTGCTCTTTAAAAGGAGGAATATATTATGTATTATTTACTTCTTCTTTCCCGCGTATAACTGAAAGCACGCTTGACTCGTATTCGGGAAGTCAGGAGTTCGAATCTCGGCCTAGGGTAGTGCGGATTTCTTGAGTTTCTTTGCATCGATATACCTAATGATATTACAAATTTTCTTATCGCATATTACAATTTTAAACCAATTAATTATAATAAGAGACATATGTTTATAATTTTTCAGCATGCATTTATTCATTTTCAATATATGACGAGGAACCGTACACTGAAAAAGCTTCAAAAGTAATGTTTTCACTGATTTGCATTAGGCATCTTTTTCTTAAATCAGTACCCGGTTGACTGGTTTGGTTTAGCTGTTTGCGGCAGAGCCCCTGGACTATCTGCCTAAATAAAGGGATGCCTTTGACTCTTAACTTTCTAAGGACTTTCTAAGGTAAACTGGCTGGTATACACGTTACACATAGGAAAATCCACAAAAATGCTTATGAAGCTAGCCTGTTCGCCTGGAATTGAACCCAAGTCAAAACTACCAGTGTTCAGCGATTTTAACGCTCGAACGCTGGTGGGCCATTACTTGGCTGAAACTCCTCAATAAATTTTGGTAATACTTTGCTGAATACCTTAAACGTTTACTGAAAGCAGTTACCAAGATGGATAGCCATTGGTTACAATATCAGCTACTGTTTAGAGTCTCCCAGACAATATGTTAGTTAGAGGAGTCTACTGCAGTTCCGAAGGGCCCGGGCTCGAATCCCAGAGAAGGCATGGATGTGTGTAAATGTATAGTGTCTCTGCAGCACGGGGATTTTCTAAATATATGGTGAGCTGAAAGTCCTCTCCAGAGGTTGGTGGTAGGAAAAGAAGGGTGGGAGATTCTCGGACGCGTTTTCCCGGAGAGCTCTCCATCAAAAACCGGAGACAGAACTGAGCAACGTCATAGTGTTACCTGTATGGTGTTCAAGGCTTTCGCCAACGGCAGGCGCAGTCTTGCACTTCTTGCCACATTGAATTTCGTGGGCTTGTTCTGAAGTTACTGTCAAACAAGTGAGACAAGTCACAACAACAACATTACGGTTTAGAGTTTATTGTGTTTTGTTTAATTTGAAGTTTAACATAACGAAGTTAATTCTTGTTTAACATATTTAATTTGTTTAACTTGAAGTATGGTATTTAGACAATTTAATGATATCACTTATAAATACCTACAACACATAAGTCTCATACAAACGTATATTTGTATAATGTGGTAATACAGGTTAAATTAGGTTATTTGAATATGGCAAAATGTACCAGGGCTATCTGCCTAAAAGGAGAGGTACATTTGTGGAGAATTTCCTAAGGGAAATCGGCTGGTATTCCTGTTGTACAACGGGAATACCAATCATGGAGCCAACAGATTGCTTGGGATCGAATCCAAATCGAACTGCAAGTATTCAGCTTAACCATCGGTTTAGGAACCGCTATATAGGTGAATTTGAACAAGGGGGAAAAAATTTAAGAGGTGATAGAATGCAGCTATATAAGCAATATTCGTCATAATGTCTTTGAAAGTCACGGCGGAAAGCAAACGGCGAGCTGCTAGGTGTTTATTACAAATCGTATAAAAAAGGGCGGTTCTCACACGAAACGGCATTTTCCACCGTAGATTGCCAAGACAATGGCTAGTTATACGAACCACGAAATTTCTAGCGGGTTAGATTCATCGAGGTGGTTCCATAGCTTGGTCACCAAGATCACCGAATCTCTACTGTTTGGAATTTTTCCAGTAGGGTTGTGTGAAAAGCCTCGTTCAACCCCTCTTTGAAATGCCTCGTTGCCTCTACGAATGCCTCGTTGAAACGAATACGGATCTAGTCCTCAGGTTCGCCTTTGGTGCCGGCGATACTCGGGAAATGTCTGGCGTCTTCGCAAATGTGCGTCATTCCCTATCGCGCAAGGGTGAAGCCCGCATTATAGCTGGCGGAAGGTTTTTTGCGCAGTTTCTTTGAACATGCACATCAGCTACCTTCCTATTCATAAAACATTTTCTGAAGTATCTCTGTTTCTTGTGGTAATTCTTTCAATGCTTTAGTGAAACACTACCTTTTAACTTCTCGCTGTTTACGCTCCGACTATACATTCTGTAACGAATATTCCTCTTATAACTGCGTTCTATCGACGCGTAAAGTTTTGCCCTCTTGTTCAGATTCACCCTGTATACATAAACCATTTTCCGGTGAAACATCTTAAAACTTTAGTGAACGTAGAGCTTAGGAAGTGCATAAATTAAATGCAAATGTGTCTAATTAGTATATATACTGTTGAAATGCAGAAAATATACATATATTGCAGTTTTCTGAAACAATATTTACTTCGAAAAGACAAATATTACATGTAACAATATTGCGAGCTTGGCAAACTAAAATTTGGCAATAAATTACTATTGCATTTTGTAAAACAGCATCAAATTGGAGTATATTATTTCTATATCCAATTAATAAATTAATTTGGTGTAGAGATCTGGAATATTCTGAACATTTTTTTCTTTACTACCACCTTATATAGAGAAATGTATTAGAGATTAATGTTCAGTCGATTTCATTCAGAATTCTTTCATAATTTAATTAATTCCTTGAAGATTTGTGAAACCCAGTTTTAATGTTTCTTATCTTTAATTTTTAGGGTTTGTCGTGATAAGGCAGACTTAACATTAGTAAATTAGATTTGCAAAGAAATGTCAGACATGCAAAGCTCAAGGACTATAACTGAAAGATCACAAATCATCAAACCACAAATCAATGATCGTTATCGGCTTTTACATTAACGGAGGAAATGTGTTAGCGAGCGCTTCTGACCTTTCAGTAAGTGGTAAATTAAGCACGCGACAACTCTGAGTAATTTCGTAGTCATTTTGCATTGTCTTCACGTCTCTAAGATCAATTTTATTCATTTTATTTAGGGTGTTATGCTAAAAAATCATTTCATGAGTTGTTTTTGACAGAACATTTCCGTTAATTATTACATTGAAATCTGAGGATCCTAGTCAATACACTGCAAGCATTTTTACGATTTTGGCGTAATTATTAAAATTAGGGACAATATAAGAATTTGATTTTTTATAATACTAACTAACGGTTGGGCGTAAGCTATTCTGTTGATTATCATATTTTTGAGAAACGCTTGCTTTGAAAGAAGGTGCAGATACGCAAGCTGAAAATATAAATATTGTTGAAATTTAATTGAAGAATTATCTGGTTGCCATTGCAAATTGATTTATAGAAACCTGATAGCTATAAATACCCAGATATCAACTGCAATATTACTTAGAAAGGGTACAGATAGAAACAAATCGGATAACATTTAAAGAAAAATTTGTATTTAAAAAAACAAACAAATAAAAAATTTTAAGAAGTCTGAAAGTTTTCAGATTTTACATTACGTCTAAAGGGGCGTTTTTTTTAAAGTTTAGTGGGTTACCTTTATTTATTAAATATCATGTTCTTCCCACGTAAACCATAAAATTCAATTCAACAACAATATCGCAAAATAATTTTTAAATGAGCACATCTTTAGAATTTTCGATACACAGTCTCGCGCGTTGGAGACAAAAATGTTTTTTTTTCTACAGTATTGCTATTGCTCGCTTTGAAATTGTGGAGTTTGTTCATTAAAAATTCGATAACTTTTTAAAAAGTATGAAATAGTTAATAAAACAAATTCCAAATATTAAATTTGGACTTCCAGATGCCCACATTCTTGAGGAAACGTACGTTATTCAAAATTGGATGGCTCTAGGTATCGTTGTTTTATCGCAGTGCAAGAAACATATATACATTTATGTAGATTCTTCATTATGTAATTTCTTTAAATATAATACAGGGCTATAATACACTCATGTCCAAAATTATCTTTACATACCCCAAAATGATGATATTCAATGAAATATCGAATCAATGTGATCCGTATTTGCAGGGAATGTGTGAAAACCAAGCCTAATTAGCATTATCCAATCAAACGTAATCAAACGGTTGGTGTTATGCAAATCTAGGCGTTACGTCATCCAAGGGTGAATCAAGCGCTTTGCGCAAACTGAATATTTGAGTGAATTTCTGCAACATAGCGTTTGATTTCTGTGTGTAGGGACTCAAAGCGGTTTGTTATGGCTTCGAAGTACCATTTGGAAGAATCTGTAAAGTGGCGAATTATCGACCGTTTAGAAGCAGGGCAGTTAATCATGGAAACAGCCACATGTCTGAATATTTCAAGACAGACAGGCTCTAAGCTATGGAAACAGTTTCAAAATGATGGAAGTGTTGTAAGGAGGCGTGGACAAGGTCGGAAACGAATGATAATTGCTTCTGAAGATCGGTATCTGGCATTAACTGCTCGTCGTAACAGAAAGGCTACTGCTCGCCAGTTCAGAACTTAAGTTCAGAGCTTGCAGCCGCCACTGGAACTGTTGCATCACGGCAAACAATATACAGAAGGCTTAATGAAAAAGGCCTTTATGCCAGAAAGCCAAGGGTATGTGTTTTACTGTCTTCACAGAAAAAGAGGGATCGCTTTAGTTGGTGTAAAGAACATCAAAACTGGACTGAACAGCAATGGTCCCATGTTCTCTTTACTGATGAGTCGCGGTTTAGTTTAACTGGTGATTCTGGAGGGAGTCAGGATCACGAAATGATCTCTCGAACATTGTGAAACGTGACCGTTTCAGTAGTGGAGGTGTGATGGTATGGGGTGGAATGATGATCGATGGACGTAAGCCCCTACACGTATTCAGCAGCGGATCTGTGACAGGCCAGATTTATCGGGATGAGGTCTTAGATCCTTATGTAAGACTTTTCAAGGGTGCATATGGACCTGACTTTTTATTTATGGATGATAATGCCCGTCCACATCGAGCAAACCTCGTTGATGAATTCCTTGAAAGTGAAGACATTAAGCGAATACCTTGGCCACCAAACTCTCCTGACCTTAACCCGATAGAGAACTTATGGGACTACCTTGGAAGAGCAATTGCACGTATACATCCTCCTCCTAGAGATGTAAATGCTTTGAAGACGGCATTGCTGGAAGAGTGGAGATTAATTCCCCAAACTGTGGTTAACAACGCTATTTCCAGCCTTAAAACACGTTGTGATATGTGTGTACAAGTCAGGGGAGATCATATTCGATATTAAATTCGTAAGACTTAATTCTTTTTCTGAATCATTCCTTTTTTTCTTAACGCTCTTTGTCACACTTTATTATTATTTTTATTGTTTCATGCTACAATTTTATATCATATGAGGTGATCTTCAATTTTTTGTTTTGCATTTATGTGTCATCATGTTATGTATGATTCCACGAAAATTCATTAAATTATAAGTCATAGTCTCTGAGAAATCCGTGAATTTATGCATGTAAACATAATTTTGGACATGAGTGTATTTGGTGGCAACAATTTGAAAACTGAATCGACATTTATAGTGAACCAACGTAAAATGCCGAAACGACATTATTAGTCCTTCAGGGCAAATTGCCCCTTTGAAATATTAACTTGACTTGGCATTGCGTGCTTGTGACCTTGACATGACAAGCTTCCTATCAAGAGACATTTTGGAAAAAATAATTCATAAATCACTTCAACATCAACATTGTCAGTCTTATACCGCTGTTAAGTAAGCAAAGAACTATCATTAAAGAGCTATGTAATTTTGTGTAAAACCATTATATAACCAGCACCTAGAGCATAACCATAAAGACATGAAGAAATTTAGAGCATAACCATAAAAACATGAAGGAATAAAACAGTTTTTGGCAGATTCACGCAATTTAAGAAAAAGGCAAAAAACATTCAGGCAAATAACGTATGTTGCTTGAAGCATTAAAAGTACTGTAAAACATCATGACTTCAAAATTTGAACCATCAGAAAATTTATGATTAATGCTGCTGTTAAAATGTATAGAAACTTTCAAGAACATGACACTTATGAGAACACAGTGTCGCAAACGATTCCCTCTTCATCATGAAGTAAAGAAGGGGATTTGGGAGCTTCTTTATTCCAAAAAACATATGATCTGAGAAGATGCAGTGTAGATGACAAGTGAAGTAGAATTCGTAGTCGATTATTAGAAATATTGTTAGAACTTTAAGGTATTTTCTCCTTCTTTTTCGCATGCCTTAGTGGCGTAATTGGAAGCATGCTCTACGCGTATTGGAGACGTCCAGGGTTCAAGGTCCAGATCCTCGGCGAGGGCATGGCATGTTTTTCTGTACAAAGCAGACTTGTCAGGAAAAGCTTGGAGTAGCGTTACCTTTCGAATGGGAAATGTGCAATATTAGCTGTGGCTTAGTCTGAGACCTATCACGAATCTTTCCGAAGAGTTGTTGACCAGATGTCCTTACCACTATAACTTAGCGACAACCGCAAGAGGATAGCCTTAATTTTTGAAAAATTTGTAATTTAATGCATTAAATGTGTACCTCCATAATCTAATGATTTGCCAACCCCCGGATTTCTTTCTGTGGAGGTGTCTAAAAGCGCATGGTTATTGAGAAATTCTTGGTTGTTGAGCAACTGATAGCATGAATTAATTCGTTCCGACCATAGATGATTGTTTATTTAAACTTTGCAAAAGTGTTTATATATATATATATATATATATATATATATAAACAGTATATATACGTAAACACAGTACTAAATAAATGAAAAGAGAATTTAATTTCACTCTAATGTTGAGATGTTAGAGTTTTTGATGCTGGAGACGTGAAAAATGTGCTATGCCGTCGCCGCAACTCGAACGTGGACCTCTCCAGTACGCGCCGAGTGTGCTACCGTTACATCACGAAGGCATGCTGGAAAGAAGGAGAAAATACCTTATAGTATCTTTACGAAGGATGTTACAAAGGAAGCTGTTATTGTTTGGGTGTGAAATTTCCTTCTATGAAAACATTATACAGCCATCTTTAGGAGGCATCTTTTTTATCTTCTCTAAGCGCAACTCGACTGAACTTGAGACTCACTGGGCCTCAGTTTCGTTCAGAATTGGTCCAGTGTGATTTATTCTTGTCTATGCTTAAAAATGTTTCTAAAACGAGACATAACATCATCATCGAAAATGTTTATTCTGTAACTTGCTGTTGCTCAGAGTATTATTTTTACGTGAAAATCATCCCTCTTTACTTCTTATTACATTTTTTTACAAATTTACAAGGTATTTGTTTTCCTTTCTCTTGTTCTAAAAGTATTTCTTCCGCAATTGCCCTTTGTTTCTACCTCTGAAGCTGCCGTAATTCTTCTTTGTGGAGTGTTTTTCATGGTCTTTTAGTAACTTCTTCCTGGCTTCTTCTTGTCTTTGTTAGCTACTTAGACCACGGTTTTATCAAAAGAAGCAACATAAGAGATAATAAAAATTGTTCTAAGTATCAAAGTTTCTGTCTACAATCTGATCTGGCCATAATTTGTCCAACCTGAAATCATGAAAGTATAAAATAATAACTTAAACTTGAGAAGCGTGTAAACGATCCTTTTATTTAAAACTAAGAACAGAAAGCACAACTGGTGCTTACAAATCAGCCAATCATTTTTGGTGATGTAAAGTAGAGAAATAGTTACTCAAATCTAAAATTTAAATTAAATAAGCTAGTAGCTAAATGCTAGGCAAATGAATTTAACGCGAAGTTGGCTCACTTATCTAACCGGCGTGGAAATTCATTATGGGCAATTATAACGCAAGGCCGAAAACTACAAATTTTATCTAAACTAGCAACCTAAAAACGTGGCCTCGAGAGTCAGGACACGCTCTGTCTTACAATATAAAAAACTTGCTATAAATACTAAAGAACTATTTCGCATTTTGCCGGGGAAACGAAAGGGAGAATTGACAGTAAAGATCCAAAACATAAAACAGCTGGTTTATTAGCATAAGGGTTCCTTACAGGGTTTAAAATTTTTCTTTATTTGTTTATAATATTAATTAATAAAATATTCCAAAATATATTAAATAAAACGACAGACTTTTTTCAAGCACAGGTTTGTTTTTTTGGATGGCATCATTATTGTGTTTAAAAGTATAGCTATGAATGACATTACTGCTACGTTCAGTCAGGTAAGTGTGATACTAATTAACTATCATCGTAAATGTTACTAATTATACTTTGCTTTATTGAATTTTATAATGGATTAACGTTATAGTTAGTTTCCACAGCAAGAGTAAAATGTCATGCCTAATAGAAAGTTGTTGCTGTTGGAAACTTTCATTTACTAAATGATCAAAGACTGGTTTCCTATTATTCGAACAATGGTATTAATGTTTTTATCTTTTCAGCAAAAGCATTTATCCAAACTAAGTTATTTTTAGTAGCAAACAAATACCGCAATCGAATCCATTGAAAATCGTCTTTTATACAAGAACGACGCAACTGATCAGTAAATGCAAAATATTTATCATCGTAATTTTTCAATTAAATTATCACAATAAACTTGACAGTTTATTTTCATTCAGGAAACATAGTTTCCTAGGAAACAAAATCAAAATAATAATTTATTGTTATGGAGATTAAATTTAATATAAATGTAGGCATTTCTTACAGAATTAAATTATCAGATATTTGACGTGATCTCTTTTGATTCTTGAAAGCACTTTCATGTTACCAATTTTATAACACTAGAATAACACGCAGTCAATATCCTCAATATTACTCAAAAACGTAATCCAATTATAATAGATTTTTGAATAAAAGAAATGAAAAGTTTCCTTTAAAAGCTTACAAAACATTATATTGATTCTACATAATATCTATTGCCAGTTCAACAACTGTAATTATTTACGGTACTGAGATTACTGACGTCATCCGTAAAGTTAGTGTTTGTAAAGATGAAAGCAGAACTGAATGGTATTTCAGCTGCAGAAATGTTAAATGCACTTGAAATAGAGACGATGAAAGCTTTTCAGTCTATTGTAGTACGTCATAAAAGCTTTCATCATTGAAATTTCAAGTATCGTTTAAGTTACTGCTGTTAGAAAATTATTCAGACCTTATTTCCTGGATACAATAACTATTGAACGAAAGCCTTTTGCTTCTCTTTTAAATTATTCCCCCAGAATTACCTAAAGATCACTGACCTTAGGGAATTTCTGAATAATTAATTCATAAAATTGATATTCTAAATATGTTCATTGCACAGAAAAGCAATTTTTAGTTATTTCCCGCGTACTTGGCACCCAGTATACACTCACTTACAAAAGTTAAGCACGATGATGAAAGATGCAAAAAAATCAACAAATACTGCTTTGATTGACACAAAATTCGACAGGAAAGTAGCATATATATTTAAGCATAAAGCAAAATCAATAATTATATGCAGAAATGAAAACAATATTAAATTTTTGTAAGTTATCAGATAACGACATATTGGAGACTTAAACAGAATTATGTATAAAGTGAAAATAAACAGCATAAAGTGAAAAAAAGGACATTAATAGGGTATATGATCCCCCGTTATCTGCATACAAAGTTTACACCTTGTGACCATGCTTTCAATTAGATGGTCAACCACCGCAGAATTAAGCAATTACCATTCTTCTTGTAGAGCAGTTTCCAGATCAATAAGAGTGGCTGGAGGTGGGAAATGTGGAGATACAACACGGCTTAGAGCATCCCAAAGATTTTCAATGGGATTAAGGTCGGGCGAGTATGTTGGCCACGCCATACGCGCAATCCCTTCACTCTCCAGGTAGTCATCGACGATGTCAGCTCTATGAGGACGTGCGTTATCGTCCATTAAAACAAAAGTATTGCCAACTGCTACAGCGTGCAATCTCACAATGGGTTCTAGGACTTCATCTCGATTCCGGACAGCCGTCAAAGAACGCCGTTTAAAGATGTGCAGGTCGGTGCGGTATCCTAATGAAATCCCTGCCGTTTTGGGACTGATTGCGCGTTCGTTGTTCACGCCATATCGTTATACGCTTGTCATCTGGCTCCAGAGCAAATCTTGATTCATCTGTAAACACGGCATTGCCCCAGTCAGACACATTCCAATTGACATGTTCCCGGCTTCACTGTAATCCTGCCCCTCTTGATTAGATAGATAGAGGAACACAAACTCGAGGTACCCGGGCGTACAGCCCACTCATATATAATCTTCGGCGTACAGTAGCTGCATATATCGCCTTACCAATGGACGCTGTAACCATAGATATCACACGTGTGGAGGTCGCTCTGCGATTCCGCTTGGCTAAGATAGCAATATATCGATCTTCCGCGGGGGTTGTACCCCTTGGGCGACCGCCTACGGGACTTCGAATAACTGTCTGTGTGGTTTGGAATTGTTTCTATAAACGTGAAATTACAGAATGATGAACGTCGAAGAAAAGAGCAACGTCTGTGATCGACTGTCCTGCTTCAATGCGCCCCACAGCACGCCAGCGCTCAGAATCTTCCATTCGTCTTCTGGAAGTCATAGAAACACGTATGTCTTTAAAACAAATTGTACGAAAGTTTTCAACACCTTTTATCAGCATTTAACAATCATCTTCTGTAACCCTTCACAAAGCTGGTTTCTTATAAGACTGCTTTTTTGCATATTTCTTGACATGAAAGAGCGATCGGCTGTTACCTAACATATTTGCATACCTCCATCTACCTCTGCAGCGAATTGCATCCTCTTCAATTCTGATTGGCTTCCGGAAATTAGCATTTTCCTCTCCGTGCTTAACTTTTGGAAGTGAGTGTATATCAGTCTATAATTTATTCTCCTAGAAGGGCTATTAGTCTCGAAACAGCATTTTGCATTGAATCACTAAAAGCGTTGTACATTTTTCAAATTGTTGCCACTAAATAGTATCACTCTGTCATCATCACAGGTTAACTAATGCTTCCGTACTTCAAATGTAATCATTTAAAGAAATTAAATAATGAAAAATCTGCATGCATGTTTGTATATTTCTCGCATTGTGAAAACACGGCGGTACTTGGAACTATCAAATAATGAACACAGTATTCCACCATGCCAATATGAGCATCTGGAAGCCCTAATTTGAAATTTGATTTATTGTCTATTTAAATTTTAGTAGAATTTAAAGAATTTTCATTAAGAAATTTTATAATTTCAAAGCGAGTGGTGGCAACACTGTACGGAAAAATATTTTAATCTCCAGAGATTGTCTATCGGAAATTCTAAAGATACGCTGTTTTTAAATATTTTTCACCAAAAGGGACATTAGCCCAAATGCTCGCGAAACGTATATGTGTGTGCATATGAAAAAAAATCCCCTTTGGGCGTAATATAAAATCTAAAAGTTTTTCAGATTCTTTTTTAACGCTTAACATGGAAATGTTAAGCGTTAAAAATCACCCATGTTTCATTTTCCATTTAGAGAATGAAACACGGGCAATGAAACTGAATATTTAGTAACAAAAACCTACAAGATTATAACTAAAATTAAGTTACTTTGCAGGTAAAATTTAGAAGAACTGTAAAGCGACTATTCGTCAACCTCTGATGAGTCAGAAACAACACAAGAAGAAGAGTGAAATGACCTCTTTATTCAGTCAAGAACAGTTTCAGAAACGCACTTCTTGTACGCACAGCATCACGCCAACGCGTTCGTCGGTAACTCAAAATAGAACGAAAAATTAAAGCTAAGTTTAATAATAGTATATGGTTAGTATATAGTATGCAGTTGTATAGCTAATACAACCAATGTAAATTAACCGGCAGTTACTAAATACTGCCGTAGAATAGCAAGTTTTAACTAGCAGCGAAACATCGTGGCCGAAAGGCAGAATGCGCTCTGTCTGAAGTAACTCAGACCTCAGCTGAAATAGTAGCTTGCTTGCCTACTTTGCATAATGCGCGAAAGTGAAATCTCATTCATGTAAGAAAGCTTGGGTTGAAAAGGAGAGCTTACACGAATGGCTGCTTCCAAGATAAATTTAACTGCTAGGAAAATAAAATAAAACTTCTCTAGAATTAAGGTTTTCAAACCCCTACTGCATTATTAAGTTCTGAAGAGCTCATTTTTAAATTAAATCTGATAGTAAAGTGCTTGGCAAAATGACTCAACCTGTACTTCCGTGGTTAGTTAGCAATCTGAATGCGCTGTAAAACATATTTTGCATAAAATTACGTATATAGAAATGAGAACAAATAATATAACGTGAAACATTTATAGCAAATGAAAGAATCGTATTGACTACGGTTTCAGTGAAGGAAATGAATTAAATGTAATTAAAACCAGTTTGGATCACTTAACACAGTTTAATAGAAATCTAAGAAAAGTAAAATATTATTTATAAGAAAGTAGTGTCAGCGATAAAAAAGTGCTTTTCGCAGCCAAATAAATACAACGAAACAATTTTCTCTCATGAAAACAAAATTATTTGAGACTTCATCAACAAACACTATGGGAACCGTGCAACAAAAATGGTAAATAACGCAAATGACCCACATCTATTAAATATCAACTGCGATGCGTTAAAACTGAGATGTTTTGAACCACTTTAATTTCGACGATGTTTTAAAGCTGTGATGCAATCCCCTTACTTTCTTTACTCTCGCTACATTTTTTGCAAGACAATGTTTTCACCTTGTGTTGTTTCTGCCTCAATGTTTTCGGAGGGCACCTATTTAATCGCGTCTTTGCTTTCACAATCGTAGATACCATGGTACTTTGCGTATGGTATGCCATAGGAAAGTCCCGGATACAAAACATTACATGAAAAAGAAACTCACTTTAAAAATTCACAGTTGCATCGCGGATTGCTTACTAAATAGTAGTAGCAGGTGTGCTCTTGCTCACGCGTTGTCGTAGCATTGTCTCGAAAGACTTTTTCTTTACCAATGGCGGGTCCTCAGCCTAATTCGGCTTGGACACTAACTAAGGCCAGAAGTGGTGGTCACTTTGTTATGGAGGCACCTATTAGCTGGGCCACTTGTGCCTGCTATGAAGGGACGGACATTTACAACCATACCTTATCCGGGATTGAGGCCCACTAGCGGCCGAGCTGTAAAGACGCTGAACACTGATAGTTCGGTCCGAGGTTCGAATCCCGCGAACGGGCTGGCTGCATGGGCGTTTTCGTGGTTTTCCCCACGTGTAACGTGTATACGAGCCAGTTTCCCTTATAAAGTCCTCCACGAAGGCATCCCTCCCTTTAGGTAGATAGCCCTCGTGTGCTTTGCCATAATTGAATAACCTAACCTTATCCGGGATGCGTAATGACAGACCGCACATTCATTTGAACAATGTTAAGAATTACGCACACTGCGCATGCCCAGAAGAGAATTTGGCCCAATTAAGTCTTTGGCGTAATTTTAAAAGAAGATAAGTATGGTATAGGGTTGATATTCTGTTATATGGACGTAAACAGTTCGGAGTTTTAAAACTTGTTGGTTGTACGTTGCTTCATTACTTAATATCGATTGCAAACTCCCCAAATTTTCGTTTAAGGATTATAAAACAGGAAATATTGCATGATGTTGTTTAATGATTGTACTTGAGCTGAATGTTTATTGATTGTACTTCTGAGGAATAAAAGCAATCGATTATTTACCATGCGTTCCATTCATAAATATTTTAACAACTTAAGGAATATATCTAGTTCAAATTACTCAATTAAAGTCAAAGAAATTGTTACAAATAACTGATACTAAATGTAATGTTTATCAACAAAATAAACTAAACTTAAATGAAACAGAAGCAAGTGCAATAAGCACAAAAATGTGTCCATAGTAGTGCAAGCGTAAAGAGTCTCTAAGGCCTACATGACGAAGAGGCTTGTGTAGGGTTGTTTATTTTTATTCGCCAGTATTTTCTTCCACGCCAACGGTACACTATTGAGCATGCTCAGGAAGCGAAATTCGTTAACATTGATCAACTGCATGTGCGGTTTGCCATTACGCATCTGGGATTCAAACCCGCGCCCTTTGGTATCGCAGTGGGGTCCCCTAACCACTATACCGTCTGGGCGGCACGTGTTGAAAGGTGTTAAGTGTGTGTAGTGCGCGCAATCGTCACTCATCGAACTTGAGTCGTGTTCCAAACAAATATCTTATACCACAAAAAAAAAAAAAAAAAAAAAAAAAAAAAAAATTTTTGGA
>KK114283.1:73356-139073 GCA_000611955.2 Stegodyphus mimosarum
AAAAAAAAAAAAAAAAAAAAAAAAAAAAAAAAACTTTTCGTGATGTAGATTAAGTTGGATGTACTTCAGAGAAGACGTATTCGAGGTAACGCTGCTAGTGGTATTTAATTTTACTTAATAACAATAATCAGGAAAAAATGAGGTGGTCGAGTACAAGGAAACTCACGTGCTGTTGCTCAATGCCAGATCCAAGATTTTAAATTACTTCGATGGATGCGTAAACTGTTATAGAAGTTTTGATCCAATAGGAAAGTTCCATGATTTGACTTTGAAATCAGCACTTGAACTGAAACTATCCAATAACGATTCGTATCTCTAAACACTAATTAAAAGCGATGAAAAAAGTATAGTTTAGAAGGAATTTCGCAGTCTAAGTCTAGTTATTATGAATGGCGTGCATACGTCTTAAGATTATTGACATATTTTTGAGACCATTGTCATTGCTTACTTCAAGAATGGGCAGTAATTAATCAAAATCTTTAAAACTGGAAATACGTAAGACTGAAGTTATATCCTAACATTCGTAAGTTATTAAAAATTCCATTAATTATAATTGTTTAGAAATAACTATGCGCCAGGAGTTTTAGAATATTGAATGATGATTATTCAATGAATGTTCGATGAAGAATAAACATTCAATGATTCAATGAATGTTCGATGAATATTCAAATCGAAATAATTAACAAAAACCTGTAATCAGAAAAATACCTTGGAGAATGTGTAAAGGTTTCGCAGCTACAACTTTGCGTCATGGCTTTCGTCTATGCTCTTAAACTTGTTTTGTATATTTATTGATTTAACTCTTTATTTCCCCTGTTCAATATTATCAATCACAGAATTAGTATTAGTTAATTACAAGAAATTTATATAGGGTACTCTAAAAATTCCGTATTAGTAAAATTATGATAAAAATTTTTTAAAAATTTAAAAAGAAGTGCCCCGATTTTTTTTCTAAATACTTATTTTCGTTTGTTACGAACTGTTGCAAATTATGAAAAAGATAATAATATCTCTTTATTATGTATCTTTCGTTTGAAACTGTACTCTTTTAGCAGCTATAGAAACTTTGGTATGAAAATTATTATGGTTTTGTATTTCTTTTTTTGCCAATCGTAGTAACATTTCATGAAACTATGTACTTGTGTCACGTTTATGTGAATAATTAGTGTACCACATTAAAATGCAATTGCATTTTATGAGTATCGAAATGTTAAGAAGTTAGTTAGATCTGGCAAATTTTCACCGGTTTAATTTTTTATATTATCTATTATTTTGCATATTATTCTGCAATTTGAGTAATCTTCCATCATTTCCCTGAACGGGGAGTAACACAGCAAATTATGGCAAGTCATATCCGCCCAAAGTGCTATCTTACTATAGCAATTGCAACAAATAGCAATTCAAAGCTAATTTCGAACCAATAGATTGAAATAGAAGAGGACTGAAACGGGTTGCGTGAAATCTGGAGTGGCTTTTTATGTCAGAAGTTCCTTTCTTGACACCTTTTTTCAGCTCAAACTCTCCATGAATGGGTGAAAAACATGACAGAAAATATCTTATCTCTGATCAGGTAATGCTTTTCTAATCTCTAATTATTTCCGTACCTATATGTATTAAGGAAAAAAATGATTTATATCATTCGTTGAACAGCGTATTCAACATGCTACTGTACATTATATTCTGCATTATAAGTAAAACCAGTAACGGAATGCAGCGTTTGCGTTCTGCAGTGTAGGTAGAATATAGACACTGCATTATTTTATTGCTCTGTCGTCTTTCGTGGATTAGACTAAAATAGTAATGTCCTCGGAGTTTTATCTGTAAGAAAAATAAGTATATATGTATAATGATCTACACTGAAGAGCCAAAACATTATGGCCACCTACTCAATAACGAGTTGCGTGACTTTTGGCCTGCAAAATAGCTGCAACTCGTCTTGGCATGGATGCCAGACCTTCTTGGTAGATGGCTGGAGACAGTTTGCACCGAACATCTAAGCAGCGGTCACAAAAAGTCCAAAAATTCCGACATGGTAGGTGTTTGAGTTCTGAGCTGCCTCTTCATGACATCCAAAATGTATTCTATCGGGTAAAATCCGCCGAGTTAAGGTGGCAAAGACATTTGATTGGAATTCATCCCTATGCTCCTCGAACCACCTCCAACACAATACGAACCTTTTGACATGGGGTGTTGTCCTGCTGGAAGGTTCCATTTCCACTTGAGAAGATAGACAACATATAGGAGAGCAACTGATCTACAGTTACGTTCAGATAGTGCGCAGCTTTATGGAAATGGAAATAGTTTTGATGACAGACTCATATAAGAGTCTAATTGACCCGCATTTATGTTCTGTTTGTCCGCAGCTTTCATGGTCCGTTCCCTCACAAGTAAGTGTCTTAGAGCCCCCCAAGGGAATGTCCCCCAAAGCGTAATACCGCCATCACCAGCTTGTGTATGATCTGCTGTATGGGGGAGCAACTGTTCGCCTAGAAGACGGAGTACCCTGACACGACCATCGACGCGATGTATGAGAAATTGTTATTCATTAGATCAGGCAACTATTTTCCGCTTATCCATGGCCCATTGTAGGCGTAGTTGGCAATGACACTTTGTTAACAGAATCACAGGAGTGGGACGTCTACTGCGCAGTTCCATATGCAATAATGTCCGCTGAACTGTGTGTTCCGAAACACTTATACCTGCACTTAGACCTTTGTATTAGGCAGTCAACTGAACAACTGTCTGGCGCCAATTTTGCTGCACCAAGTATTACAGTCTCCAATGTCTTTTTCCTTTGATGACGAGTGGACGTCCAACACCTTGATGTCTAGTACTGGTTCACCTTCATTTAACCACTTTGCATAAATACTAACAAAGGCTAATCATGAACAACCTATCAACCGTGCAGTTTAGGAGATATTCGTTCCAAGTCTTCGACCAATTAGAATCTGCCCTCTATCGAATTCTCTCTTAGATCTGCAGCCTTTCCCATCTCTCGCAAAAGTAAGCGCAAGAATGATTCTTATCTTCTCCAGCAGCATCTATTGACTTTGAACTCAATGAATGCTTGACCCGGGTAGTTGGGTGGGAGTGCAATCTCGGGGACATTATTGGTCTGTTCGACTGCCCACCGGATCGTCCGGGAGCTGGGTTTGGGCTTCATGTGCGAGGCCCACGTGTGCCCATATTTTATGTCCTGCCCTAGATAATGGTGGACGTGGTGCTGTACTGATTAACCGTTATGGTAAAGGGACAGTGCCCATGTCCACCGTCACTTATCATTTATCACTTATCTTCTACAGCAGCAGTTAAATACCATTCAACTTAATCACGTGCCCTGCACTTCATCCAGACGCGTTCATTGAAAAATGTGGGGATGGTCATAATATTTTGGTTCGTCAGTGTATAGTGCTCCGTATACATATTTTGGCTTACGTTATTTAGCATTGTTAGTTTACTTTGCGTTGGGAATATAGTAGTATGCTAAATTTATCAAAGTAGTGTAATTCGACCGTCAAATTTTTACGACCAAGTTTGTACGAAATAGCAACACTTGCTAAAGAGGTGGGAAAGTAAGCGCGTTAGCTATGTAACGTAATACAAATAATGGCCCATAAAACTGGAAAGCTCGGCGCATTGTCAAAAATTGACGCATCAAACGTCTCGTCAAAAATTGACGCATTCCTTTACTTAAGCAATTTAGTTTTAAACTTTACATGCAACTGTTAAAATTTATTGATAACCAATAAACAACAGATGAGCAAGTACATATCGAATAGAATACTAACTTAAACTAAGGCAAACGCAAAGACAGAACTTAAAATAACTCATGTTATTGACTAAATTTAAACGTCAGTGCAGATAGTTTAACCCAGTTTGTATGTAAGATTATATGGAATTGGAAAACTGACTTTTCTGCTTATTTTAAGTAGTATGTATGAAACTAGTAAAACCGATATAAAATTCTGTAGCATTTCAGATAACCCAGAAGAATGCATTCAGAGAACTGATAAGTTCCTTCGAATCCATTTCGTTCAGAGGAAGATAAGGCTTTAAAAGCTTTAACAAAAGAGAAGTACGTTTTGCTGCTATCTAGTTGCATTCCGTTATTGGTAGTTTGGATATCTATTCAGTGATAAGATTCTCTTTGCCATTTGAGCTAGTATAATTTGAAATTTGTAACTGGAAATTTCTACGTGAAATAGAACCTTTATTTTTGATGCCTTAATTGATCAAAATTTCAATCTTTAGTAGACAGGAAAAATATTCTTAAAATAAATTTTAATGCAAAACGTATTCGCAAAATAAAAATAATTTGAAAATATTACAGTTATTAAACTGTGATTGCAAAAGCAGTAAACTCGGAGAACAAAATTTCTATTTAACTTGCTTAATTCTTACGTATAGGAAATATATTATTAACTCCCCTTCTATGTTATGATTAGTCATGCAGACCTCCATATTATTAAGCCCGGAACGAGATTTAGGAGAAGGAATAAGGATAGATAACTGTATAGTGCATTTGCGGCAAGAAGGCACTTAAAATAACGTCTAGCTAAAAGTCCTTTCAAGAGGTTAATGGCTGTATAAAAGGGGTACGAAGTTCTTCGACACTTCCTGTGGGAAGTTCACCATGACAACAGGGACAAAGGTAGGTATATTCGTACAGTTATCTATAAGACAGCCGAGGTATTGTCCAAGATCAATCGTTATTCATTCTCTCTCCGCCACGATTAAATTAGGTGATTTGATCTGGATTATGTTCAGATAAGCAGATTAATAACAACAACACATATAGTGAAATGACGAAGATATCTTCCCTGCATACAAAACCTAACGTTTAAACTTCAGCTGAAGGCAACAAAATTTAAGTATTTACTCTTGATTTTAAAACAGGATTAACAGCTCTCAATGTAAAATAATTGTTTCAAAAACTATAATTCTCATTTTAACCTTTTGAAGATAATACTTTTTATTTAAATTAAAATCAAGGTATTCTTACCCAGTAAAGCAAACAGGATGTTTGTTGTTTGTGTTAATGGAAAACAAAATTCCCGTCAATTGGAATTTTAATTCTACATGTACAATATAGAATGCAAGTTAGGTATCACATTCTGATTTTACGCCAGAATTTCATCACATCTTTACAATAGAAGCCAAATCATTCTAACTAGTTTAATTAAGTTTTGCTACCCTAGTGGGATTAAATCACAGAGAAGGCTTCCGTTCTAAGGTTAAACCAAGCGGAATAATGCCAACTCAGTGGAAATTCAGAGTGAGCCTGTTCCGAAGGGATATTTTTAACTATATCAAGGTAACTGTGGTCTTTATATAAATCTCAGACAGCTTACGTGCTAATGCCGCATTAAATCCGTTGGAGTGTGTTACGTGCATTAAAAATATATTGAATAGTTTGCGAAGGTGCTTCAAAAAGTATGAAGAAACTGTTCCTCCTTTTGCAGAGATTTTATGTAATTATTTTCATAAAATACTTATGCTATTGTTTTAGATCGGTACCTGTAAAGTCAACCTGGAGTTATATCTTTGGCCTTTGCAATTATACAAGGTGATTCAAGAATGTAAAGGCAAGGAGAGAGGAGAGAAAAAAGCAAATTTTATATTGGACATATAAGGAGGTACTAAGAATACGGTTTCTATACGGAGGGAGGGGTACTGAGAATTTGAGTAAAAGCTTTTATGTTATCGTAAATCGTCATTCTCCATACAAATTTCGGACGTGTGTATCGCTGCATGAATACAGAACTGGCCGACATGCATTTTATCTATGCGGTTGCAAATTGAAACTGAGCAGTTACTCCAGGGAGGTATTTGGGAATCGTTACCTGTATCTCCTTTGGTTAACTGTTCAGTTTCATCTCTAGTCTCAGGAAAATTCACGTCGACGGGATCCGAAGATGTAGCGATACATACCGCTCGAAATTCGTATGAGGACTGATGCGTTACGCAAGCAGAACGCTTTTACTTTCCTCTCAATAGCGGCAGCGCCTCAACCTGCTATTTTTGCATATAATTCCATTACGAAATTTGGCTATTTCAGTCCTTTCTACCTAGCTTTAGATTTTTGTCATATATTTTAATGTCACCTTGTATATCTACATAGATCTAAGAGGATCAAAAATGAAATTAAAGACAAGTATGCTCCCTAATGGTGGGTCTTACATGTGATTCTTTTTTAAAAATTTTGACAGAGTTTTTTTTTTTACTTTTAAAATAAACGGAATTTGTAAATTAGTTTGCTTTATTACTTCAGCATTCACACGTTTGCAATTTCAGATATAAAGATTCAAGTTTGTCTTCCACTTGACATTTAAAAATCTGAAAATTGTCATGAATTCTATTTTTTTACATTTTAATTTCTTTTAGATTAATGTTTGCACATTTTTGTAATTGTCAAACCGACTCTGGGTGACAGAAGTTCACATCATTAAATACCTCATTTTTGTTTAAGTAAACAAATTTTAATCTGTTATTAACTAATTTATGTTACTGAATCTACGCGGTTTAAAGTAAATTATGCATTATTTGTTTTGAATTTTTCGTTACCCTTTTCCTCTTTGTTTTGTCTTCTATATAATATAGAGACAGATTTGATCTGGAATTACTAAAATCAAAACCTATACCACACAGTAATAAACTAAAAACATCCGCAAATTGTTTACTTTAATTAAAGTTCAAAAGAAAGAAGCTATTTGAAAATGAAAAGAAAATAGACATAAACAGTGGACAATAAAATAACACTACAAAGATCTCACTAAGAGGCGGTATATTCACAATAGGTGTGTTTTCTTACCTTACGAATATATTTACGGGGTTAGGGTTATTAAAATATGGCAAACAGACGAGGAGTATTATCTAAGTGGAAGGATGCCTTTGTGGAGTACATTTTAAGAGAAACGGATTCATGTTGCACAGGGAAAATTCATGAAAAATAAACATGCAGGAAGCTCGCTTATGTGAGTTCGAACCCCGAGTACAATTGCCAATTTTCAGAGGTCACTCTCGGTCACTGGTGAGACGAGGGTCAATTCACGAAAATTTGAGTTTTAATATTTTTATATGTAAGTAAATGCTAGCGCTGATGCAGAATTTCATTAAAAGGAAAACGATCATAGACATAATATACAAAATTTTGTTTAAGTAAAAGGAAAGTGCTTGATATTTAAGAATAATTAATTTATACTTAATTAAATCGAATGAAATATCATTCCTGTAAAAGTAAACATTTGCGTAACAAAGAGGATATAATAAAAGGGCGTACAAGAAAGTTAAACTTTATAATATACGTTAATGACAGAGTTCTATTTGTATGACAAAATATAAAAAATGTGATGTGCACATCACATAACTTCCTTCTACGGCTTATTAAATTGTACACATTTTTGCTGCATTTCATTTAAACTTATTTCCTCGAAATTCATTAGAGATGTATTTCTTATTCGCCTCAATTCAGTTCTCAATTCGCGACAAGGCAAAAATATATAAAAGCTCAAAAGGTCTTTATAAAGAATTGCGTAATACAGAAAAATGTAAAACGCCAAATGCAGTTAAAAACAGTTAAAATTTTTTAGTTAAAATTACAGTTTCTACGCAAATCGATGCAATTCGACAAGCGGGTAGGAAGACAGATTTTTTTGGGTGCACAAAATTGAAGTTTATTTCTGGTCCAACTCGCAAATTGTCACTGAAGTTAGTGCAGAATAATTCAACATTCTACTAAGACTTTCAAATGTAAACAAATGACGCCTTCGTTAGGCTTAGTGGTACTTTAACAATTTTAAATTGCTAATAATTCTACAACTATAGCATGCAGATTAACTAAAGGCGTAAAAATCTTAATCGAAACATAAGAAAAACTTAAATGAATCACTTTTAAAGAAAATAATGTACAGTTTACCAACATATAGGAATGAAAACCTGAAATCAGCCGGGTAACAGAGTAGGTATATATATATATATATATACCGCTTGCAGCCAAAAAGAAATGTGCAGAACTACATGTTATTGCAGTGCAATAACCGAGTTTCATCATTCTGAGGCTAAGCGTTCTTGAGCTATGCGAGATACATACACGCGTACGTACATATAGTACATCAGGAAAATTACATATTAACGTCAGGAAAAAATTTCTTCCGAATCCATTTTAAATACATTTTACAATCCATTTTGATGAAAAGGAGTCCAGTATTTTGTCCAAACGTACAGATGTCACGCAAAAACGTATTCAAATGTATTCGAGAGCAATTAAAATAGATATTTTGGTTGAAACATGATACCTGAAATTTTTCGCGATTACCATATTTCCTTTACTTCACACAAGGAAGCAAAACCAACACTTGACCAAACTTAAAATTTAGAAAAAATAAATATTAGTTTTGCAAATATTTTGGAATAAAATATTTTCGACTAAAAAAAATATTAATATGTAAAACATAAAAAATACGATGGCTTTGCTCTAGGGAACAGGCAACCTCTAATTAACTTCCCGTAATTTCAAGATCTTTCCCCTAGACCAGTACTTTCCAAAACTCTCTCGTCTGTTATGTAACCGCTACTATAAATAGTTCTACGCGTCATTTTTTGTCAGACTGCTCATTACCACTGCCTGCTATACAAACGCTTTGCTGTGCTTTAACGCATATGTAAATTCGTCTTCCCTTTGTTAAAAATTATCTATGACGCCGAAGTTCTAAATTTACTAGTATTACTTTTTAAATTATTATTGAATATGTGATCTTCGTTTAAAGAAAAAATGAGCTGCCATTTTAATCGAATAAAGATGTGGAGTTTTTAAAAGTGAAATTCGTCTGTGTTCAGTTCTGCTTTCTTTCCACTCGCAACGACAACATCCGGACTCTCGAGTGAAAATATCATATATATATATTTATCGACGTATGCCTGATTGCCTTTCAAATCGATAGGATTTTGCTGAAATCGACATCAAATTAAGGTTGCTTATTTGCCGAATTTTAAATGTTTTCCAATGACATATTTCTCTTCCAGTAGAAATGTTACCAGATATGTTGTTGCAAAGGTTTTGAAAGTATTATATGGAAAACATTCTAAAGAAAATTTTATATACAAACGCAAAATTTTGTTAGAAACGGAAATATCTCGTCTTATCACTAGTAAGAACGGCATTGAAATTAATATGACTAAATTTTATAAGAAAAATTATTTTAACTGATAAAGCAATTATTGAATTTTAGCAAAAGACAGACTTCAAAATGGCGCAATGAAAACACTTTTCTTTACTTCTCGCTTTTATCAAATAAAAAGCACAGATGATTAAACTGGAGTCTGCATTTCAGAAGCAACTTTTTACGAAACAAATTTTAATTTATCTTTCCAGAAGAAAAGTCCAGTTTTTTTTTTCAGTACTAGAAAAGTAAAATGTTTACGTTTCAAGCTTTAATTTGACTATAGTCGTGAAGTATTTTTTTAATATAAGCAAAGAGTGAATGGCACATGTGTATACCAAAGCAAAAAGTATTTTCTACTTTATGTTAGAAAAATATGCTCTCAGCTGGATATTAAAAGCGAAAAAGAGGACGCTTATTGCAATTAACAAAAAACAGCTTATTAAAATTCCGAGTCTAAAATTTCCGAATTTCTAAGCTTGTGATATTTTAAGATTAGTAATATATTTAAATTGGGTGCTTTTTTTGAAAACAAAATACAGCATGAAATTTAATTTACTGAGGAACAGAAGTTGAAGTATTTAAAACTTTTAATAAGCTTAGATTCCTCTTAAATTATTTTGTAGTATAATAAACACAGAATAAAAAAATTCCTTAAATAATAAAATTCCTTAAGTGCTATAGAATACCAAATTAATTTTTTTTGAAAATTATGTTTGTGTATCCATAGATAGATAGATAACCACAATATAAATGAAAATGTAAGAAAAAAGTCGAGTATTATTAATGAGGTGTTTGTAAAATTTAAAATTTATTATCCCAGAGAAACATTAGCCCAGAAAGGCTAATAGTTTCCAAACGGCATTTTGCGTCGTTTCACAATAAACGGTGTAAAACGTTTTAAATTTTTGCCACCAAATGTTATTCCCCTGTATTATATTTAAAGAAATTTTGAAGAACCTTCGGGAATTTTATGTATATATATATATATTTCTCGCATTATGAAACATCTACTGTAAATAGAGCCAACAAATCATCAATAAAATAATCCTCCCCACAAGCATGGGCACATGGTAGCCGGAATTTTGAACTTCGAATTTGTGGTATTGTCTATTTAATAGTTTGTAAAACTTTTAACAAATGTTTGATTAACAAACTCAACAATTTAAAAGCAAGCATAGCAGAACTGTACGGGAAAAAAAACTACTTTTTTTCCTCCAGTTCACGAGATTGTCTATCGGAAATTCTAAAGATACGCTGTTTATAAATAGTTTGTGATATTGCTGTTGAAATGAATTTTAGGATTTAAATGCGAAGAACATGATATTTAATAAATAAAGGTAACACAAAGTTAAAACAAAGCCCCTTTGGGCGTAATATAAAATATGAATACTTTCAGATTTTGTTTTTATTTAAGTTGTTTGAGTATCAGTATATAAAATGTAAAATAATATTAAAAAAATCGGAAAGGTTTCAGACGTTTTGTGTATTACCTTTATTTTTTAAATATCATGTTCTTCGCACTTAAACCATAAAATTCAGTTCAACAGCAGTATCGCAAAATAATTTTAAAATGAGTATATCTTTAGAATTTCTGATAAAGAGTTCCGCGCTCTTTAGATGAAAAGATATTTTTCCCACATGGAGTGTTGCCATTGCTCGCTTTTAAATCGTTTGAGTTTGTTCATCAAAAATTCGTTAAAGTTTTACAAAATATGAAATAGATAATAAAACAAATTCCAAATCCGGGCTTCCAGATGCGTGTATTCGGGTGGAAACGTACGTTATTCAAAATTAAATGGCTCTAGGTACCGTTGTTTGATCACATTTAAAGAAATATACATACATTTATGCAGATTCTTCATTATTTAATTTCTTTAAATATAATACAGGGCTGCAATATTTTGTGGCAACAGTTTGAAACGTGATTCAGACTTTTAATGTTTCCGACGCAAATTCGCAAAATGAAAACAATAGTCCTTCAGGGACAAAGCCTTTTTGGGCTAATAATCCATATACTAAGTTTGCAGATGAAGCCTTAATTATGTGCAACATATGAAACACACTCTTCTGCAGGGTTCATAGATAATTTATCTAATGTAGTGCATAATTTAAATACATTCTTTTACTTTAAAGTTGCCATTTTTTATATGATGAATAACAAACATTATCTTTAAAATTATTGGTTAGTTTGATAATTCCTTATTTGTTTGGTAAAATAATCTAAAGTGTTACCATATAAGCGATTTTTGTTGCAAAATAATTGTAAATTATCTATTTGAAAACATAATACGTGATGGCAGGAAAATGAAATTTAAATTGCATTTTATTTTATCTTGCAACAAATTTCCTAAGGTTCTTTTTAAAGTGGAATTCATGAAATGGAAATGGAATAAATTCAGTAGAGAAATTCTTTTGAAATGCTCTCTCTGTACTTGACAATCAGCGTTCAATTATGAAGAGATAAAAGGAAAAGCAGATATTTTGGAAATGGATTTTAAAATTTTAAGTAATACTTGAGGACAATAAAAAATAAAATTTTCAAAAGCTTTTAAAGATACATTTTAAACAAATTTTATTTACATTCTTTCCTTTCTTTTCTTATTTGCATTATTATTTCTTTCTTAATTACTTTCTATTTCTTTCTTGTTTTAATTCCTGTTCTTTTATTCTTTTTTGAATTTATATTCATTTGTACTTCTGTTTCTTTTAGCAGTTCCCCAGAGAGAAAACTAAGAAGATTTAAATAACAAACGAAGCTGTACTTTATTGAGATTGTTTAGGAAACGCATGGGTAAAGTTGTTTCAATCGAATCGCTTATCTGTCGATTGAGCTGATTTCAGAAAGCGTTTTTTTCAATAGATTTTAGTATTTATGCCTAGAGGTTGCAAACTATGTGGAAGGTCATTGTGTAAGCAGTAAATCTGTTTGCGTCCGTTGAATATAATTTAAGTTTTTTTTATATGTTATCAAGATTCGAAAAGAGCAGGGAGAAAATTTCATTAAATTTTAGTCGTACTGTACAGACATTAGGTATTTTTTGAAAGCAAGCAGGAGAAATGAAAAATGAGTAACGCCGGGACTCGAACCACGGACCTCTCGAATACGCTCCGAGCGTGCTGACCACTACAACACGAAGACATGCTAAGAAGGCGGGAGAAATATCTTATAGTACTTACAAACCATGCGTTTTTAAAACACTAGTTAAAGTTTCAATTCTTGTTTGGGTTTTTACAGTGCTAATCTGTAGTTTAAGTGCGACGGCTTTAACTTTACTTTAAGTTAAAACTCGAAGACTACTAATCGTTCGAAACCTAGGAAGGTTAAAAAAGTACAGTTTTAAGAATAAATAATGCATACTTTTGCAACCTTAAATAAATCATGTATAAAAAATATTGCTTAGAATAAGGCATCTTATGTAAAATAGAGAATCTTATCTTCATTCCGTCTTTCTATACCTGTATTTTTGGACTACACTGTGTAAGGTTTTAGTTAAACTAACCAAGTTTTATTTTAATTTAAATCTTTTATATCTCCTCTCTATTTCAACTTCCCGTCAGAAGAAGCGCGCGTTTTCAGCTTATGCTAATTTTGAAGTACAGCCAAGTACTATTTAAACCAGAGGTAGAAACCTCTCAGTGTGAGAGAGCTTTAATCTCAGATCACGGTCATTCTGCTCGACGTTCGTCTGACCAGCTAGCAGCTAAAATTATAAGCCATAGTGCTTACTACGTGATTGCATATTGAAATAAATTGAAGTGCGCTAGTATTAGTATTTCTTGCTACGCACCAGTTAGTTAGAGGCCAAACTCCGCGAATTGCTCTGTCAACAAAGTTTAATTAGATTTCTATTTTAGGTTTAGTATTAATTTTATTTGATTGTTAAGTTAGGCCCAAGTGTGGTCTTTTACTTTCTGTATCTCTCCCGAGTTGGGAAGTGTGTAAATAATAGTGATTTAATAAAAGAGGATTTCAAATCCATTTCAAGTGCAGTTATTCGCCAATACAGTATCTACATCAGAACATAGCGTATTTTCCACTTTTAAAATGGTAAGAAATTTTCTATATATGAAATTAGCTTTAAACATACCAGAATTTATTTTTGTAATTGTTTCAGATTTCTAGAATATATGCAATGCATTCGTCGGTAATAACCAAAACCTGTGGGCCATTAGCGATTTCATCACCAAGAACGCTGCCCAGGGTGCAACACGGGGGTCCACGAGGAGGAGCTTTATCGCAATTTTGATCGACCTAGGATTGGTTACGAAGATCTCACACCACTCTACTCTCCCACCAAACATCGAAGTTATTTTCGGGTTTCCAGTATTTTAAGTGTCTCTATACTATATTCAATCAAGGATTCTCGTTTCAAGAATTAGATTGAGATTCAAAGAAGTGTCAAATAAGCTAATTCGCGCCCCATATGTGCAGATGTTTTTAGTATATTTTAGAAATGATTTATTTTAATTTTTCGGAAGGTAGAAACTTATAATTTGTTACTGCGTTTTCTTAGTTGATTTTTATCATCACAGCTTAAGAAAGAATTCAATTTTTGTTCATTTTAGGTTAACTGAGAATTAGTGTAATAGATGCTCAACAAAGTATAAAATCTGACAGCAGTTTGAAATCTGTCACAGATGGCAGTTTGAGATCTGTCACAGTATAAAATCCGACGGCAGTTTGGAATCCAAAAACCGAAGTAAAAATTCTGATGTATACACTACATGACTTCTTTTTACGAAATATTAAATTATATGCATTCTGCATTTCATTTAAACTTATTGGATTGATTAAATTTACTTCGTCGATAGCGTATAAACCACAATAAAATGAATGCACTCTTTAAAATTCACTATACTTTTGACACTTTCGCGCTAGGTTCACTTAACAGCGTTACATATCATTAATTTTATAACTCAGAACGCACAAAATTTATGTATAGCATCTGAAAAATTAACTAATCGTTATCACACGTTCTATTCAAATACAATGATAAATCTAAAACGATGTAGAAAAGAAATTAAACAAACAAACAACAACAACAACAAAAGGAACAGTTTTTTACAGACGATTCAGTATTTCTCGTTCAATTAATTTAGATTTCAGTTCGCGACAAGGCAAAAATACATAACAACTCAAAATATTTATATTAGGAATTACGAAGTAAATCTTAAACATTTATTTTCTCGAATAAATTCCACAATGGATTAAGCGTGATTTAATTAGCAATAATAAAAGAAGGCGTTATCTTTGTTGTTGTGAAGCTTAGTTTCTCTTGATTGGCAACAAATCCACTATTCTGCTAAGTTTCAAATGTAAGCAAATATGGCCGCCATGAGAAAAATGATTAGGCTTAGACGCCCTTAAAGAACTTTTAAATTGTTGATAATTCTACAAATATTGCATGCAGGTTTACTAACGGCATATAAACCTTAACAGGGAGATGGGAACAACATAATTCAATCATTTTTAAAGCGAAAAAATGCACAATATACAAGCATATAAGAATAAAGAAACTGAGCTCACTGAGTCGAGTAACAGAGTGGATATGTATATATATACATACATACATATATATATTATGTATCTATATACGTTATTATGTATCTATATACGTATATCTATATACGTTCTCTCTCTCTGTCTCTCTCTCTCTATATATAAAGAGAGAGAACTTATATATAGAGAGAACTACACAGTCCAGTCACATTAATGTGACCATCTGTCAAAAGCCAGAATAACCACCTTTCGCAGAGCGGACTGCTGCGAGACGTGCAGGAAGAGAGTCACATAGGTCCCTGAAGGTGTTCTCTAGGATGTTGAGCCATGCCGACTCTAATGCCGTGGCCAGCTGCGCTAGATTACGCGGTTGAGGATCCATGGCGCGAACAACTCGATCGAGATGGTCCCACAGATACTCGATTGGGTTTAAGTCAGGTGAATTTGCTGGCCAGGGGAGGACCGTAAACTCATCCTGGTGCTCTTCGAACCACGCACGTACACTGGCAGCTGTATGGCACCTCGCATTGTCCTGCTGGAAGATGCCATCATCCTGAGGAAAAACAATGCGCATGTAGGGGTGAACATGGTCCGCAAGGACAGATGCGTACTTGTATTGATCCATTGTGCCTTCCACAATGATCAGTGAACCTAGAGAATGCCAGGAAAACATTCCCCAGACCATAATGCTCCCGCCTCCAGCTTGGACCGTTCCGGCAATGGTTGCAGGGTGGTTCCTTTCAGAGGTTTCACGCCTTATACGCCAACGTCCATCTGTCCGATGGAGCATAAAACGCGATTCATCCGAAAACGCAACCTGTCGCCACTCAGTGGACGTCCAGCTGCTGTACTGGCGTGCAAATTCTAGCCTTCGCCGTCGATGAACAGCAGTCAGCATAGGTGCACGAACCAGGCGTCTGCTTCGGAGGCCCAGACGCAGCAATGTTCGCTGAATAGTACTTTGGGAGACACTTTTGGTAGCCCCTTGGTTCATTTTGGTGGTCAGTTGCTCAACGGTAGCCCGTCTATCTGCCCGAACGCATCTCCGCAACCGTCGTTCGCCTCTGTCATCTATGGCCCGTGGTGCACCACATTTGCCACGTCGCTGATTTTGGACAGTCCCATTTTGCCATGCACGGTACACTTTTACCACGGCGGCACGCGAACAGTTCACAAACTCAGCCGTTTCGGAAATGCTTCCACCCTTGGCCCGAAAGCCAATGATCATGCCCTTTTGGAAGTCGGATAAATCGCTTCGTTTCTGCATTACGCCAACGATTGAAATGTTTTCCGAAGCCCTCACACACCCTTTATATACGCTCAACTGCACTGTGCTGCCACCTGCCTTCTGTGATTGGTTATTTAACTCTGACATGGAAAGTACGTGGTGGTCACATTAATGTGACTGGACTGTGTAGTAACAGGGTGGATATATATATAGACTGTCTCTCTCTCTATATATATATATATCCACTCAGTTACTAGTTCTCTGTATATATATATATTTGGTGTGGCCGATTGCAACTAAAATGGGATGTGCACATCTACATGTTATAGCAGTTTATATGCAAAATTTCAAAGTTCTGAGGCTACTCGTTTTTGAGTTATGCGAGATACATACATACACACTTACGTACGCACGTACTCACAGACGCCACGAAGAAAATCTTTTCAGAATCCATTTTAGATCAGTTTTATAATTTTTGGGGGGAAAATGAGTCCTTTATTCTGTGCTTATGTTTAGACGCTACGCAAAGACATCCTTAAATTGAATTCGATAGAGGTCAAAATGGATATTTTCGTTGAAATAAGATACCAGAAATTTTTCGTGATTACAAGACTTCCTTTATGCTTCGTACAAGGAAGAAAAAAGACCAGAGGAAGAGATTTTACCAACGGCAATTTTAGAAGCAAAGGAAAATGTAAAAAAAATTGCGAGTTTTCTAAAAGCTAAATTGCCTGGAGAAAACATATTTCTCACGCAGTGTTAGAGGCAAAAACGATGAAGTCCAAAATTAGAAAACGAACTTGTGCCTTCTTAAGAAAATAACTTGCCATCAAAATGGTACACCAATGATGAACATATGTTACTTCAGGAATAGCCAATAAAACGAGAAGAAATAACAACCTGAAAAACATATAGCTTAGATTTTAAAGATTTCTTCAGTTTTATTCTTTGGATTCTTTGACCATTCTTTACACTTTCGAATATCTAGGTAAGAAAATGGCCAAGAGACGAAAACCTTTCCGTTTACTGATGAATTACTATTACTGAGAAAAATTTTTCTAAGAATTAATATATTAAACAACATTTTTTGGATAAATACGATCAAAGAGATTTATTAGTTTTCTTTAAAGAAAATATAAAATACAATTATGTTTTTTAAACTTAAAGATAAAAAATACTATCCAAAGGAAAGCAAAAAGTCTTTTCTTTTGACATTTAATTTCCTTTACTGGTAACCCGAATCTCTCAAAAAACTTTCATCGAAGCAAATACGTATTTGGAAATAATATCTGTTTCCAGATCATAAATCCGCGGGTCTATAAAGTTGTCGTTCACTAACAGCCATCTCTTCATACATCTCAAAAGCTTTTTACCCTTGTGGGACCAAAATCAAACAAGTGTTACTTCGAAAAACTTTTTCACTTGCTTGCTTTTTATTCTTATTTGAAAAGCAGTGATAAGAAGACCTTCATGCTCGAATAAGAGAGAAGACTTATTACTGAGAAACATCAAATTTAAGAGTATTTCTATTATTGCTCTAGGGAATCGCCGATACCCCATGCTGCCAATTTAATCTTCTGGAAGCTTGAAATTCCGTAAGAGAATATATTCCTTATGATCAAACACTACTTATTTTAATCTTTATTATGTTATTGCCGGTAGACGTATTTCTGCATGTTGCGTAGTAATTTAAAGAAATATTTTAATACTGGAAGCTTTATCTTCCTATCTATTATTGTATCAAATACAAAGAATTATAGTTCTTATCTAAAACTGGGGACATTAACATATGCAGTGATTCCATCTGTAAATTATTTCTTGAATTAAAACTTTTGATTCTGTAAAACTAGACCTAATAATGTAACTTATAAACTATACTTCCTATGCTATAACTTTCCTATGTTTCTCAGAATTTCATCTTCGTATTTAATCAGAACCACAGATCTCCTGGAACATATTACAGATAACAGATTAAAATTATAAAACGTTTATTAAAAGTTATGTTTTGCAGATGCGATTGAAATTTAACGAAACGTGGGAACCCGTACCTGCAGAATTTTAGAAATATAAATATGTAACGTGTATGCGAGCCAAGCCAGTTTACTTTAGAAAGTCCTCCACGAAGACATCCCTAACCTTAGGCAAATAGCCTTTGAGTGCTTTGCTATGATCAAATATACCATACATTAGGAATATAAATGCTTCATTATACATAAGACAGGTACAGGTATCAAGTAGGGAGAACACCAGATATTTACCAATAGGTACTCTAAATGTTGTCCCTTCCTACTAACTACCCGAGCAATCGACTTTCCGCGGGGCGACGAGGTTTCCGTTGGGGACTTGTAATAGAAGATACTCGGGTTGCACCACACCGTACAAAGCAAAAATATCATTGAAATGGTTTCGAGAGCGGTTGAAATGGATATCTTCGTTGAAATATGATACCCGAAATTTTTCACGATTACAATACCTCCTTTTTTACTTAGTACGAGCAAGCAAAAATGATTAAAAATTGAACCCTAGAAGGTGTCTTCAACATTTACAACATCAGATATATTTCCCTTACGTTAAGTCTACAATGTGATTATAACAATAACCGAAAAGAAATCCATAACACAATAGGGTTCAGATGGAATTACTGTTTTTAATGTTTATCCAGTTCATCCACCTTTAACAATAACATGTTCCCTAAACTGTTGAAGATACAAGGCAGCAGACTTACGGAACGTAGGTTTCAAACAAGCTCATGATTATGATTATATTTTATTTTTAAACGATGTCGATCATCTTTCAGTTTATATACCTGTCTCGCATGGACGCATAGCGCGATAACGTGATAGTCGGAGCGAAGGATGATAGGCTGGAAATTAATGAAAAACTAACTATTAGTAAATCTATTGTTGTTATCACTTATCTCACTTATCTGACAGTAACATCAGAAAAAATCCACGAAATTCATCGTGGCAAGGAGTGCAAGATTGCGCCTGTCGTTGGCGATAGCCTTGAGTACCATAGAGGTAACAGTACGACTTTGCTCAGTATTGCCTCCAATTATGAAGAAGAGCACCAATGCGTCAGAGGGTTTCCCACCGTTTCCCCTACTACTAACCTGTCAAGAAGTCGTTCGGCTCACCGCATATTTAGACTACCCCATGCCGTACAGACGCTATACATCTATAAACATCCATACCTTCTCCGCGATTTAAACTTGGGCTGTTCGGTACGGCAGTCACTTACCACCATCCCGTTTGAGCAGTATCATTTAATCTTAAGTCATAAATTCCACAAAGCCAGTTTGAATTTTCTTATAAACACCGCCTTATAAATTCTAATTCTGTGGATTTCAGAAGATATGATTCAATTTTCCCTAAAAGTGAAATAAAAAATTAACTTTCGCCGGGTCGTAATGAAGAGTTTAATTAATGGTTTTGAAAGCATCTTTTCTATTCGACTAATGCCTGAGGTTGAAAGCTGGGCACTTTTAAAACCACTTTCATGTCAGTTTCTTCCTAATTGGTAATTAGAGGCAGATGAAAAATGGTCATACAATTAAAATAAAATCATCCGTAAAGCTTTTCAGATCTTCTCTTGGTTAGCCAATTACCACCCTTGTTTTGAATGCAAATGAAGAGATATTTTAAGAAAGGAAAAAAAAACACACGTTTACGGAACACCGAAACGAAACTTTCTTCCAAATTGAACATAATTTTCTTTAATTACAAAGGCCTAGTTTTATTTAAAGCCTAGGTTTATTTAAGTGACTTTTGGAATCAAGCGAAACGGCAAATAAAATATGCTAATTATTTCAATGGAGGGACTGCAGTGGCAAAACGTGTTTTCAGCATCTTCGCTTTAATTAAAAGAAGCTTTGAATTTTAATTTTCTATAGAGATTGGTAACACACAATGACATCAAAGCAACTCTTAGAAGTTAACTGACAGATCATAGCTTCAAAGAATGTGTTTTTTGCTGATACATGTTGAATCATTAGTATTTGATTGAAAATTTGAAGAAAAATAACGCTTTGAGATCTTTGGATGACTTAGTCTAAAGTTTTAAAAAGGTTTTATGTATTTTTATTTAATACTTTTGCGTTAAAATTTCAGTTTGCTATAAAACGCATGAGAAATTAGAATCCTCGACCCTACGAAGCTATTAAATTTATAGTTAAAATTCAAACTTACTATTAAAATTACGCTTTTGCTATTAAATGTACAGTTTAACTAATAAACATATAGTTTAAAATGTCAAACGTACTGTTAAAAACTCTCTAACCGGCAAGGCCGTATATATACGGCCAAGAATATTTTTTGTGATATCTGTACGAACGTATATATACGCGTATATTAAAATATGTCAAAGAAATTTAGGCAATATATTAAAAATACATAAATCCAGGTATAAAACGCCAGGAAACTTTTTACATTAAGTCAAGAAAATAAATTTTTCTGGTAGCAGTTTTGGGAAATTTGTGGTTTCTTAGCGAAACCTCTGGCCGGTCAGAGGGTTAACTATTAAATATACGGTTTAAACTATTAAACTCACGGTTGTTTTTGTATTTTAAGTGTACATTACACCTGATGTCATTATTCATTCATCAAAGGACCTATTTTTGAGGAATTGATAAAAAAAACGCAGATTTTCAACACTAATTGCTTGAAATAACGATTCAGCTATAAAAGGCTACTAATTCAGCAGCATCCTTCCTATTTATTTCCGCTGACGGCGGTTCGATTTTACAGTCCTTGAGAAAATGCAAAATTGTTAGGATTAACCCTCCGAGCGTTACGGGTTTACCCTTGAAATTTCAAAGTTCCTGAAAATGTCATGAACAAGTGTTATTTTCTTGATTTTAATTAAAAAATGACTCTTTCATTTTGTACCTTGATTTCTTTTCTTCCAATATAAATCCAAACCGAAATCAGATATATTAAAAAATAGCAGAAATTTTCATGTGTAACGAATATAGAAGGCAGCATTCTATACGGAAAAATCCGGCCGTAACCCTGAGAGGGTTTTAAATTGCTGAATTCAGAAATTCTTAGTCCAATGCCTCTGCAAAAATTAATGGATATTTTGAAATAAGCGAAATACAGATTTAATGCACCACACATTTCAGTTATAAATAACAGGATTAGAAAAATGCAAACGATTTCTCCAGATAATATTTTTAGCCCAAAGGAACGTTAGCTCAAAAAAGATATTAATTTTGTTTTGAAATTTTGCGTCGATTCATTGTATCCCTTTTCAAACTGTTGCCACCAAATATTATCGCCCTGTGTTATATTTAAAAAAATTAAATAAGGATGAATCTGCATAAATATATAAATGTTTCTCGCATTGTAGAGACATTAGGTTATTTAGTAGCAGGAGACATGAAAAATATGCAAGTCCTTCGCCGGGAATCGATCCACGGACCTCTGAAATACCGGCTCAGTGTGCTGACCATTACACCACGAAAGCACGCTAAGAATGTGGGAGATATACCTTATAGCATTGCGATAAAACTACGGTACCTAGAGTCATCAAATTTTGAATTACGTAATCCTCCTTCGAATATTAGCATCTGGAAGCCCAAATTTGGAATTTGGAATTTATTTTATTATCGATTCCCTATTTTGTAATACTTTAACGAATTTTTGATAAGAAACTCAACGATTTCAAAGCGAGCAATGGCAACACTGTAGGAAAAAGAATCATTTCTATCTACAGCCCGCAAGACTGTGTTTCGGGAATTCTAAAGATATGCCTATTTAAAAATTATTTTGCGATATTGCTGTTGAATTGACTTTTACGGTTTAAGCGCGAAGAACATGATAATTATTAAATAAAGGTAACACACAAAATATAAAAAAACGCCGCTTTGGGCATAACATAAAATCTGAAAGCTTTCAGATAAAAAAAAATTCATTTTGCAGTATTGTGAAAGCATTATCAAAGAGAGAACTTTACGTCTAACCTCCTCCAAACGCATAAAATTTCAAGTTACGGTGGCAAACAGCAGTGTTTTTTTTTTTTTTTTTTTTTTTGTCTTAATAAATTCAATATTCATTTAGCAGAGTTTAAAAATATATGGAATTAACATTTCAATATGCTCACTATGCTTAAGAATGCACTTATCAATAGGCTAATTGCTATAGATGTTTCTAACGATTAAGGCAGAATAAAGCAAACCGAGGATAAAAATTATTTAATATTTCTAAATTTAAGTGAAATAATTGAACAATGAAAATAAAAATATAATTTTAGTTAAATTCAAATTTGACTTAGAATAAATGTTTTAAATATTTATGTTTATTAAACAAAACAAAATTGAAATTTTAATATAATTTTTATAAAAACGAAAGGAAAGCTAATTTTTTAAAAACTGCTCGTGGATTTTTACAAACCTTGGCACGTAAACGTAATTTGAGTCCTAGAATTGAAAAATGGAAAACAGTTTGTGTGTTGTTTCAGAAAAAGTCCGATTTTGTGTTAGAATACCTATGTTAGAACAATTGCATATAAAACTTTAGTATATATCCGCGCTTTCGAGGCATGGAATAGGAAAGTTGAATTTCGGCAATCGGTCTAGTAGAACGGGAGATATAGAACTGTTCCATTTTTTTGTAAAAGGTGCGCCATAAAATTACTGCATAAAATGCATCATTTAAATAAATAAATAAATAAATAAAAACAAAAGGCGATTGTTTAAAATATATAAAACCTGAATTGCAAACGAATACACTGAAGTATTTAGGAAATATTTACAAAACTCTTCTATCGCCAAAGATGAAATTCTTTTCGAATAATTATGTCCTAATTTTCGAGAAAGCGCACAACTAAAGCGCATGTCTGAGAACAATAGTTTGAAAAATTTATGTATCCTTTAATGAAGAAACAAACTGCGAAACGCAATTTAAGATTACATGACTTTACTAAATAATTCATAAAATAATTTCTAAGGAAAAGTTTATTCGAATATATTTCCCTCACTTGCGAATTCTGCCATAAAGCTGCATGTTGAATTTTTTGGGTAAATTACTAAAGACTACATTGCCACTTAGAACATGTAGCTAAAATAAATGGCTTTGATTTAATTATGAATGGCAATGGTAAAATGTTAATATCCTTCACATTTACGTACAACGTTTAGGAAGTTTTCCCGGAAATGTTCTTCACAATAGCAATTCAAACTTCCCAATAACTACTCAAAAGCATACTTCGGCGACAGAGGGCTCCATAAAAGATGATTGCTCTAAAACCCTTTTACGTAATAATGATGGATGACGAGAACATTGATTTTTAAAGAATCACTTCAGAGAAAAATTTCTTTTGAGAACCGTGTTTAAACATAAACAAGACTCCATTCCGTAAACTATTTAATCTGAATAAGCTCTCGAGTTTTAAATCTTGATGAGAGAAACGGATCAATCAATGCCTACGAGTTTCGCTTGAAATGTTTATTGACTATAGTACGAAGTTAAGAGGAGTTTTCAATGAACATAATTTTGTGCTGCGAGGAAGTTTGATTATTTTCAACATTGATCAGAAGGGACACAAAACAGGCTTTGAACCTTGTTTAAATAACAATCTGCTTTAAAGCAGCGAAAATAAATTTCATCATAATTTGACAAGGAATTATTACATTTCCTCTTATGTCCTCTTCTAGTATAAGTAGTTACACGTACAGGTAGAATTAGAAAATTAATGATACAAATAACAATGTAATAGGTAATTTTGTCCCTGCGAGTTTCTGTCTTTAGATGCGCTTTGCATTGCGTTGTGTTTAACATTCTCAATAGTTTGAAGTGGTAACTACTGATTGGGCTTCGTCGTACTGAGAGGACCTCTACGAGTACTTTTGTGGAAAGTTTCAGAACTGTAACGTGTTTCTTCTGGTAAAATAAATTTTTTCCAAGTTACCACATGTTCTGTACGCATTCTATCCATTACGAACTTATATATTAATTGACAGAATATTATTAAACATTTTAAGTCGATATTTTAAAATAAAAAAAATAAGATATGAGTAGTTAAAAAACCGCTTTACTGTCACATGATCTGTTGCTATTCTTCCGAAATTCTATAGCATATGATTTTTAGTCATCAATCACAATTTAACCAAAGTATGACTTTTCTTAACTATACATTTCGAAATTTCACAGCTAAAAGCAAATAAAATACTGAATACTTTAAACGTTATGGTTATTGTACATAATTGCGTTGATGTCTGTAGAGTTATTCATTATGTACAGCAACTGTAAACCTTAAGTAATTTAGACGTATTCTCCTATTTAACACCAAGTGGAATCTTAGTACATTATATAAGGTAACTATGAACATCTCCGCTTGAAACATTTCACTTTAATTCTACGACACTTGAATACATTTATTTCAGACATCTCTTTTAACGATTAGTGTACATAAACAATACATTACTGATTATTAGTAGAATCGCAATATTATCTTTTGAGTTTATAAAATTAGTGAAGAAGAAAAGAATACATTATTAGAAAGGATGTAGGATTTTATGTCAATTACCCGACTTATGTATGAAATTATGTTAAACCAAATTATCTTGATTTACTTTGCAGTAATTACTGCAAACTAACTAAGTAAATTACTAATAATTACTGCAAAGTGTACGGTATTTTAGAGTTGTCTAAATAACTATTTTTAACGTAGCTTAATTTAGCTTAACGTAGCTAACGTAGTTTAATTTCCGATATTATTTTGATTGGTTAGTAATAAAACTCTAAAATTATTATTGACTATTTGAGTTTTAGTTCAAAAATCCATTTATTTCTCCAGTATTATTTAAAAGTCATATGATATAGAATAATTTGGAAATGCCACAGTACAGAATAGTTTATTCTATTTTTAGAATAGAAAGGGGAAATGCTTAGATTAAGATGAAGAATTAAGGTCTATTGCAAATTTAAGTTAAAATTTTAATTTACTTATTTTTACTTTACATATATAAAATTAATAAGTTGTCTTTTAGATAAACAGTGCAAATTGGCTACGTGATAAAACTTGAAACTAGAAGCTAGTGTTTTCTAGAACTTACACTAAGATTCCGTTAAAAACACTTACACACACACACACACACACATATATATATATATATATATTAGCAATTTAAATTTATAAAATTTAAAATTTTTAAAAGATTTTAGTAAATACAGAAAGAAATCTTTACTATCACTTTATAATGTAATTGTGAAGGTAAATGAAGATCATATCAAAACCTTAACTGCCTCCGATTTTGCTGCAAAAAATAAATCTAAACGATCCCATTCCTTCAAATCTTTTTGGAAGTGCCCTGGGAGCCATTAAATGTCAGATTGTTTTCTTTGTTTCTTCTTTTTCTTTCGAAAACTACTGTTACGCTTTGACAGAAAATACAGGAAATTGACGTTTCAACTATTTCCGAGTCTAGACGCCTATCTGGACGCCAAAGTCCGGTCGCCAACTATTGACACGTCCCATTTTTCAAGAAAACCAGCGCCAAGCGTCATGATGCCAGCATAAAAATAGAAATAAATAAGGAGAATAAAATAAAGTGAACTGCCCTATTTTATTTTTGTTCCCTTTCAGAGGTCGAGAAATTTTCTGAAAGTGTTAAGCGATTGAAGAAATACAAGAAATTCATTTCTTAAAAAAGTTACGAGCTAGCAGAAACACAAGAAATTCATTTTATAGGTATTTCTATTAAAATTCGTTTTAAAGAAAAATGAGAATTTCGTGTTTATTTAAATTGAAAGGCTGCTAAGTTTTATTTCAATTTAAAGTTTATAACCTGCTTACTTATTACTAGAACGTATATATGAAATTGTATTAAGATCTATATTAAAAATCAATATTTTTTTTAAAAAATTTAAATTAAATCATTCCATTGTATTCTTAAATAAAATGAAATTAAATTTTAATAGCAAAATGTGATTGAAAACTTTTTGTGAAATTGTTTATTTTATTAAAAAGATTTTAATATTTTAATTAATAATTACTTTTAAATAGTTTTTGTTAATTATTTTGACATAAGAAATAATTTTACCTGAGTTTTTCCAAATTTCTGGGCCCATTATATTAGGCTATCAAGCATTTATCATTCACGTAAGGTTTTTCTCTCTTTCCGTACAGAAAAATTTTCCCCTTTTAAGGGAAAAAAAAGGAGTCTTCAGAAAAAAGAAAAGGGGGAAAAGAAAGAGCGAAAAAAAGGAGAGAGAGAGAATAGTGAAAAAAGAGAGAGAGAGAGAGAGAAACTCTTTCTTTTTTCCTCTTTTTTTTTTAGAGGAGGTAATTATTCTTTTTTCCTTTTTTTTTTAGAGGAGGTAATTCTTCTTCTTTCTCCCCCCCAAAAAAAAGGAAAGAAAGGAAGAAAGAAAGTGCAGGAGGGAAGGGAAGAAAAAGAAAAGGAAATAAAAAATATAATGCCATTGCGTGGAATTTACTACATTTAGGTATCTTCCAAGCAGCTTCTCAAATAGCCTATTCCCAAAACATTGTCATTCCACGCGACGTAACAAGCTATTTTTTAAATTATAATTTCTCAATGAACTGAGTAATCTATTATTAAAATATTACATTTTAGTAATAGATCTAATCTTTTTTGAGTCTGTTTTTGTATAATCTACTGAACTGATTTAAATTAAAATACGTTTTACTTTACAAATATAACCATTTAATAGGTGTGATATATATATATATAAAGTAAGAAATTAGAACCTATTTTAAACAAAGACCCTAAAAGAATGTGAAATTCAGTAACTATAAATTTCAAAATATCCTAACAGTATACGAAAAACGAATTAAAGAAATGCGAAATAAAACCTAAAAATTATAAAAACCAGAAGCAATATACAAATTCATGAAAAATAAATAAAGAAGAGTAATTTAAATAAATCTGACGTAATGTTGTGAAGAGGAGGATACATCAGACTTAATTACAATCCTCTTTCAATAGAAAACCTTTGTATTTCTGTATTAAAAATTAGCTGATTCTAAAGTTCTAACGTTTTTTGATTGGCTTCAAAATTTCTGATGAGCTGTTATAATTAAAAAACTTCAGATTTGTTCATTAGCTGATTCTATATATCCTATATGCATATATAGGTAAGATAACAAATATGTAAAGATAAATCACAATTTAAATTAGCAATAGCCTCTTAATGCTTAATTTGGTGTTTCCACTAGCTCTTCTAAAAATAGTAATCTTTTTCTACATTGCATCATTTCAAGATTAATTCATGCCACATGACTTTTACATAATGATGGTGATGTAAATGGAACTAAAACAGCCAATGATAATTTTGCAGTAGTTTTAATTATTTAAATTTAATGCATTGGGAATCAAAATTAATTCTCTCTGAATTAAGATATTGTTACGAATTTCGTATTTAGTTAGATATTTTTAGTAGAAGTATAACTAAAATTATTTTATTTCCCAGTGAAATGTAGCGCGTGACAAATTCTGAGAGAAAACTACGCCAGAAAAGTAAAAATACAAGAGCATGCGAATTTAACATTGAATAAAAGTTTATCTCTGTCGCTAATATTTAGTTTGAATAAATGTAATTGACTACTATGTTAGCTGTAACCGTAATTCTACTCTTATTGCTTTCCAGAAACTGCTAGAACTGTCTCGTGGAGCCGATTTAAAAAGCTATAAAAGCCGGACAGAAACATCTCAGCTCAGTTATTTTAGTGAGCTGTTGCTGTTTACGTTGATCGGATTAGCTTTCTCTGTGCTTTGCGTTTTATTTAGAGTTTTGAGTAGTTTGAAGTATAGCTACATATTATATTGCGTGATATTGTGATATTGGACGAATATCTCTGAGGAAAATTCCAGTTATATTTCTTGTGATAAGAATAAATTTTATCAACTTTTTTTTATCAGACTTGTGCAATCAATCTCTTATGCTAGCCTCTTCTTACTGCAAACATATAAGAAATGTAAACATTTTGAAATAGGTTTAATTAGTTTACCAAGTTTTTTGTGGCTGCAACATGCTTACTGAAATAAAAATCTTTATCTGCCTCGGGAGCCAAATTTCCTATTCATTATGGATCAACATTTCAGCATACTACGGCATCATCTTATCTTACACCTTTGCAGCTAGTAGATTTGCTTCGTCACAGTGAAGATTTGCTTTAATCACACTGGCAGGTTATATATAGCTTTAACCTGCCTTCGAGAATATTCCGGAGAAAACCACTAAAAATGCGTTTTAGAACGTTCTCGCTCCGTCTATGACATGTCGTCAGATGGGCAATTTCACGCCCAATCTGGCAAGCCTGCCACTTTCTGCCAAACCTAAACCCGCCGTTCACTTGACAGACTTCTTTCTCTGCTCCGTTGGAGGAGCTTCGATTTCAACCCGCTTTGTTGTCAAGCTATCTCACCACTCAGCTGCTAGGCATTTCGCAACAATATTTATGTTAATAGAAATATCTTTCTATAGCTAATACAAATATATGAATTCTGTTCCATTTGATTTATTAAAAAAGAAACTGCTTTTAATGATTTTTTTTTCCGATTTATTCAAGTAAAATTTGAAGGAGGTGTTCTTTTAAAACTTTCACCAAAATACACGGTTTAAAAGCATATAAAAGAGAACTTTAAATACTTAGAAAAACTGATATATTTGCAATGCAATTTAGTTATTACGTTTGCCGATTAAGTAAAATTTTTGTCATTGTTTATATATGTAGATCCCAAGTTAAGTTATTCATGGTAAGTAACTCAGAAAGGCTTGCTCATTTGCATATAAAAGAACTTAATTTGACGTAATTGTGAAGTTTTCTGGTATTTCTTTTCAAAAGTTTTGTCTTAGTTTTAAAAGCTTAGGGAATATTATTCTAAAACAGCAAATCTGAATTTGAATAAACTACCTCGTAACAGCTTAGCATTTGATTAAACATGCACATTCTTTATTATCAGTGTATGATAATTATTGTCTTGTACCTTTTAGTTTTAACTGCAAATTTTGGGATTTTTTTTATTTAAGTTTGCATAAAATTTCTACTAAGCATAAACACGTCAAATACCGATATTTTAGAATAGTACTTTTTAATGAAGAATCGTTTTCTTGTTTAAAAAATAAATTGTTAACTCATACTGAAATAAACAAAATACATTTCTAAAGTAAAATATGAGAGTTATATATAACGTATCTGAAAAGCTATGCTTCCAGAAAAATTCTTTTTTCATAAAAGATTAATTTTTTTAGTATGAAGTAAATATTGCTTTTCTACTGAGAACTAAAGTGTCCAATTGAAAAAAAAAAGATGCTTTCGAGGAAGGAGAAGAAAACAAATGCCAGTTACAAGAAAGCTTATTTTATCAGAAAATATAAATTTTACTGCTGTAGGAAATGTATTCATGCCCCCTTGCGTTCTTTTGCAGTGTAAATGGTTACACATCGAGCTAAGTTGGAAAAAGTCATGGTTTACTTGTAGGCTAGCATAGCATTCCAGGCATCGGAAACCATTGGAAAGTCCGGAGTTCGAATCTCGACGAATGCACTTTTCATGTCTCCTATTTTAAAAGAAACCAAAAGACTCTATATAATTATCCTGGTGTTTTTTGCTTTCGTATTTGCTGAGATCCAAGGTCATTCCAATATGAAATGGAAATACAATCGTTTTAGTTGTGGCAATTGAACTGAATGAGGACAGTTTCTGATAAAATTCAAACCAGTAAGAATAAGTCAAAATAAATGAACAAGATGCTTAATAAGCACATGAGTTACGTGAACAAAATTCTTAACAAATGTTTAAGGTTTTCAGAGACGTTATCAGTTAACTATTAAGGTATTATATATAACAAAATGTTTCACAGCGTTAGAGAAAAAGACTTCTGAAATTTTACAGGCTGTATATTTAACACGATACACGCAAGTACTCAGAAATAGCTCCACAGAGAATTTCTTTACCACTGTTTTGCATAACAAAAGATATCGAAAAGCCAGCTTCGCTGAAAATTAAGAATACATTTCCATAGAAAGAAAAGCAATCTCGAAGACGCCCACATTAAATTAATTCATATACAAAACTATATTCCTAAATTATTTTGTTGTTTAGAATATGTATTCTATTGCCTAACTAAACAAAATCTGGCAGCCCATTAAATCATTCATGGACATTTTAAACACTGTTGGAATGAGAAAATATGAAATTTTTAAAATCGTTGAAACACGTAAATAAGCCATGAACGAATTCAGCAATTTAGAACCAATATTTGGCTAGCAATTCAAAAGCTAGGACTAGTAATTCTAACACGTTAACCGGAAAGTAATGTCGATTCTACGCATGTCGATATTTGATTGTCATTTGTCAGCTCACTGTGTATCTCGAAGGCGCGCCAGAGTCATTTTAAAGTTACTGTGACTTGCTCACTTCTAAGTAATCCAATATTAAACTTTTTCTTTTGATATCTGGGGTGAAATGGCCAGCTAAATACCAGAAAAGCTTATCCGGCAGTGTATGCTTTTTGAGTTTCGCAGGGGTAGTAACGCAACAGTTGTGACGTAAAACATTAGCGATCTTTACCCACGTGCTTTAGACATTCGTAAATGCCAAAGATGGTTTTCCAAGCTGAAAGTCGGTAATTTTGATCTCTATGATTCCTGTCGATCAAGTAGGTCAACGGCATGCTAAGGGCAGAAGTGGAAGCAAATGAATGCGCACGTTGGGTGCTGATGAACGAGCACACTGAGCGCGTATTCCGGAGATCCGTGGTTCGAGTCCCGGCGATGGAGTTGCTCATTTTTCATGTTTCCTGTTTCGAAATAGCCTAATGTCTCTACACTAGGTGGTGGATGATGATTCTTTGCCACCGGGATTTGCGCCCTTTGACAGGAAAGGTATATAGGGCATTTCTCCCGCCTTCTTCGCATGCCTTTGTGGTGTAGTGGTCAGCATGTTGGGCGCGTATTCCAGAAGTCCGTGGTTGGAGTCGCGGCAAAGGCGTTGCTCATTTTTCTTGTCTCCTGCTTCGAATTAAACTAATATCTCTTATAATATCAAGTAGAAGGTATCATTTTTCATATATTATTTTCACGTAATAATGTAAGCCTATTTCCACAAATTTTGATTAATGTAAAGTACGACAAAATTAAATTATTCTGAAAGAAAAATATTATACATTATTTCCAATACTAATTATACCCAATCACAATATTTTTATGTCTCTAATTAGCTATAATACCAATTACTACACCATCATAAAGTTGCAATCAAGGTAATGCGTTGAAAACTTATAATAATTAACAATAAATATTTAAAGAATGCATAGAAGAAGCGTTTGCGTGATATTACCTATTTAAGTACAAACGTAAAACGTATATTTATTTTATTTAGGATTCAAAAACTAATAATAATTTCTTCCTGCATAACACACGTAGAGTGTACCCACAGTAAAAGTGTTAGTGAATACATATCAGTATGATCTTAGGCTCTTTCGTTAATATTTATTAAACAAATTTATAAGACCTTTTCTCAAGCTGAATTAAAAGACAGAAAAAACTGAAAAATAATTCTTTAAATTTGAAATAATTTTATTATATATTTTTTTTATAATTTTCTAGTTCAGAGTTATGTTTTAATTTTATGAAAGACTTTTAAATGGTTGTCAGCTACCATTCTGTAAATTATACTTATATTCGCAAATTTAAGTTGCAGTGCACAGAAAGAATTATGGAGGAATATTACTCATATGGTGAATGCTCGTTAATAAACAGTTAAATAAGTACCTGAGTATTTAATTGCTATACAAAAGCATTAGTATATAAATGGCCAGTTATATGAGCATCAATTGATAATTTTTTCCTTTAGTAATTTCTGAAATATTTAATCATTTGTTTACATATTTATATCTACATTTTATTTATAATTAATCATTAACCGTATGATTTCATTCTCTGTCAGAGATGGGAATTATCGTCTCCACACCGAAGAATAAATCCTCCTATTAATCATTTACTTTTTAAAATAAATATATTGTTGTTTTAATAGCTATTAAATAAAATCTAAGCAAGAGCGCTTTTTCTAAAAATATATTATGTTTCAGATACTGTTGAAAATCTAGGAGCACGCAAAGTTTTTACGTGTTGGTCTTTTTCTTGCGAGGTAGAAGAGTAAACTCTTTTTCGAATTTTTGCACATTTATTAAATTTTGACGATTCTTTCCAAACGCTGTTTCTATCGTAGAGTTGTTATTTTATTATATTATTTATTTCTATTGTTATTATCATATTTTGCTACTCTACTAGTTTTGATTAAACTTATCTAATGAAACCTTTTCGAGGTAGTTATTGTTTCCATTTTGCTGAATTCTTGTCCTGGCAAAATGCAAAGCACTGCCATTTCAATGAATGTTTTCTGCAAACTCCGTGCCTAAGCGATCCACTGAACAAATGCATGCCCTCATTTTGAACAATTAAGTCTTTTCTATACTAAGCAAGTACATAACTCTTCAAGTGCTTTTAATTTATAAAGAAACACTATTATAGAAAATTGTTTACTTGTCATCTGACTAAGTGAAATTGAGCAGCTTATTTTAAGCATAGGATTTTACATACTATATAATAACCTCGAAAGTCTCGAGAAATGATTTTTAAACAATGTAGGCACATCGAAATGATTAGTTTAATGCTGTTTCAGATTTCAGAATGAAAACTGATTGCCTATATTAGTTGGCAAGTGTGTTTCAAACTTAGAATTTTTAGTTTAAATATATTTAACTTTTGAAATTACACTTCTTTACTTACTTATTCTTCGCCCTTTTAAAATATAATTTGAAGTTTTCAGATTACAGTTTATCTATTTTGTTGTTGTTCATGTATCTAAACGATTTGTTATCAAAACAGCTTAGCTTATCACAGGTACATTGGCACTAATAATATTTGTATAATATATAAGGTATTTCTCCCGCCTTCTTGGCATGCCTTCGCGGTATAGTAGTCAGCACGCTGGATGCGTATTCGAGAGGTCAGTGGTTCGAGTCCTGGAGAGAGCAGTGCTCATTTTTTACATCTCCTGCTTCTAAATACCTAACGTATCTACAAGTATATCAAAAAAGGAATTATGTTGCAAGGAAGTAATGGCTGCTGAAGGAAATTCCCTTCTATTCTCCTATAATTCTATAATATATGATAAAAAGGTAGGTAAAACAAATTACTTTAAAGTTATATTTAAAATGGCAACTTTGCGGCCAAGAGTAACATCCACTTTAATTGTGCCTGTTTTTAGAATATTTACATTTTGGTTATTATTGTCAAAGGAAGAAAGGAAAGCGACAGCGTTTTAGCAGTAACAGAGGTAAAAGTAAAGTGCGTTGTCATTCAATATGGAACTTATTAAGAAAAAAGTTTCAGTTCTCGAAATTTTGAGTTCTATATTACTTACCTCATCATTGGTATGTAAAATTATATGACATGGATTTATCTCCAAACGAAGCCGTCTAAGAAAAGTTATTATTATTTTTGAAATAGAGAGAGAGTAAATATCGAAGTTAAAATGAGGAATTAAGGGGCTATAGTTACAATTTTGTTTTACATTGAATGGACAAATAAAAACAATGCAATTAAAACATGGAGATCAAGAATGAGACAAAAGTAAATAAATATGCAACGCAAAATTAAATAAAATTAAAAAAATATGCATGAAAATAAAATAATAGTTAAAAACGTTTTTTTTTTGGTTTTTCTCAAAGAGCAGCCGAATTAATAATCAGTACAGCCACAGTTCTGAATCATATTTGGATGGACTGTAAAAATAGCCAAAGAATTCTTTAAATTAAAAAAGAAAAAGAAATAATACAAAATTTAATAAAGTAAGGAATATTTTAAGAAAGTATAAACCTTTACTTCTGAAGGTTAATAAAACATATTCAGTAAATCATGAAGACAGAATCTGCTCCGACGTGAATTAAAATTGGTGAAACAATACACAAGGTATTCTAAAAGGTTGAATACGTTTTCCAATAAGAGGAAAATGCATTAATTTAAAATCTATAAATTTTAGTAACTTGGAAAACTAAAATTGTAAATCTCACAAGTCACCGATCCAAAGGCAAACGTGAAAGCCAAAACCGGAGAAAAGGCTAAATTTGTCCAAATTCTATAAATGTAGAATTTAAAAAAATAAAATTGCAAAATAAATTTTTCAATTTAGATTAAAACAAAACACATAAGGAATAAAAATATAATAAAATTTTTATAATAGTTTCAAGAAGTGAAGCATGTTTCAGTAAACTGGCTATTTTTCTTTTACTACATTTATTTCTCCTCAGCTTTATTTGCACTTATCTTTATTAATAGTCAACAGCGAAACTTATAAATCTCACGAAAGCAAGCAACCTAAAATATAAAACGTTTTCTTTGTCACATTTACGAGTAAGAACAGGAACATTATTTATTACATTCGGCAGACGTTTCTGACGTCAAAACACCTGCCTAATTTGCGAACAAAAAACAGGAGTTCTTGAAAGCGGTAGTGAATAAACATAAACCAATCATCTATTGATGTCTGAGCAAGAGAACATTTAATGGCATAAAGGGAAAGGCATAAAACCATATTAAATTATGAGCCAGGTATAATGTAATTGACTTTGGTCAAAAGCGACTAGCTGATGGAAATGATATGTCTAAACGTCTTTAAGAACTGAAATGAACATTTACTGCGGGACAGTTATGGATTTAGCTTTTAGAGGCATAATAGCAGTTAATGGCCAATAAATGTAGCAACTTACGAAAGATATCTTTATGGTTCGCTTAAGCTTCTATTCTATCAGGTATTCTTGTGTCACGAAAGTTTACGTCAATTATATTTTCATCATGTGATAAGATAAAAATAAATAACTTTAAAGATAAAATTGACCGATAAGTGGTTCCGATATTTCAATCTAAAAAGAGTTGTTCTTACAAGTCTAAAAAGGATTGTTCTTACAAGTCTAAAAAGGATTGTTCTTACAAGTCTAAAAGGAATTGTTTCTATGGACAACTCCCTGTTTTACCTGTTTAGTAAATAACACGACAAATGGATGCACACTACGAAAAAAAAGGGGGGGACAGTTCTATATCTCCCGTGCTACTGGGCCGATTGACGAAATTCAAATTGTGTTTTTCATGTCTCATGACGAAATTTCTTGTGTTTTTCATGTCTCGAAAGCGCCACTTAGGATAGATATTAGATTTATATATAGCATTGTTCTAATATAGGTATTTTGACACAAAATCGGACTCTTTCTGAAATGACATACCAATGTTTTTTCCATATTTCGATTCTACGACTCAAATTATGTCAAACTGCCAAGTTTGAAGTAATATGTTTTGATAAAGTGTGAGTTCTAAATGCATAGTTTATTTACTAAATTTCACTTGTACCTTCTTAAGGAATATTGTTGCATTGCTTTTACAAAGTATGTGCTTAAATTTTTTTCCGTAAAGGTAAATTTAAAATTCTGTCTTAAATAAAAACTTTAATTAATCAATAAGCGTTTCCTAATTTTCTTACTATCGTTCGTTGAAGGATTAAAAAGGTTTAACAACATTTTAACATTCCGATTTGGAAAAAAATATAAGCTTTGTTACAACAATTTTACTTTTAATTAAATATATTAAATGAAGAAATTTATAGCTAAAAACTATAGATGAAGTAACTGGAATCAGAAAAGATGTCCAGCAGTTAAGACCGTAAGGTGTATTTTAATTTTATAACAGTTATTTTAATTGAATGCATTTTTCCTATATCATATAACTTCAACTTACAAATGACCACCAGAATGAGCATTTAGAATCACGTTAAATGCAAATGAGAAGGGGAATAGTATTTAAGTCAAGTTTCACTGGCTTTAATGGACAGAATTAGGATTCCTGAATAGCGTGCGTTTGTTTGCCTTTGGGCTACGCCTCTTTAAGCTGTTGTTACATTCGGCTGTATTAAGTGCCTTTTGATAGTTCACTGGCTAATTTAATATTACGGGCCAACTAGTTAAGAATTGTGTTAGCTTCGGCTAAATTTCTTTAGTAAGTCATTAGCTAGTTCTTATTTCTTACATTTTAAGCCCAAGTGGAGCTTTGCTGAACGCTCAAAGAGGAGTCGACTGTTAAATCTTATGTTGAATGAATAAAGTGTAATTAAGCTTTCTTGAGTTTACGTTTCTGTTCTTGGACGTAAGCGATTATTCGCTTAACATTTCACTAGGTTTCTCGACACTTAATCTGACAGAATAAAAGTGAGGAGCCCTGCGAGACTCACGGAGATTTTTAAAGCATGAAAATTTTTGCAGTCTGAAAATCAACATAATCGTTATATCAAATAATTAATCACCCATGAAAGTTAGAAGAATATACATCTGTCCGGTGTGGAAAAAGAAATTAGAAAGGAAAAAATTAAGGGATTAATTGAACAACTTTTGTAATTCAAGCCCATTAATTTATTTGATATATAATGTTGTATATGCGTGTAATAATAAATGCAGTCAAAAGACGCTTTTGGATAATAATAAAAAGGGTTTAATTATTTTAGAAAATTACTATTTAAAAGTATTTTAATTAATTTTAAATCGTTTTGCTAAACAGAAAAAATATATTTATTTAACAATAAAAAAAATAAAATGATAAAACAATGCACGCATAAATTGATTTTATTTATAAAAAAGGTTCATTCAGTTAAATATGTTTCATTTTATGCAGTGAACATTTTCAATCCAATAATCATTTCTTTTATAGAAATAAATAAGTGTTAACCCATTTAGTTATAAATTGTTAACCCAAGTGTTTTCCGTTTAACAAATGTTAACTCAAGTGTTTTCCGTTAGTATGGCATTAATTATTGTATAATAATATATATTATTTACAATTAAGCACGATTTATGATGAAGATTAAATTTGCTTATTATCAGTCATCCTAGAAAACCTTTGTTGAAATTAATTTTTTATTTTTCTCTTAAATAAGGAACTTGAAATTTATTTAATAAAATATTTTCATCCTTATAAAAAGGTTAAAAATATAAATCGGCTGCTAAGCAAAGTGCTGAAAGGGTTTAGTATTTCTCAGCACTTGGAAGAAATATGGAAGGAGGGAGAAGGCAAGCTCTTAAGTCCCAGGTTAACAATTCGGGAATGTATACAGGTAATTCTACGGTGAATATATTAAAAATATTTACTAGCAATGTCTAAAATAATCATTCCCATTCAGAAAATTTGCTGTTTAGATTAATTAGAAGCACAGACTAGAAAAATAAAAGTGCTCAAATTTTAAGTAGATAAGGAAAAATTGGTTAAGGGAAAAAAAAAAAAAAAAACACGATTTACTGTAAATGGTATTTCGCTGCATGGTCTTTAAAGTAACAGGGAAAACAACAATTGATTCAAGTTGAACAAATTTTGAATCACTGTAAATGTTGCTTGACTGCAGAGTTGTGAACTCAGTTGGAAAACTACTTTCATTTTAAACCTTTCTGAAGAAATTCGACAAATGAATCAGACCTAGTCGGCGTACATTTAGTAGTTTAATGCAAAATATGAACATTAGTAAAACAGGTAAATGTGTGTGCAACAACATTAATTTTGAAACACAGCATATTTTAGCAGATCTCTTTGCTTTTTAAATAAATATAAAACATATTGTCAGAGTTTTAAATCTTTTTATAAAGTGTACAGGTATTAAAGTAACTATGAAAACTGAATCACAATATTTCAAGAATTTATATTTATGTGATATATGAAGGGAAAATTTCAGTTTTGGAACATTTTCAAAGACATTTAAATATGCAGAGATTTTGCTTCTAGAAGAGGACGTTTTCAGGGACTTTAGGATTTAAATGCTAAGAATTATGACTTCTCAAATTGCTACTTTCTATTTTCTACTCCTTTTAAATTTTAAGAAATTTTAAAACATGAATTCGTAAGCATAATTAGGCTGATAAGATAAACAACTGCTAAAGCATTCAACGGCGATCTGTTAAAGCGCAAAGGTGTCATTGAGGAGAAATTTATAAAGGAAAATTGTATTTATCTTAAATGCAGAAAAACAACGGAAACTCCAGTAAGTCAATCGTTATAATTATTTTACTAGAGCCCAAACTAAAGTATCCATATTCCACTGTTATATGCTTATTTTAATTTCATTTAATTTCTTGTTTACTTTTAATTTACAAAGTTGGCTGTTGAATACTGTTAGTTCGTCCTATACAATCAGGAGATAAATTAGTACGAGGAAAATATGAATTTCCTTTCTTCTTGTTAAATACAGCATAATATAAAAAGTTAAATATATGTTGATATGAAACTGCATTTTGTACGGCAGGTATTTTAATACTACATTCTTTGCTTTTATTTCAAAATATTTAAACTATAATATTAAGAAATATTTTCATGGCGTAAAGGAAAATAAAGGTATATTCATGTAACTACAAATACATGTAAATACTACAACATTTATGTACAGTACGATAATATTCATACATACTGCAGTATTCACGTAACTATACATGTTTGTAAATACTGTAAATTCACGCAATTACAAATGTATTTAAATACCCCAAATTCATGTATCTAGAAATGTATCGAAAACGTGAAATTATTTGAAGATTCTTGAGGTACATTTCTCAGAAACACACGAGTAATGTCTGGATACTTCTCGAATATATTATTGAAATCTAAATGCAAAAAAGGAGAAATATTGTTTCTGAATGGCTTTAAAGATGAATAAGAAACTAAAAAGAAAATGATCTGAAGTAAGCAAATCTGCATTTTATTTTAGTAGAGTCAGTGCCTAAACTATCACTTCATGAATAAATTTTAGCTCTCAGAGACAGAAAGACTATCTCTTTGCTGTAGTTGGAAAAAAGGCCACGTGTACAGAAATTATATAAGGCATGAAAAAAAGCTTTGGTATTTAAACTGCTATTTTTTTCCAGTAAGAGCCATGCTTTAAAACTGGTATTTTTATCTTCAGATTTAATTTGCATTTTAAAATGTTCGTCTTTTTTAAAATTTTTTTCTAAAAATGATTTTTGTCAAGTAAATGTATTTTTGGTGGTAATGCAAAATGTCTCCTGTCATAATTCCCGAGGAACTTATTTCCAAAGAAATTTCGAATAGGGAATTCAATAGCACTGACTCCCGCAGTCTTAACGGAAAATACACAGTTATTTTCAGCCACAGTTGTTATCCTTTTTTGACATGTTTCGTCTTAAATTTCAGGTTCATTAATTTTAGAAAACAGTTTTAAATATTTAAATATTCTTCCTGTACACGTTGTTTAGTTTTTCATATTCTTTAGTTTAAAAATGAATGGCGACCGCTAAACTTTTAGTAAGTACACTATTCAGTATTTAAATTATAACACTAAGATATAAAGGAGTGCGAAATTTACAGGATCGAAAGACTTGTTAGGCATATACCAATAGTCAAAAATCGAAAATGAGATATCCACTGTAAAAATATCATTTTAATTTATTCAGTAAGGAATATGAATCCCATCCACGGAAATATACACATTTAGACAGCTTGGGGTACTATCAATGAGTATATTATCTGCTTTCATTCGTTCGTCATGCTGTTATCATTTGAGCAAAATAGTGGTAGCTAAATTAGAAGGCAGCGCTTGCCTTTGCAATTACAAATCAATGTTGTCTATAACGTATGTCCCTGACATATGAGTTAAAATAATAAACATACATCCTGCAATAACAAATAATTTCTATTAAGGGAAAGAAAGTGTTCTATTATTTATAAAGTAATCCATCGGAAGCTGTGATCCGAAACAAATATCGCATCATAAATTAAAATTGTTAAACTAGTAATCAAAATTCTGAACAATTTGCGGTATATGTTATTTAGTAAGGAAAACTCTGGTTCAGTAATTTTCATTGCTTTTCCGAAACATGATTTCCATATGCAATTTGATTAACGTCACCAAAGTCTCCCGCAACATTGAATCTGGTAATGCTCAATGATCATATTTCCTGGCTCATGTGTAAGGTTTTAGTTAAACTAACAAAGTTTTATTTTAATTTAAATCTTTCTATCTCTTCTCAGTTTCAACTTCCCGTAAGAAGAAGCGCGCGTTTTCAGCTTATGCTAATTTGAAGTAGAGCCAAGTACTATTTAAACCAGAGGTAGAAACCTCTCAGTGTGAGAGAGCTTTAGTCTCAGATCACGGTCATTCTGTTCGACGTTCGCCTGACCAGCTAGCAGCTAAATTCTAAGCCATAGTGCTTACTACGTGATTGCTTATTGAAATAAATCCAAGTGCGCTAGTATTAGTAATTCTTGCTACGCACCATTTAGTTAGAGGCCAACTCCGCGATTAGCTCTGTGAGCAAAGATTAATTAAATTTCTATTTAGCTTTAGTTTAAATTTATCTGATTGTTCATTTAGACCCAAGTGTGGTCTTTTACTTTCTGTATCCCTCCCGATTTGGGAAGTGGTTGTAAATAATATTGATTTAATAAAAGAGGATTTTAAATCCCTTCCAAGTGCAGTTAGTTTACCACGTAATACCATAGTATCTACAACCAGAACATAGCTGCATTCATCTCCCTGTTGCAGATCAGGACTTACAGACTTTTCAGCTGTTCACGAAGATGTTTGCCAAGAATACGCACAGAACGCTCAGTCCTGACACATGTGCTGCAAACATGTATCCGATACCCAGAGATATGTTTCAATGTGTAGACGGAGTGGAGCAGGAGTGGCAGACGTGGAGAGATACTTGATTGAAGGCATGGTTTCTTGTGCAGAGGGTCTTTTACATGCGTCCCACCAGTGGCCGAGTAGTTAAAACCTCTGAAAATTGGAGGTTCGACTTGGATTACTAGATAGATACTAGGCAAACAGGCTGGTTGCATGATTAGTTTAGGTGGTTTTTGCCAGAGAGCAACATGAATGCGAACCAGTTTCCTACCGAATGTCCTCCATAAAGGCGTCTCTCGTCTTAGGCAGATAGTTCTCCCATAGATAGTTTATTTGCCGCATTCAAGAAACCTAGCTTAATATATTACATGTAATATCTACAGTACTGCATTTTTTATAATTTGTTATCTTACATGCTAGCTACAAATTATTTTAAGTATTACGTATATTATTATTCTACAGATTTATGCTTAAGAAAAAAGAATACTAAGCACATAGCTATAAGTAATACAATTATATTCTTCAATTATTTTAAGATTAGGACAGGATACTTCTGTAAGTTAATCGTGATGAATCTTCGGTGAATCTTGCGTAAAATAAATTATCGCAGTGAATTTCTTTTAATGAAGCTTACATAAACTCTTGAAAGCAAAAGATTATTCACTTCAAAGTTTAAGATGTTTCTATTTAAAAAACAACAGATGTGCAAACTGCTTTTGTTTAACGCCGATAGTACTGGAAATGATTTAGAGAGCTCTTCTGCTGGAAAGCAATTAATGCGAAGTTGTTCGGTCGTAAACAACGGAGATTGGAAAAAGGAGCAGACTAAATAGGATAAAAAAAAGCATTCGATGAACAAAAATGAAGGTTGCAGAAACAATTACGTAACCTAAGTAAATAATGTAGAATGGGATTCTAATTTCGATGAAGTAATGCAGAAATTGATTGAAACAAAAAAAGAACCTCACATGTTTTTTAAATTGTTGGACGTGTTTTTGAGTGTGAAAATAAAAGAACTGGTTTCAAGAGCGAATTTTTAATCTGCATAATTGCGCACAAACTAATTAGTAAGGAATTGTTTGAATTGTTTTAAATAAAATTAAAACAGAATGCAGAAGAAAATAAGATTAACAGTAAAATAATGAAATTACCTTAATTCGTTTAAATGACTTAAATAATAGGAAGTAGATAATATTTTTCAATAGCATATACTTTTAAAATACTATAAATACCAGAATATGTAAAGCCATATTTTCAGTAGGCCGCAGTTTCGTATAAATCAAAATTACCTATATCGTATAGCAGATGTTTAATTAAACAAATGATTTAATAATAATGAAAATTTCCCGTCAAATAACACGAACCCACTTGTAGAGACATTAGTTATATAGAAACCAGGAAACATAAAAAATGTTCAATGCCCTAACAGGATTCGAACTCAGGACCTTTCTAATATGCGTCAAGGATGCTTTCAGTTATATCACGATCGCATGAGAAAACAAGGGAGAAAATACCTCATATACTCCCCCTTTTAAAGGGTAAATGGGGATTAGGAGAGCCTAGTCGCAAAATCTTTGTGGTGAAGAATTATCAACCACCATCTTACAGTTCGGGCGCCACTTGTAGAGTCATTAGGTTAAGTCGATGCAGAAATATGAAGAATGCACAGTTCCGTTGTCGAGATTCGAACTGCAGACCTCTCTTAGATGCTTCGAGCGTGCTTCCATTTAGACTACGAATGAATGGAGATAGAAGTGAGAAGATACCTATTATTCTATTCAGAAAGGAGACATAAAAAAGGTGGCTAATCATAAGTGGGCACTTAAATACAACTTTTACTTTGCTTCTGCGAAAGTTATATGTACAACTTCTTCTGATAGTGAACTGAATAACCTTCAAGCCTTTCACAAAAATCTTCTTTAACAAACGATGCTGATCCTAATATAATTCTTCCCATCATTTTCAAAATTTCATTTCCTTAGTGTTTTAGGACCCATAGCATTTTTCTTCAACAGGAAAGCGCTTTATTGGCTTTTTCATTGATCCATTTTCAATTTTCCTTTAAATGTTGCGTCCCCAATTTTCGTAAGACATTTTTGTTTAAGAAGAAGAGGGAATTATGTCTGATTGCTTTTGAAGCTGTAATGCCTCATATATGAAGGAATGCATTTACAAAAACAAATCTCTTCAGGACAACATTTTCAAGTGACCAGTATCACTGTCAAAGCGGCCACATATGCAAGAATTCAAAATCATCTGGCACCGTAGATGGTGGTGGAGAAAGTTTGATATATTCATTTGCATTGATGGAATACACTACATACAAAAATAATATTTTTTTAGTTTTCAAAGCTTTATAACTCAGTTTAGCTCCTGAACAATTCTCCACAAGATATACCTCTCCACAATATCCAATTTAAATTCCTAAATTCTGGAACTTTCGAACACTGAGATTAACAAGACAAGTATACGGCCATAATCGTGAGCTGGGTTCAAATACCGAAGAAAGGATGGATTTTTGTGAGTATATAGTTACATTGTGGCATAAGGGTACCTAAAATATCATCAAGCTAAAATTCCTTTATACAGGTTGATGGAAGGAAAGAGGGGATAGGAGACCTTCGATTCAGCCGCTGGGATGCTCTCCATCAAATTTAGGATGAAGCCCTTTTTATTCGGGGGTGTTCTACTTATCAACCTCTGTGATGCAACTTAGGCAACGCTATCTGTGATAAGACGGCTAAACAACTGCTGGGTTCAGCCATTTTTTTTTAAATGCATTAACTTATATATGTCCAGCCATCTGGTATAACAACCCTAGCAACACTTCTCTATTATTGTAGATTAGCATTAATTGAAACTGATCTAAATAAACTCTATCTTTATTTAGTTGAAATATTTCTAGCGAGCGTTGAGGGGACTCAAGTAATGTTTTCATTTTTATTGCATTACTATTGCACACACATTGTTTTTGGAAACGTAAGAAGTAAACAATCTACAATAAAACCAGTCTCGTACCTGAGTCTGTTGGTAATGACATAGCATGGTATTTTTAATGTTTGCTCTGATTTATGGCTTCTTACACTCTCAAAGATTTGAAAATAAATTTCGAAGTTTAAATGATCCACGTCTGAATGTCTTTAAATAGATTGCGCCTTTTGATCTTTGTAAGGTTTCCTTCCATTTGAATTGCCTTTGCGGTAGAAAGATCCAATCATCTATTCGGAGTTGAACACTATCTTAAATACTTTATTTTCAACAATGAACACAAACAAGTTCTCAGAATGTTTTTCTCTCATGTTTGTTTTCTATATCTGTAAGTACAATATAGAAACATACGAAATCCAGCCCTACATTTTGAGTGAAAGGCACTTTTATCATTCTTTAAAACAAATTTCTTAAATTTAGAACGTGTTGTTTACATAGATATATTCAAAGCAATACATATATTCAAAGCATATGACATATATATGTTACATACATATATATGTTACATACATATATATGTTACATACATATATATGTTACACACATATATTCAAAGCATATGTTTACATACATATATTCAAAGCTTGGCAAAAAGCCGCAGAAAAATTATACTTCATCTTTGTAACTGTAATAATGTTGTGAATGAAACATATATACGTAATTAATAATTAGAAATAAATGGATGAAAAGAGAAATTATTGAAAAGAATAATGCGTATTTTAAAATAAGACGTTAAAATCTGAGAGTGGTTTTACACGCATGGAACGAAAAACGCTGATATGTGCGATTTAAAAACCGCAATAAACAATAAAGCACCTATAAATCCTTGTATGATGGTAATATCGCGGACACGTATTTTAGATTTAAAACGTTTTAAATGCATGTCCGTATTATTATTGAACAGGATGCGATGAGCGCCAGAGGAAATGAGGAATCTGTTTACCGCTGTGTCATATATTTTTGAACAAACTAAGAAGTGTTTATCAGGACTCGTATTTCTTTTTATCTGTTTGGCGAACATGACGTGTCCTGACTGGACAGTGAGCTGACTGCAAACTATGTCTTATGGAGTATGGCAAAAACGGCAAGATGAGAAGGGTTAAAATTACCCTTTATTTTTTTCCACGTTTTCACAGTCGCTCCCTCACTTCGGGATACAAAGACCAATCACTTATGGTCTGAACGTAAAAATATAAAACTACTAACTATATAAAATTTAAATAAGAGCTAACACTTAATATTTTACACAGATGACTAACAGTAAGACTGGCCTTTTAAATTACTACGTCTGTAGTACGCAAACTGCGGAAAACTACAATACGTCTTTAGCTTTCAAGGAGACTAAAACCTCTGGCCTTAAGGGTCGATAGTAACTGATGGCAAGCTCGCGTGAAGTCTCGTGGCAAAATGACTCACTCTCTCTCATTCTACTACTCTCTTGGCAAAAAGCCACAACGTAAATACTTGAGCGTTAGCAAGTACAATTTGCATAAACTTATTCACGCGTTAATTCTGGCCGGAAGTGAAAAATAAGAGATGATAGTAAAGTTTTAAAATAAAATAAACGTTAGTCAAACTTAAGATCCTTACATGTTTACTAAATAAAGAAGGAAGAAGCTTAAATCAATAACAAATCATTCATCTGAAAATTTGTAGAAATTAAAACTATGTATAATACTTAATAGAATGGTGTTTGGAAATTATATTTGGAGGTCTTAAAGCAACAAGAATCAGCACAATATTCATAAATTTGCGGGTTTAACTAAGAAGAAAGAACAAAGAAGGAAGAACCTGCTTCTTCAGCTGCAAAAGAATAAATGACGAATGAAAAGCATATGCTTCTTCAGAAACTTCTATTAGTAATTTTCAGGAAACTTACTGTGTAAAATATAGTATAAAAATATTACAAAAGGAAAATGTTTAATTGCATGACGCTATCTATATTAAAATTGTTTAATTAATTATAAAATTTTCTGCGGTATTATCATCAGCGGATGAACTGTAGGTTCTATGTTTTACCACGATATTTCATAAGACGATATATGTCACTAATTTATTCTGGTGAAGTTACAGAACTCTTTGAGCCTTTTTACCATTTTACTTGCAGTGCCAATCAATACTATCTCCATATTTGTTCCTTTATATAAGGTTAATAGTATGGTAACATGTGTTCCAATTTGTCCATAAAATAGTGTGACGATAATCGATTTTGTCAACTAAATCTGAAACACATGAAGTTAACAGCAGAGTTTCTAATTTCAATGATCCTGAAACTACAATAACGCTAACTGAAAACAATATATAAAATCGCGTATATGAAATATCAAAACTTGAAAAACGTGCGAAATTCGATATGTTTATAAGGCATTTTATGAGTTTTGATACTCTTATATTTATGTGTTCACGGAGAGACGTTTTTCGTAAATAAATAACTATGACCACAAGAACACAAAAACTTCCGACATAAATTATAATCATGAATTTTTATCAGTTTCCTGATAAGTAATTTAATAAAATATTAATGATAAAATGAAGCATGACGATAAATGAGTTGTTACTTTTGCTTTTTTGGAGAACATAAATTCGACAATGTAAATGTAAATGAACGTACGAAAACACCGTTATATTACAATTAGTTATACATAAAGCCTTTACTAACAAGATTTTTGAACAGAAATATCAGTGAAAACCGATATTTATAGAAAACTACTAACCCTGAACTTGAAATAAATGTTAGTGTATTTAATGTGTGAGATAATCACTTCATTATAATTTAAATATTGCAATATTAAGGGTGAAGTGTAAGTAAATATTATATATTAAGTACACACCACATTCCGTATCTATAAAACACGTCTTTTTATGGAAAAAAATTGGTCAAAAATTAAGATGCGTGTAATAGTATTACATCTTACTTCACAGAATTTTTAAAATGTGAAATCGAAAGTAGGTTTATATGAATGATGAGTGAAATGAAATGAAAAATAAATGCAAGCTTCTTGCGTCCCCCCCTAAAAAGTCGCGGTTGATTATTAAAAACAAATAGTGTCTACGTACCAACATCAAAACCAGGAAAAAGCAAGGCCCGAACCCGAAGTACAAGTCCCTAGTACAGACTGAATTTTCTGCAAGTTACCTCCGCGCTAAGGTACCTTGTGAGCACACCTGGTTTCAACACTTCACGATCGGGAAACTGAAGAAGCATCTAGGCTACTCTGAAACTAGCGATAATATTTTCTGTAAATGTATTTTTAAAAAATATCAACTCCATTACAACACCACTCCTGATGACACTTGAATACGAAATCTAACTCAAGAAGCCAACATTTTATCCACTAGCCAATAAGAGCAACATTAAATTGATGTAGATATATTTTAAGAAAAATTCAAAATCTGGAATTTCGAACTCCATCACTCTTTTCTCGCAACAGTCTATTGCATTAGATTAGTCTGTAAACATTATCAAGCATATGTAATTTATGGTTGATTATTAAGGTTTATTACTGCTAATAAACTTGAGAATTTTCCTTTAAATAATTTATAAAGCTATTTGTTCTATTAGCATATGCATTTTTTTATTATTATCAGAAAATGCCTGAAACTGACGCGTCAAGCGTTGAAAAGTTGAAGTTAAGTCAACTCACGCGTCCTCCGATCGTCCGGAAAATTCCGCCTTTGAACTCGCTTCTGATTTGTTATCTCTTTCCGCTCGAACGTGTGACCGCGATGGTGTGAACTGGGCTTAAGATTAAGAAATGGATTTACTAGAAGTAACAATGCTAGAAGGCCTAATTTCTCAAATGCCCCACACGATTTTATCTGTAGATTTTCAGCTTGACCATTTATTTATATTGTACAAAAAATTACAAAATAAGTAAATTTAATTAAATTCTTTTGACAGTAAAAAGCATATTTACTCGAAAAAGTGAGTTTTGAGTCGGAAATCCGTCATATATTAGGAATACAGGTGTTAAAAATAATATGAATAAGGCCAGTTTGCACTTCCATCATATTTATTTAAGACTATATCTCAGAGTAAGATAAAATAAATTTTCCTATTTAAAAATAAGTATTTAAAATAAGAACGCTAGTTAAATTAGGCAGAGAGAAAACAGAAACTGTAAAAAGCATCTGAATTTTATCTAGAACAAGCACTGAATATTGGAAACTGTTTTAAAAATGAAATCGAATAATGTTTTGAAATTCATTGACGAATATTAATTAGTCAAGCTGCTGAATAATATTTAGTTCGCTATAACACTCCCAAATCTTTATGCAAATACAAAACTCTTGGGTAAATGTTTTTGAAGAATGTATGTGAATAGGGGAAAGAATTATTAAGTGGATTAAATTAGTAGTTAGTGCATAAAAATATAAAACTATTTTTTTCAAATATGATTTTTAGATTGCTCTGTGGACTTAATATGATTCGGAATTTAGCTCACAAAATCCTATGCACAAATATCTCAGCTGACTTTATTTTGATTTTTCTCAACATTTGTATACTTAAGAATTAAGTGTTAATTCCTAAGTGCCACATTAAGTGCCAGACAGACGCGTGCGAATTTTAAGAATATGAATTGTATGAAAGCATCCCAATTTCAACATCAGAAATAGACAAATGTAGGGTTGCATAATGGTTGGTTTTTCAAAACCTCTCCTTGGATTTAAAGAAAAAAATAAAAGGGTTTATTTTTTTTAAAAAAAGCAAGAATATACTTTCTTTTCATAATTGTACTGAGGAAGAAGTGAGAAAAATATTCTTTCTTCTTACTTTAATTATTGTTTTGTTATTATTTTGAAATATTTTTATTATTATCTTTTCTCTAAAAGAGAGGGAAGGAATTCTCTAGGAAATATTTACACTTCCCTTTACGGAATTTTTTAAAATATTTTCCTTGAAGGATAAGAAAAGAAAACATCAATCCCTTTCTAAGTGCACAAATTTATTCTATAAAATCAGCTTGAATGGCAAATAAATTTTCGCAATTTAAATTAAAACCTGCAATTCATTTTACAATAATTTTATTTTTGTACATAGGAATTTTTAATTCGGCGTCGTTTCACAGGTGAAACGTGCAATGAATAAAAAAATATAAGGAGGACAAAGAATATAGAATTTAAAATTTCAATTAGAATCAAGTTTCCCCAAAATTATTTCAATACTTTTGATATATTTTTAACTCTACTCTTCTTCTATATTATCTTTAATTTAAAAAATAAAAATATTAAATTGTTTACGATTTTGTAATATTCTGTGTTTCCAACACGACATATCATAAATACTTCCTATTCTTAAGAGAATGTATATTTTAAGGCTTTAAGATGAATTATACCTTCTTATACTTCAGTTAAGCAATTTTGTGCTGTAGAGAAACAAATTATTAAATAAATATTCCCCTAAGAAATATAGAATTTTATTGCATCTCAAGCAGAAATAAATTCTGCAGTAATGTTCGATGTCAAACTGAGAAGAGTAATCACCAAAAACTTTTTTCTTAGTTTTGGATAAAATTTCGTTCACTGATGGACGAGGTTATTTATATAAAGTGCTTGAATCGGGATGGGTATTGTAAACTTAGGCCAAACTGTCATATCAAAGATCATATGGGGTTAATAAGAAATTCCTGATGCATCAAACGTTCATATTAAAAGTCATATAAGCTAGTAAGAAAGATTACCGATATTCTAAAAAACAGCGAATTGCATCGCATTCGGGAAACGTTTTGTTTCTTTTCTTTGATAAACCTTTAAATAATCTATTCCGTTTCCCCTTCTGTTTTCAAAATTTATTCGAATTATCATTTACTTCAAATAAACAAGGTAAACTGTACCAAGTATTACACAGAAGTAATTTTATTAGATACGTTGACGTCACGGGTATAAGTATTTCAAATGGTGCCACTGACTTTAAAGCATGTATAAATTGAGCAGGTGTAACATAATTCTCCATGCTGAGTTAAGAGTGCCAAAAAGGAATAAAAGTATTTTTATTCGAGAGTCATGTTTTAATTAAGAAAAAATAACTTAAATACTTTATTTTATTGGAATTGAATACAATATAATTATCATGTTGCCGAGGTGCAAACGGTAATAACTTCCTTTTAATGGTCTCCATCGCGATGTATTAGTGATTGATTATTATAACGCAAAGAAATTTAGCAGACGAAGTAGCCCACATATTCTTCGAATTTGCATTTGATAGAACGTGTGTGGAACGCACTTGAACGCCGACGTGCAAATTCCATCGATCTCTTGCCTACCACAGCAACTCCTGTATAGTCTAGTACATAGCATGCAAAATTGATGTAAAACTTGCATTACGGTCAGGAGTGATTATACATTCTTTAATGTTTCCTATGTTTCTTCTAAGCATTTGTAACACAAATGTTTTACTACTCACATTTACAATACATTTTACATGTTCTGACTTACATTAAATTAATATTTTGATGTAACAAGGATTTCTGCCCTTTGAAGATATGTCCAAGCATGAGAAAACAAAGATCTTGTGCAACAGTTGCAAAAGAATTCAAACTGCATGATGTTTTGTAATTGTTCACTTAATTATGTTTTTACAGTGAATTAATATGTAAAATTTAAGTTGCATTATGTCCTATCTTTTCTTGGTTCTCCGTTAAAAATATTCATTTTAATTTATTCTACACTTTAAGTAAGTTAAATGCAGAATGTTTTTAATTGCAGCCCATGCTCCACATGCATTATTTTCTTGCTGTATATAGGTAAAGTGTTCACTTGTCAGCGAGACTGGTTCTTATCAGAATTCGTTTTTTAAAAAAATAACTGAGTCTATCGCCTAGTCCCTCATATCCAGGTACGTTTTGGAGCCACATAGAAGCTGATTTTGCAATTTCTGAAAGGCAAATGCTTACTTGCAAATTCAAGTTTGCCAGGAGCAGGAGTTTTGTACTTTACAATCTGTTTTTGTTAACAAATCTTTGTATTAATTTGAAGTTTGAGGTGTTAAAATTCTTTTATCTTGGTAGAGATAGTAACTCATTCGCCAGTTTAGATATAGGCCAGAATCCAAGAAAAACATTGATCATAATTAATACAGTTTTTAAGTAAAAAAGTTACAAGTTTTAAGTAAAATACCACTTCCGATTGTTTATTAAAAACTGTTAAGGGCTTCAAGGGAAGTGCCACTTCCGGTTGTCCAATCACCCAAAATACAATATGATCTTTATATAAACACAGAAAAGTTAAATGCTGAATGTGCGTTATTAAAAGCAGAGAGACTAAAAAGAGAAAATATTCGAAGTTCGACGTAAAAGTTACATCGCGAACAAAAAATCATTCGCACATAGACTTTAAGTCATGTACAAGCACGATAAACATTACTAAAAATGGTAAAAACGTGTTGTGGGAACACTATTTCCTACTTATTCATTGAAAACTCACTATTGAAATTTTCAGCCGAAATCATTACCTTCCTTACCTATGTATATAGGATGGTGGACGTAAAAAGCCACTCATTTCCTTTAAAACATATTTGCATAATTGCATTATTTAATATGCTACATATCGTTGCGTTTATACGGGTTCGCGGATTTGAGAGTATCCGATGAAAACACGATGCAGAACAATAAAAAGCACAATTTATTTACAGGAATCACTATTTACAGCACAGTTCCAAAGTTACCATTAAAAGCGTCGGAAATCTACAATAAATACGCTGAAACAATCAGCCACACAGCTTCAGGCTGTAACTATAAAGGTAGCTTCACGGCAACACTAAACTTCTAATAAACACCGTGGAACAATCACCAATACACTGTCAAGCTATACTGTAAAGATAGCTTCACGGCAAAGCACTATCTCGCTTTCCGTTCACCAAAACTCTCGCGTAGCAGCTATTCTCACAACTAATCACACTGCTCGCAACACTTCACTATACTTCACAACTCACTCGCAACAACAACACTTCACAATGCTTGCAACTCACTGCTCTCAGAAACGCAAGGGTTTATATAGCTTTTCTTTATGTTCCACACGTTTCGAGAAATATCTCGACAGGAAGTTATTCTAGAAGCTTCCCGATTAGACCATGGGATATCGCCTATTTGGTCGCCAAATGGGCGATAAAGTCGCCAATCTGGCAACCCTACCATACACTATTTTATGGCAACCCTAGTGCTATGCCGGAAAGCTTACATACAGGCGCACCCGCCGAATTTTTCGCAACAATATGCAAGTGTATGCATTGAAAATATTTGTTTAGCGTTAGTATAGGTTTCTAGTTTTCCTAACAACTGCATAACATTTGTTCAACTGGAATAATTACAATATAAGGTATTTCTCTCTTCTTCTTAACATGCCTTCGTGGTATAATGGTCAACACACTCGGCGCGTAATCGGGAGGTCGGAGGTTCGTGTCCCAGTGAGGGCATTGCTCATTTCTCATTTCTTCTGCTTCATAAAAACCTAATGAATCTACAATGGCGCCCGAAGTAAAAAAGGTGTTGGATGATGATTCTCCACCATCAGGCGACTTGGCGATTGGGTCCCCTAATCCCCAGTCGCCATTTAAAAGGGGATTATGTAAGTTATTTCTCCCGCCTTCATAGCATGCCTTCGTGGAGTAATGGCAAGCACATGCGGCGTGTATCGAAATGTCAGAGCTTCGAGTCCCGGCGAGGGTACTGCTCATCTTTCGCGTTTCCTGCTTCAAAAAATCTTAATGGCTCTGCAACACAGTTACTATGTATTATTCGAAACGAAGAGTTCCAGTTATTTCGGATGAGCAGGTTTGTACTGTAAATAAATAGCTCTAAATACAAGCCGCTTAATGTATTATTTTATGAAACAAGTAGGATAGAAATGCAATTAAATATGTAAGTGGATCCAAAAAAAGGTTAGAAGCATCAACATTTAAAAAGTAATTACTATGAAGGGAATATTTTATCCACAGAGTGTAGGCAGATGGCACTAGTTGCCTAGCAGTGCTTGTGCGGGTAGGTAGTGTAAATTCCCAGACGCGTCAGAACAATTGAACTGGCAAGATGTTTAGAAGAGTGCTCTCGCTTGGAGGTGCGAGCTGTGATTCGTTGTCCTGATTGAGTGTCTGGAGCATGGCCACTCAAGATCTGCTGCCAAAGTTTAAGTGAGAAATCTGGAATCACCCCTCCCCATGCAGCCCAGATTTAGCACCCCATGATTAACAGTGATGGGAAAACAGCCATCAAGAAATGTCTCAGTGGATAGGGAGATGATTTCTACTAAAGCAGGGTTAAACAAGTTGGTCCTGCATTCAGATAAACGCCTAAATGGATTTGATTGTGTTGGAAATCGGTGGACAATTATGTCTCTTATGTCTCTTCTGTATTTTATGTCTATTGTTAATAAATAAATTTTATTACCTTTGTAACGTTTTTTTTGGGGGATCCACCCTCGTATTTTCATTGCTTTTTATTTTCACGTGTGCTCACTCAGAAAATCCGAATTTTGTGAAAGTGTGGCCAATCCATGATATTTGAAACCTAACCAGTTACAATCATAGTATTAATACTAGCAGTACTGGGTTCTTTACGCCGGTCTTCACATAATTGGAGTTAAAAGATGAAAAACAATGGATTGTTTCATACAAAAATTATACTTTAGATGCTAAAGAAACGAAGATAATGTGGTACCTTACTTCGAAATGTTATTTAATATTATTCTTAATCATTCATAAAGCTTTAGAAAAGAATTTATTGCACATGTCCTATCTGCGTGTGCTAACAGGGAAAGGATGGCCATTTAGAAAAATCATTTAGAAAAGTGGAAGTTTTTTCGCATTGCAGAAGTCTAGAAAATTTTTGACTGACGTTATGGAAAGCAAGTTCACATTTAATTGGTCTAAACCAAAGAACAAAGAAAGTTTGTTTAAAAAGTTATTTATAGATAATTCGCGTACTGATTATTTCAGTGCAGCATTAATACAAGGTCTGTCGCGAAAGTAATACGCCTCATTTACTTCTGCCGCGACTATCTGTCGCGCAGCGTTACCACTTGCACGGCACGTTGGTTGGAGTCTTGAAAACACAGCGCGACTAGCGCCAATCGGCTCCGAGTTCCTGGAGAATCACAGTGCCGGTTTCAGTGAACCTTTGTGTGAGTGCTCTGTCGAAATCAAGATGGAAAAACGTCTTGAGCAGCGATACGCAAAGTTTTGTTTCAAACTTGAGAAAACGCTATCGGAGACTTTTGCGTTGCTTCAATCTTGATTTGTCCCCGTCCGATTTCTTTTTGTTTCCGAAGATTAGAAAATCTTTAAAAGGACACTGGAGAACATCAAGGCGGCTACGACAAGGTTACTAAAGGACATCCCTGTGACGGACTTCCAGGACGTATGATTGAAATCGCTTTGGAACAAGTAGATGAAAGCAAGAGGGGTGTATTTCTAAGAATATTGAGTAATTTTAAGAATAGGTTCAATAAATTTCTTAAAAAAATTGGAGCATTATTTTCGGGACAGACCTTGTATTAATTGTTAAATTACTTTTGATGTTTAATATGAAAAAATTAAAATTATAAATTAAAAAAATAAATAATAGAAATAATAGAATAATAAAATAATAATAGAAAATATTAAATATTTAAAATAATAGAAATTCAAAAATAAAATTTAGAAATTATTTTATTATTTGAGAAACAAATCTGTAATTCCTAAAATTTCAGAAAAGTCTTTAAAATTCACAAAAATAACTGTGAAAATTCGAGCTCACCTACTGTCATACCCATTGCCATTTGCATGGTAATGATTTAATGTAATTAAAATTGTCACAAATGTGGTCATTATAAGTGATATCTTTTAACTACAATTTTCCTTGCAGATCGTCCCTTTATCTTACATTTATTATCTAGCAAATTTTCAACGATTTCTTCATTACGGGTATTACAACTCTGATAAAGGTTGTAAATGTATAATTTTAATTAATTATATTGGTTAAATTCATTACCCTGGACAAATACAGTATATTTTAGGATGTATATCTTACTGACAATGCTCAAGTTTTAATCTGTAAGTGTGCTGATTATTCTGATGTTACTGTCAAACAGATGAGATAAGTCAAAACATAAGAGCACCTTTATTTAAAATTCACGACATTATCCCTAAACACCCGTACTTTCAAGAATTATTTTAAAGTGCTTAAATTTATTTCATTCACAATGTAGTTCAAAATTCAAAACATTCGAAATTCAAAAATGGAAAAAATATAGTTTCCCTTGTTTCAAATATTTTGCTGCAGATTGATGAAAATATCTTTATTTTGATACTTATCTCCAAATTTATATTTTCTAGGATGGCATCCAGGTGTTCCTTTTAAGGATATGTAATACCTGGATAATTCTAATCTAAAACTTTCCATTTAGCTACCCAAATGCTTTCCAACAAAATACTTTTCCAGATCTTAAATACCTTAAATCTCGTTGCAGTTTATTATTGCTGTTGTTAGGACTAATCTTGCTAGTAATCTGATAGCAGATCTAGCCCACGAAATTCATCGTGGGAAGAATCAAGACTGCGCCAGTCCATGGCAAGAGCCTTGGTCGCTGTACAGGTGACAGTACGACTTTGCTGAATTCCGCCCTCCAAGGACAGCAACCTGAGGATGACGGACAGCAGCGCGGGGATGACTGTTCCAAGAATCTGCAATCATTTCTTCCCCTACCATTTGTAATCACTAACCACTATCCCATTTGGGCGGTTTGTTGTTGTTGTTTAATACCACAAAACATATCAACAATAATGGCAGAATTTTTAAAGGAGCAAATGGTCCTTGTTGCTTATTGTTGTTGTTGTTATAACTAATCTTGCTAATCTGATAGCAGATCTAGTCCATGAAATTCCTCGTGGGAAGAATCAAGATTGCGCCAGTCCATGACAAGAGCCTTGGTCGCTGTACAGGTGACAGTACGACTTTGCTCAATTCTGCCCCCCCCAAGGACAGCAGCCCGGGGATGACTGTTCCCAAAATCTGCAATCCTTTTTTCCTCAACCGTCTGGAATACTAACCACTATCCCATTTGGGTGGTTTGTTGTTGTTGTTTAATACCTCAAAGCATCTCAACAATAATGGCAGAATTTTTAAAGGAGCAAATAGTCATTAATTTTATAATATAACCTGCACCTTCTTTCTGAAGAAAACATAGTCTATTCCTAAATTTGGCCCACAAATGTACAAGCAGTCTGAACACGATAGTTATTTTCAAGTTTGATTCCTATCTTGGATTTAGAATTATAACAGCCTCTCTGTTAACTGAAGTAATACCGAGGAATACATCCACCGTTAACTTAAGAGTCACTCTTAATCCAACAACAGCTAAAAACACAGTAAAGAATCATAATCCAGATTATAATTGACAAAAATGTAGCTTTAACAATCTACCCGTTTTAAAGCAGTTTACTTTAGAAAATTAAATCAACTTTCAATAAGAAAAAACAGAAAGAACAGTGATTTTGTTTATATCGCATTTGTGCTTCAGTAGGAATCAATGCGATACCGAAGTTTAATGGTTGAACGCTTAATTTATTTTTACGATGTAGTATGTTTTTTATACGGGCGATTTAACAAAGTTTATTTACTTCAGATTATGCCCATTTACTTACCAACCATTGTAGATAAAAACACTTCTTAAATACTGAGATATCTTATATTATCGCTACTATTGTTCCCGAATTTCCTTCTCCTTTATGCATTTTCATACCAGTTTAGCTTCATTTTGATGTTTTATGATAATGAGTTTTCTGTCGGTCTTCAATAAACAAATTTAATTTGATCTGCAACTTCCCAATTTGTCCTAGTCGAATGAAGGTTTTTTTAACATGTGTGATATGAATTCAAGCCAGGTATGTTTAAAATATGCTTCACGAAAGTATCCCTTCTAACAAACAGCTGTAATTTACTATAATCCAGATTTCTTTCAGAAGAGATGTTTCCTCCACGAAAATATCTCTTTTAGCAAACATTTACTACATCAGAGGCATTTAATCTATTAGCACATTGATTTTGACTAATAAAAAGAATTATTCGAACATATGAAGCAAAAACGGAGAGACAGGGAAATCTGAAAAGCTTAAGGCTTTAGACAATCTTCTAATTTTAAAGTTAAATGCTGTCAAATTTTGCACTCTTCCACTTGCAAATTCTGACAACCTGCCCTCCAAAAGTTAAGGAAATGCAATTTTTTAAAAGTTCACTATTACGAAAATGTGAGTAACGTTTAAATTCACAGTTCATATGCATGGCAGTAACTAAGTTTAAGGAAATATGTGCAGAAACAATAGATACCACGTTTATTTTATAGAAATTAATACTTATATAAGAGTTAAAGAAAAAATGCAAAAAATTGTAATTTTTGTTCACGAGTGTTGATTTTCAGTTGTTATTACAGTTTCGTGGACAATATCCAGGAGAGTCTATCAATGTCTAGAAGAAGTCGTTTGCCCCATTCGTTGAAGTGGCAGGCAATCGGATGGATGGAAATGGGGATGTCAGAAGGTAATGCTGCTAGACGTCTCAATGTCTCTAGCAGTGTGGTCCTCCGACTATGGAATCAGTTTAAATCCGAGGATTCCCTGTCTAGAAGACATATTCCAGGCAGACTTAGAGTTACAAAACCTGCGTTATTAAGCTCTTTCGGCCCGAAGGAGGAATAACATTACTGTGCCTCAGTTTATGGCAGATAATTTAGTGTCAACACGAATAAGAAGCTCAGCTACTACAGTGCGCAAGGGCCTGCATAATACAGGTCTGTATATAAGGCGACTAGGTGTTTATGTCCCCTTGACCCGAGGACGCATGGGTGTCCGTGTATGTTGGGCTATGCTGGGAACACGTCTTCTGGAGCAGTCAGCAATGGGAGTCTGTTTTCTTCACAGACAAGTTCAGGTCATCTTTAGGGAACAACGCATCAGATACAACCAATCCCAAATTATGGAAAGACAGTTACAGAAGTGGTGGAATAATGGTTTAGGCTGGCCTCTCTTTCGGTGGTTATATTCCCCTGGATGTGTTCCATGGAGGAACTTCGACCACTGTGGGATATCAAGACTATATTCTTGATGAATATTCCGCCCATATGCCGCTGCTATTGGTCCTGGATTTTTTCTGATGTAAGACAATGCGCGATTGCATCAAGTTCGGGTCGCTGAAAAATATCTTTAGGGTCACGGTATGGAGTGGATGGAATGGCCAGTTTAATCCCCAGACCTGAATCCGGTAGAGCGTCTTTGGCATTACCTTGGGAGACAGGTTGCTGCTTTACGTCCTTCTCCAAAGTCGCTAGATGAGCTTGAACAAGGATTACTCCGTGTCTAGTCGTTGCTTCCCATTTTATTGACCGACAACGTAATTGGCAGCATGGAAAGTCACTGCCGCCAATGTATTGCAACTAGGGATGGACACGTTCCTTATAAGAACACATTTTTGTTATGTTACCACCCCATTTTTTCTCAAAAAGCTGTGACATACTGTTTCTTCAAGACTGGATTTCTCCTCTAAGAATGTAAGTGTAATTTTTGTTGTAATTCATGCTTGTATTGAGCTTTAGAAACATTCTATGTCATATTCATTAAAGAACTACTTAGTGAACATATCTTATAAATTTCTTGTATTTATGTTGCTTCACTCTCAAATTATACACAAAAACATGCTATTCCTTAACTTTTGGAGGGCAGTCTTTATTGTATCTTCAAACATCTGCTCAAAACTAAACAACGTAAACATGAAGGATCTAGTAATTTAATGTTAGAATATAAGGTATTTTCTTCCTCCTTTCTGCATGCCTTCATCGCGTGACGGTAGCACACTCGGCTCGTACTCGAGAGTTCGATGTTCGAGTCCTGGCGAGGGCATTTCTCATTTTTCAAAATAACCTAATGTCCTGCAAGGCAAGCAAATAGTGGATGGCTATCGGCTGGAGAGCACTTTTTTAAAATTGTGTTTTCATATTGGCTCCCACCATTTATAGGTTACTAAAAAAGCTTACTTTTCAATTAAACTAGTCTCTTTTACCTGATTGAAATATTAGCTGTTTGAAATCAGTAAAACAAAATAGAGAAACCTAAACAGTTAATTAATATATTAATTTCACAAGTCATTAAAAATTCGTGAATCTTCTCATGTATCTGAAACTAATCAGTTAGTTTTTGGATTTAGGTATTTATTGTAACTTTATTTTGCTGATTTGTCCAATAGTTTTCTAATTACTCTTACTAAAAACGTTTCTGGAATCCGGAACGTCCGGCGTAACCGGAAATTCAAGTTAACTGGATTTGGAATATTAAGAATTAAGTACATTTAGCTTTTAATCAAATAAAAGTATAAAAATAAGTCCTCATTTCGAATTATTTCACATTATCTGACTAAATCACAAAAAAGATCAATTAAAGCTCGCTTGAGTTTACGAAAGATAGCTGCTAGTAATTATAAGTAATTTATGTTTAAACAAAGTACGTTAAATTTACTGCTAAAATTTTTTAATACGGTGTGATTAAAATTATCTTAACTTTTGGACATTCATTTTGCTCGGCAGCATTGATTATACCACCAACCAAAATTTCATTTTAACACGTAGGTAGATCATGCGTTTAGATGAAGCTCAAGAAATCCTTCAGATACTTTTAAAACCTATTATTACTGAAAAATATTTGTAAATATTTCGGTTCAGAATTGTTTGTGCAACTTTAATGGAAAATTCATTTTTATTAATAAATAACCAAATAAATTTTAATTAAATTTCAAAACAAAGGGAAGCTTCTCAGTAGCCTCTTAGATTAGACTCTGAATAATGGTAAATACCTTATTTTTTAATAAATACCCGAAAAAAGTGTAATTAAATTTCAAAACAAAGGGAAGCTAGCCGCGTAGATCAGACCTATAAATTTTAGCAGTTTTTTATGTATTTATATCTTGTTGAATGGGCTGTTTGGAATATGTTCCCAAAATTCATCATAAGTAAGGAAGAATTTTCGAAGAAATTCCTCCATGATAACATCCCTCTTTTAAGCAGATATATCTACGTTTTTCATTAGGCACTAAATGGAAGAATAAGGTAGGGTGCGGTAAATTAAAATATCTATTACGATAAACAAAAAAAAAAATGTTTTAATGACTTCTGGATATTTCAAACACCTAAAATTGCAACAAACCAACATGCTCTTTTTAAATGCTGAGGTTTAGACCGCAATTCTGACATTTCTATCACAGCTATCTAGCTATCTAGCTAAGATTAATCTTAAAACTGTATGTTCATCACTCTAACACAACACTCTATCCTAAGCTTCATATAATTTCATTTATTTGAATGTTTTCCAGATATACATTAGAGGGCAGTTAAATGGACGAAAGTCGGCACCAATATTTTAGAAATACGCCGAAATAATTAAAAATAAGTTTGAGTATTAATTTTAATAATAATCAGTTTTTCCTTCTTTTTAGGCTTAGTTATACATAGTCTACCATTTAATTACTGTGTGAATAAATAGAGCTAAACAATCTTTTCATATAATTTTTTCATAAAATATTTCCATTTATTTGTACTTCGATTTAATAATGCAGATGCCAGTGAAGAGATAAAAGTCCTTGGAGCAGGGATAAAACAGAGTAATACAATCTTTCATACATGCATTTCTAAGATTTTAAAAGATTTAGGTGAAATTGACTTAAGAGTCTTTGACATCATTAGAAGTTCAGCAGTTTTCTTCCGAACCAAGTACCGAACACCATTAATGCTAACAAAGCTTTAAATCCAAGCGTGTTAGAAAGCAACTTACAGTTTAACGAGGATTTAACAACAACGTAAAACGATTTTTAGATGATCAATTTATTTTATGCTTTAAGGATGATCAAATCCTATGAAAACGAGCTGCTGGTAAAAAGCATTTCTTACGTTCTTCTAACAGCACTTCTTGATACAATAGCTTTCTGGGTGATCATTTTCTACTCACGTAAATTTGACATGAAGTGCATCACATTTCTGAAAGTGCTTACCAATAATCTCAAGAAACCAATCTGTATGCAAGAGATTTTGAAAGCATGTTCCTGATAAATTCATCATTAGATTAAAAATACAGTTTATATCTTAACGAATATTATATACTAGCTTATATAAATCGTGATTTACAAAAGCTTACTGCAAAACTCCTTTAACTTAAAGACTACAAACAGTTACACAAACAGTTCATTTAATGAATTTAAAGTCACTTAAAATAAAACAATAGTTTGGTTGTATGGATATTCATCGTTAACGTATACGAATGGATACGCATTACGTCTAAGCAGCATTAACAACTAATTTGTATTAATAACTGGAAGGCAGGTATATTATAAATTGGTTTGGTTTATTTTCTTGCGACAAATCGAGGGGTTTCTGCCCAAGGGAAAGTATGCCTTCGTGGAGGACTTTCTAAGGGAAACGCCCATGCAGCTGACCCGTTCGCTTGATTCGAACCTCGGGCAGAACTACCAGTGTTCAACGACTTTACCGCGCGGCTGCTGGTAAACCGTAGGTATCTTATGATAAAAAACATACTGGGGCATCAAATGGTGCTGATGATTTAGCAAAGATAAATTTCTTCGGGCAGATATCAAGCTTTTGGCAACACTTTATAATTATTATTATTATTGGTCTCAAACCTCGCTTTTCAAACATTTTCCTTAAATGTTACTATTATTAAACTATGTTAATAAAAATAAATAATTAAATAATATATGTTAAAAATATATAGTAAATAAAAAATATAATTAAAAAATAATATATGTTATATATTATTTTTAAAGAAATAATATAACGGATATAAAGAATATATAACAATTTAAAGAAAAGGCTATTGCCACAAAGTGTTATTGTTATGTTTTTAAAGAAATAAGACATTGAATATAAAAAAAAATGTATAGAAAATCAAAGAGAAGAATGCTACTACCAAGTGGTATGACTGTTACGTTATTTTTATAAAGAAATAACATAGCGAATGTAAAAAAAATGTGCCAACATTTAACACTTTATCGGGAATGCTAAAGTATCAGATATAGTAGTGTCTCGGGCACAGACCCCCTTCTACTCCAACAGCCTTGTAAAATTAATTATGATTATGATATATATGATGCTCGTAATCAAAAACGCCTCAGGGTAATCCTTAATGTAAATACGATCTAAGGGCAAAGATTATTAATTGGCTTTCTCCCTTTTATTTTTTATATTTCTTCTCCAAATACAAATTCTAAAATTTCTTTCATTCCTGTTTTTACTTAAGGACTTATCACGTCTTTAAGTAAAAATCATGATGCACATGCTTTTAACTGAGGATTCATAAAAAACAAATTATTCAACGGGCATAGTGCTTCCTGCACAGGCATCTTGGTGACTGAGCCATTCTAATCTGTAAAGAAGCAAAATGAGTTGAATTTCCACGGGCCAGTTTGTTGCCATTTGGACGAAGCATAATATGTTTATTTATTAGCCGAAAAGAGCATGAGCTCAGAAGGGCTGTTAATTTCGTTTTGGCGTTTTGTGTCTATTCACTGTCAATGTCCGTATCACTTTACAAACTGTTGCCACCAAATACTATCGCTATTAAATAACGAAGAATTTGCATAAATGTATGTTGTTTCTCACATTGTGATAAAACAACGGTACCTAGAGTCATCAAACTTTGAATAGCGTAATCCTCCTCCGAATATAGGCAACTGGAAGTCCAAATTTGGAATATGTTTTATTAACGATTTCATATTTTGTAGCACTTTAACCAATTTTTGATTAAGAAACTCAACGGTTTCAAAGCGAGCAATGACAACACTGTAGGAAAAAAAACATTTTTATCTCCAGCAGGCGAGATAGTGAAAGGTCAACTCTAAAGATACGCTCATTTTAAAATTATTTTGCGATATTGCTGTTGAACTGAATTTTATGGTTCAAGTGCGAATAAGATGATATTTAATATACAAAGGTAAGACATAAAACGTTAAAACCACGTTTGGGTGTAATGTAAAATCTGAAAGCTTTAAGACATTTTTTTTATTTTTTTAAATTTAATCTATCTGTTAATGATTAACAAAGAGAGCTTAACTTTAAGAACAACAAACGGAGTTTTTAATCTCTATTAATTATCGGCGTTGGACTCGGGAAATTGCACCAACTGGATTTATTAAAAGCAATATACATTGTTTTCCTTTTCTACTAAATACTTCATATTCCTTTTTCTTCTTCATTTTCATGTTTTCTATTTATACTATCTTTTTATCTATCTTCACTGGCCAGATATTTGAAAACTAAAATGGGCAAGAAATGGCATCTGACGCAGAAATGAGGTACAAGAATAACAGCCCTTTACATGTATAACAGCACCGAACGCTATATCATAAGTTTTAAAGATATGTTGTTTTTGTAAATTTTATGTTGAATTTTAAGCGACGTAAGTGAGAAGGAAATGATGTTTAATAATAAAATTAAAAAGACAAACAAATGCATGTGTTAGAAAGAATGAGTCCAAGAGCAGGTAGATAAACTACAAGTTCAAAGACAGCATAAAAGTTTCAACAAACCAACTGGTGCGACATTAAAATCTGAAACCTATAAAATGTTTTTAATTTTTTTTTTCTTTCTCTTTTTTTTCGCTATGCTTTCGTGAGAAGAAAGAAGACATCTTCTGCATCATCCGTCAGCATTCAGCTTCTTCACTTGTACACGCTGAAAAATACTGCAATTAATACCTTATAATCTATTTTCTTCTTCCTTTGTGCATACCTTCGTGGTGTAACGGCGCATATTCCAGAGGTCCAGGTTCGTGTCCCGGAGAGGACATTGCTCATTTTTCACGTCTCCAGCATAAAAATAAACTGATGAATCTACAGTGGCGCCCGAACTAAAAAGGTGATGGATGATGATTTCTCACCACCAGGATTTGGCGATTGGGTCCCCTAATCCCCAGTCGCCCTTTAAGTGGGGGGATATATATATGATATTTTCTCCCTTCTTTCTGCATGACTTCATGGTGTAATGGTAGCACACTCGGCGCGCATTCGACAAGTTCGGGTTCGAGTCCCGGATAGGGCATTGCTCATTTTTTACGTCTCCAGCATAAAAATATCCTAATGATTATATTTTCACCATCGTAATATCGAAATATCGGACTCTAAAATGTGACCTTTTCGAACCTGCGCTGTTTTTGTCAAGATATTATGCCTTCATGATCTTCATGTTTCAGGGACTTTTCAATATTCATGTATGTGTACTTACTTTGTAGAGTTTTCTTATTTTGCATAACAAATTTATTTTTAGTTTGATACCTTTCCTAAATCTCTCAATTTCCCCTAGTATTTTCTCGCCAGGATGTAAATTTAAAGCTAGGTGGAGTGAATATTTAAACCTGCGAATCTCTGAGTTTATTCAGAGCATGTTTTCGCTAGCGGTGAACGTTTCGTTGCTATCTCGCTGTTACGCTAGTAAGCCTCTTGGCCATTTCGGATAATCGTGACGCCTATTAGGTTTTTGTGAGTTAACCTGTTAGGTGTAATTTAATGTGATAATACTGTACTTATTTATTTTAGATTCGACTTATATTATACTCTTCATTTAAGGTTTCACCGCAAGATGGCGGTGTTTCGCTAACACAGGAAGATCATTACCCTTCTGTTAAACTTTGAATTGTAAAAGGGTTACTTTTCACCCTTCTTCTGTGCTGGTAATTCATTTTACGACTGTGCGAGAATTCGCAATGTTCACTGTAGGACGATTTCTAGTTTATATGGAATAACAGAGACAGATCGTACAACTTTAAGGTATTGAAGCAACTTTTGAAAGCACATATATGGTCATTTCGTTTTAAATTCTGTTTCTCATGATATACTTTCTTGGTTTGGGTATATACTGTGAGCATAAGCATTGGCCTAAGCGTATTTGGACAACTGATGTTAAAAGACTTTTGCATCTGAACTCTTTTCATAAAATATCTGCCGTAATGGCCCAGGCATATTTCGAGATGCCGCCATGTGTGCTTGCTGTTAGCGATGTTAGAACAAATTGTGTTAAGCAAATATGTATGGCTTGGATGGCTGGAGTATTATAAAATAAACAGACGGACAGGAAGACAAATAGGCTTTTGAGGAAAAGTATAAAATAAATGCCTGTAATTACTGTTTATTTATGCTTCAAATTCAATTTTAAAATTCCTCGAAGAATAATGAGAGATATAAAAGATAAAGCAAAGTCTCTTTAGCTTTCACTACTTCATCCCAATACATAATTAATATTTATAAGTTAGTGCAGATAAAGATTGTTTTCAAGTTTGCTGGATGATTATGTTATTATAAATAGGCTTTAATTTAATTATATGAATTTAAACTTATAAGAGAGAAGCATGTTCTCGTGAAGAATGGAAAATTCCATTGAATATACACAATTCTAATAATAATTTAATAAAGGATAGATTTAGAAATATTTCACGATACCTTAAGAATTTCAGAATATTTTATTTCTTCGTCTACATTGAGATATATGCATTTCATCCGCCGAAACCATAATAAAAATCAGTTGCAATTGATTTTAAAATGATGCAAACTTTCATTCCATATTCTGAAGTTAGAAGGGAAATTTAGAACTATCATACCCTTAGATTATCTGTAAGTAAGTCAATGAAAACAAAAAAAACCTGCCTTAGATAATAGGAGAAGAACATGTTAGGTAACAGAAGTAGTATAAGATTCTATTCATGAACATTTTCTTTAGAATCTTTCAAAGAAGATCCTTTGTATGTTGAAGGTATGTGTTTCAGAACTGGATTGTAAGGATTCCTAGGATATTTTCCTAGGAAAATTCGATTTTCTTAAATTTGTTACTAGCCTAAGTTTACGATGATTTTCTAAGTTGATTTTACACGTTAATGAAAATTTTTAGATATTATTGTGCTGCTGAACAGGATGATTGTTAATTCGAAATGACTAAAGTGTGTAACAAAATCAATAAAAAATGTAAGCCAATCAGATATCTTATGCCACTCCAACCCATCAGTATTTGAAGGACTGTCTACCGCACCGAATGGCCAGTATTCGAATCCCGGAGAAGACATGGATGCTGTAAACGCGCATTCTGCAGATGTTGCAAATGTGTGTTTTAATAGTGTCTTTGTAGCAGGGGGTCTTTAAACACAGGGCCAGCGAAAGTCCATTCGTGTCGTTTGGTGATAGGAAAAGAGAGATGGGAGATA
>KK114283.1:147286-209199 GCA_000611955.2 Stegodyphus mimosarum
GACCCTCCTCCCTTCATGCTCTGCTTATAAATTTTCTTATTTGACATTTTCAATTTAATTGTCTGCTACCTACCGTGTCGTTTTAGTTGGAATATAATATAAGGTATCTTATGCTATTTAACCAGTTATTATGATTTTGAACTTTACTATAACTTCTCCTTTCCGTATTCCTCAGCAGAATGCAAATTAGCTTTGAGCGCATTTAAGCCGAGGGAGCTTCCACTAGCCTTTCAAGACAAGCTGTCTGCAATAAACTTATAAAATGAGGAAGGGAAGAAAAGAACATCGGAATCTCGGCCTTTTCGAGTGGTCGCAGTAGTTTGAATGAACGGCTGTCTCGGACGTTTTAGTTTAAAAAGGGTTAAGGCAGATATTCTTCGTATGAATTTTCGCAGTTAAAAATTTTTATAATGTAGCATTTATGTTAATAATTAAACTTTCATTGTACCCCGACAAAACAGCCTAAAATATCCCACGGCAGTTAGCCCGAAAACGTTTATAATTTTTAATATTTAAATGTACGCATACGATATAAGAATGCTACGACGTATGTATAAATCAGTAGTTACATCTTGCCCGCAGTTGCATTATAAAAATATGAATGTTTAAATCTGATGTTCTACCCTTATTAAAAAATGCTGGCTGATAGGCGTATCTCACTGAAAACATTTTTCACATACATTTGTCAAGTAGAGTGGCGTAGTAATAATTCACACATAGCTATTATTGCAGCATACAAAAGTTTGGCATCCTCTGGCCTATATCATAAATTATATTTTTTTATGATTCAGGGAAGATTTCTGTGCCTGATACAAAACATCTTGAAGTGTCGCAATAATCTTGAAATATGTGGGCTAATAAGCACTGAGTTTGCTATTTTTACTGGTCCTATATTTTTGTTTTTATTTTTTAAAATATATAAAAAAGTATGGAAAATAACAATATTTATTTTTCAGATACGAAAGCTGGATGTGAATTTTGTCGAATAATATAAAAATTCAATGATCGCATGAAAGATTTTTAAAGCTAAACTTAGAAATGATATATTTATAGTTGTATTTAGACTATTTTGTTATGGGTTAGTTTGCCGCGAGCTATTTTATCTCGAGCTATTTTGTTCTCGCAATACTGACTTGGGCTGTCTTGAGGGATAACGAACTTTGTAGATTCTTCCTATGTAAGTTTTACACCTGATGGTATACTGAATACTTTATGCGCTCAAAATCATTTTTCTTATAAAATTTCCCTTTGCAAAATTATTACTTAATTAAAAATGTTTACTATTACTTAAATAAAAATTAATTATTACTTAAATAAAATCTTTGCATGTGGGGAAAGGCATTGAATAGTAACAGATACATATCGTTAAAGATGAAATGATAGCTATGAAATTCAGTATTGAACAGAGAATTATAATCATCAAATCGTAAGAAACGGTATGATTTTAAATTTTAATTGCATGTATTCCTTTGACTCCTTCGTTTACGGCGTCAGGAGAATAAAGTTTCTCTACGAGTCCCTAATTTTCCCTTTAAGCTGCTGAATGTCCTGGCGAGAATATTGCTCATTTTTCATGTTTGCTGCTTCAAAGTAACCTAAAAACTCTACAGTGATGCCAGAACTAAAAAGTGGTTGACAATAATTCGTCGCCACCAGGATTTAGTGATTGGGTTCCCTCATACCCAGTCGCCCTATAAAAGGGGGAGTATATAACGTGTTTTCTCCAGCATGCCTTTATGGTGTAAGGTAGCAAATGTGATGTTGGAGAGGACCAGATTGGAGTCCTGCAGAGGGCGTTGCTCATTTTTCATGTTTCTTGCTTCAAAATAGCCTAATGCTTACACAATTTAATTGCTATAAACTCAATAAATACACATAGTTTTACAAACATATTATATAGACCTCACAGTATTTTTGGCATCACAATAATCTTGCCATTTATCCTTTTACATGGGTATACCTTTCACATTTTATTTCTTTTTCTATTAACATAAAAATAATAAATCTTAAAACCGTAATGAAATAATTAATCATGTTATTTTCCAAAATAGTTACATCATCTTTTTACTTGAAAAACAGGATGACATCATGCTTTTTTAAAGTCAATTATACTTTCTTAATTTGAGTTTAATACCTTTTATACGTTGAAAAATTAACTTTATGCTAAAATAATCAAGAAATATTTATCTATATAGGGATATAAATAGTTGCATAACTACTTAATGCACGAAAATGCCGATATTATACCTTTGGAATCAACTCAAGTTTACTTACGTTGAAAAATCAACACATTATTTGTAAGTTAAAAGAACAAAATTCCATTTAAAAAGCCATCAGTGGAAGCCAGTACGACAGTGAAATGACGAATAATTAATTAATTAATATATACTTGTCATCCTTTCATAACTTTTGAACAGAAGTTCTAATTTGATTTACATGTTAACGTGATTTCAACAAACGTCAATTCTCTTGTTTTAGTTTGGACATGAATTTGCAATCTTAAGAGTAAAAATTAAGAAAAAAAATTCATTATTATGTGATAGAGATGACAGTATATTTAGCGTACATATACATAAACGGGACGCACCTTTCCTTAGATTTTAACATTAACATGTATATAAAAAAACAGCTATTATATTTACCTAAACGGAAACGCTAGCTTTGATCCATAATAAAACATGATCTCATTTTAAATGTTTAGCACGTATTAGCAGCTCAGTAATAATTAAAAAAATAAATAAATAAGTAAAAATATTTAATTATTTTTAGGTAACTAAAATAATTAATGAAGCTTACCTCGATTTCAGTATGTAGAGGTCAGTAGAGAATAAATTCGTGGATTTTCGTCTGTCGTCTGTTGATGTAAAGATCGGTATGAGATCGACTAACATTTAATCTTGGAGTTATATACCTCCTTTTCAGCTCCAGCCAATCGCAAGTTGCGCGCATCTTACGTCATCCGCACCTGCGCATTTGCACTTTTTCAGAGAGTGGGTGTCGCGGATGAACGTCAAGAGTTAGGTTTTTGCATCTTCACCAAAAAAGTAATTTTTCTTTTCTCTTTTAAGGGAGGGGGGAGCTGATGCTTTGCGATTGGTCAAGAAATTCGGTGGGTGGTGAAGAACATTCTTCTTATCGAGTAAGTATCATTGGCCCATCGATTGATTTTTCTTCGAAAAAGATGTCACTTGAAACTGTAGGTAAAAATATTACGTAGGCAGTGTTCTAAAACTTGATACTCAGGAAATACATGAGTTCCGAGCAAAATTACTTTTTATAACTAGTGAAATTCAGTCTTGGGTTGTGATTTTAAATGTAAATAGACTGAAAATGGTTTTTAAACAAAAAAGAGCAGTAATTGTGTTTTTGGAAGATATCTACTGTGCTAATTATTATCAGCATTAAGTTCAAGTTAGCATTTCAATGATGTTAGCATTCAGTTATTGCTTATATTAAAATAATTTAATAATTTAATAAATAATAATATTTAATAATTTTTGCAATATTTAATAATTTAAAATAAATCTCGGAAGCATCTGGACTGCAATTGTTCCGATAAATATATATAAAATCTCTGAATTGCATGTGATAAACATTTTTAACTTGAATATTAATCTTTAATTTACTACATTTTAATTATATCTCCTCTCATTCATTATCTGAAGCAAGTAATTCTTTTATCCAATTTTTGTCACAGCTGTTTTATGGGAGTTACGTTCTTAATTTCAAGTGCATTACTAAGGTACTTCATTTACCTCTTTTTAAGCTGAAATCAATTAGAAATCATTTTGTAACTTGATATTTTCATTAAAATGATTAATCGATAAAAAATAAAAACTAACCTAAATTTTGATTCTAGGCAAAACTTTAATTTAGAATCTGCGCGCAATTCAAATTAAGATTTTTTTAAGTATTTTGGGAGGAAAAATCTGATGTATTCTCATTTTTTCTAGAATATATTCTCAAGGAATATCATTAGCAAATCAAAAAAGAGACTTACATCTCAGTTATCCATGCTAAATGAATAGAATACTTAATTAAAAATAACGCAAATTTAATATGAAAAACTTCCCTTAGCTTCAAAACTTAAGTGGTCCTCCTACATTTATATTTGTGTCAAGTTTTATTATAAAAGTTTTATAAAAAATTTAGAAACAACTATTGCATGTAAAACATTTAATTAGCCAAGCTGTTAATTTACTACGAAAACAAGTATTATGGAATTTCTAGAAAAATTAATTTTTACATGAAAATTTTAATGCATTTAGAATTAAATGCAGCGAGTAAAAAAACGAATGCCGTAAAATGTAATTATAGTGCTCATCTATATTTACAGTGCTCATCTTATAAGGTACTTCTCCCGCCTTCTTAGCATGCCTTCGTGGTGTAATGGTCAGCACACTCGGCGCGTATTCGAGAGGTTAGATGTTCGAGTCTCAGCGAGGACGTTGCTCATATTTCACGTCTTTCAACATAAAAAACCTAATGTCTTTACATTGGAGCCCTAACTAAAAAAGGTGGAGAGTGATGATTCTTTATCACCAGGATTTGGGGCTCCTAATCCCCAGTCCCCCTTTAAAAGGGGGAGTATGTAAGGTATTTCTCCCCGCCTTCTTAGGATGCCTTCGTGGTGTAATGGTCAGCACACTCGACACGTATTCGTAAGGTCCGAGGTTCGAGTCCCGGTGAGGGCATTCCTCATTTTTCTCATCTCCTGCTTCGAAATAACCTAATGACTCTACAGTGGCTCCCGAACTTAAAAACGTTTGTGGATGATGATTCTCCACCGCCAGGATTTGGCAGTTGGGGCTCCTAATCCCCAGTCGCCCATTAAAAGAGAAAATATATAAGGTATTTCTCCCTCCTTCTTAGCATGTATTCGTGATGTAGTGGTCAGTACTCTTCGCGCGTATTCGAGAGGTCCGTGGTTCGAGTCCCGGCGAGGACATTACTCATTTTTTTATATCTTCGGCTTTTATAAAACACCTAATGTCTCTACAGACTTATGAATTGAGTATGTTTACTGGGCAACTGGTTTTCAGAAGTCATTATATTTTAATTTCTTCTTGTTCCAAACAAACCAAATGTCTGCATCACTTAGAGTCTTAAACCTTCGTGCTCAATTGCTCAATATTTATTTCCTCTGCTTCAAAAATAATCTAATGACTCTAAAATCTTTATTGATGAAAGTAAAACCATTAAATTTTCCCAGGGGTATATCTGATGAAATATTATTTTTCTGATTTTACGGTACAGACTTACAAGATAGTGCCTCTATGGTAAAAAATGTACAAAAGCTGCACCAAGGTCCTTGTCTGAAATACACATTGTGGAATAATATGGCAGTTCTGCTTGATAAATCTAATTTGCAGAAGGTGTAGCCCTTTACGCGTAATGCTGATGAATATTTGTTGATATTATCTGGTAGATGTAGAATTCAAATTCAAGATAAAGTGGCACTGACGAAGAGTCATGACTGAAACCTTTTATACAAGTCCGAATTCATCACAGTGTCGCTAACATTGAACTGCTTATTTTATTTTAACAACCAACAGATCCAATGTTTTGCTTTCCTTCCAATATATATCCTACCTTAACTGCGTACACTTATCTCAAGTTGCATATCTATGCATTTGAATGTCTTATGACAAACCTTTTTGAACATATGCAGGATGTTTCAGCAATGTTCAGGAGCGACTGAGTGTACCTAGACGATAGAACGATGTATGTTTATTATGCTTAGTGCAGCTGAAATGAGAAAAAAAGAGAAAAAACAGACGATTGCCATCAAAGGAGGTGTTGGAAATTATGTTCGAAACGTATCCTCAACACGGTATCTGGAGGGGTGGTCCGGTGCATTGGCAAGGTCGCTAGACCTCACTTGCATTGGCTACTTCTGGGAATACGGCTAGAAACTACTGTTCGAAACGCATGTGATAGCTGCTGGGGAAGACCGAGACATGTCCGATACTTTCCAGAACATCAGGTCTTATATGTGCTGGATATGTGAGGCCTGCATTAGGGTTCGGAGTCGTAATTTCCAACACCTCCTTTGATGACGATCGTTGTCTATTTTTGGTCTTGTTTCTTGATTTTTACTGTACTACTAATAATAAACATGTTTCCTCACACTGTTCATGTTCTTCCTTTTTTGTGTTTTATGTTGTCACTACCGCGCCAGGAAAGCGTTTGCGACTATGCTTTGCTATGTGATTTTCCATCATCTAGGTGTATTCTATCTCTCCTGAAAGTTAGTAAACTTTTGACTGAAACGCCGTGTAAATACGGCTCGTTCGCTCAGGTGGCTTTAAAGATATAAGATTAAATAAACAACTAAGATTGCATAGAAATGATATCTCTGTTAAGAACTCTTTTATTATTAGATATTTGAGATCTATTATCAGCCTAACGTGAGTAGCAAGAATGCTGTATTTTACATGATCAAAGTTTATAGCACAAAGTTTAAGGTAGGTTTAGCACATCCGATTAGCAATCTGGAGGTCCGGAGTACATTTCCTCGAGAGGGCATTGCTAATGCTTCATGTTTCCTAACTTTAAATAAATTCTAAAAGAGGCGCTCAAATTAAAATGTGTTGGATAATAATTCGGCATCACCTTCATTTGGCGACTAGTTCCCTGGCTTCCTAGTGTCCTTTTAAATGAAAAAAAAATGTAAGGTACTTTCTGCTTCCATATCGGGTACACTTATCTTCGTAGTGTAAATCGTAGCAGGTCCGGCTAGCGATCGCAACGTCCGAAATTCAAATCAAAGAGAGGTTATTACTAATTTTCATATTTCTTATTCCAATAAATACCTAATCGCTCTACAATTTGAAAGTCGAAATTGAAAGCGAATTTGCCTTTTTTGCAAATGAAACTATTAAAATAAAAGAAAAGAAGTAAGAAGCATCGATAAGGTTTTAAATCACAAACGCATCTTATACTAGGCTTACCTATGCCAGTCAAAAATTAACCATGCTATCAAATGGCATTAAGATGATGCAAATGGTCACGGAACATCTGAGAAAAGAAAAAAAAAATATCTCTCATGTACTACTTGTAAAACAAAGAGATGATGTAATTTATGCCTGTTTTACTTTGATGCATACATTTTCAAAGATCTGAGCTTTTCAAAAAACCGCAACTGTAGATGAAATTATGTGATTAATTTATGATCCTGAGAGAAGAAAGAAGTCATGGACAGGATTCAGCCGGGATACAAGAATCTTGGTTGCAGAAATCTCAAATAAGGAGCAGATATTTGATTAATTTTGATTAGATAGAAATAATTCCTAGATAAAGTTTTGTGAGGGACAGGTAATACGCATAATATTTTATAAAAATTTAATTGTCTGACTTCTGAATAGAATTCAGCACGTTAGGAATGAAACTTTCAATCGAATAACTAGTTTCGTCTGCCAGAGATTGCTCCATCAGACACCAGTATTCTTTTCAAGCAGTGTTTAGCAAACACTTCACCAAATGTGAGCCAGCAGAACTATTTACAGTTTCCTAAAGCAATATCATTCTTTAAAGTCATTATTTCAATAGCATGAAAGTAATTCAGAAAACCGTAACCATTAATTAAAACAGTACGCCAGAAGGTAAGTTAACTGGAAGAATTGGATAAGCTATTTACCAGCTACGTTCCAACATGAAAAGGATTACATGTTGATAGCTGAGATATAAGAACATTGTTTATTCAACTTAGCTCTGAGACTTTTTAAGAATCAGTCTTAATGCTTTTCAGACGCTGTGTATATTTGGATGGGCGATCTATCGTTTGTAGAATTATAAGGTATCCCTCCCGCCTTCTTAGCATACCTTCGTGGTGTAGTGGTCAGCACTCTCGGCGCGTATTCCAGAGGTCCACGATTCGAGTCCCGGCGAGGGCATTACGTATTTTTTTACGTCTTCTGCTTTCATAAAATACCTAATGTCTCTATAAACTTATGAACTGATGTTATGTTTACTGGACAATTAGTTTGCAGTAGTCATACTTGAATTTCTTCTTGTACAGAAGACCAAATGTCTGCATTATTTAGAGTCTTAACCTGAAAATTCAATTACTTTTAATCGAAACAAGTTCTGAAAATTTATAAAATGCTTACTTCTATTAAGGGATAATAACAAAACAATCATCTGATAAATCCTATTAATTAATGTAAGCGAGATTGAACATTACATTCATTTCTCGATAAAATTTCATAATTTTTTAAATATTTACGTGGTTCAGAACTGATAAGATTATTTAAAATTCATTAAGACGCCTGTAGCCTTAAATGGGAAAGATAAATTCTTAATAAAAGAGCCGGGAATTCTAATTTAGAAGCTCCAAATATTATTCTTACTACAATAAATTAAATCTCGCCTGTTAATTGCATTTTCTATTGCATTTCAACTAACCAGACTCGTACTATAGCATACTATAAAGCATTGTATTTCTTAAGAGAGCGTTCGCTAAAGAGTAAATAAATGCTGCATGATTTTTAATACGAAAGGCAAATATTTTCAAAATTTAATTTAATCTAATTTTACACGCCACTTAAATGAGAAAATAGAAACTGATATCACTTAACTTTATTAATAATTGTCTATGCAGTCTAATCCTATTGAATCGTTGCACACTAGTAATACTTACTAGAATATTTAATTCGTCGTTTTTTCCAGTTTTAAAAATGACAGCGTTTAAGAAGTCTACAGTAACTATTATAACTGAGGTGAACAGACATTTTCTCAGCATATTATTTGTACGTGCGAGTTATTGTGATAAGCGTACTTTTTAAAATTATCTTACCGCTGTGAAATATATGTAGTTCAACATAATTGCCATTTTGAAGAGGAGGAATTTGGGTGCAAGTAATTCGTTGTGAAATCTGGAACAACCGCTTCGATACTTTTAATTCCTTACATAAGCAATATGAAACGGTGACTATGTAGAGACAAACCAAAATTTTAGATCAGGGTACATGAAAAATCAACTACTTCCTCGCTGAGAGATGAACCATCTGTTTTCCCACTGCTAGCTGGACGTGCTAACCAATTAGACCACCAGAGATTGCGAAACGAAATTCATTGGCCCAAATCCATGTCATGATGAATTTTCGCCACCACGTTTTAGTTTGGGTGCCAATGTAAAGATCATCAGATATTTTGGACAAGAAAAATGAAGAATCAGCTATGTATTAGATTATTAGATCACAGACCTTCCAAATTAGATTTAGACCACAGTTAGAACCACAGACCTTCCACACACTTCACAGACCACAGATCACACAGACCTTCCACAGACCACACAGACCTTCCACAGATGACACAGACCTTCCAAATTATAACCACAGAACTTTCAAATTCTAGCTTGATGTACTTTTGCTTGAACCTCAATAGTACGGACAGAGAATACAATAATATCACCTAGTTCATAGATTTAATGTGGTGAAGAACTATAGCGTACACCATTTTAATTCGAATCCCAGCTGGGAAAAACAGACAAGCTTGGAAACGAAGAATTGTTGAAAAATAGCTACGTCTTTCCTGGAGTCGAACTTATGGCTTTCCAATGGTTGTACTGATGTGCTGATTGTTATAATTTAATCGCATGCGGGGAGAAATTGGTCATTATGGCAGAGTCTCAATATGTATATTCATGATAATGTGGCTACCTTCAGCAGTTTTTTTGTTTATTTTATAAATCGACGTCACTTAAAAGGTGGAGTACTAGACTGAATAAGAGATTTATTGAAGCGTAAAATGGTCATATGAAAGTAACGCATTAGCGAAACACATTAGGATTTTTTTGGAAGCAGGAGACTACTGAGGGCCGACTAAGGATTAGGGGAGCCAATCGCCAAATCATGGTGGTGGAGAATCATCATCCATCACCTTTTACCACCTTTTTTTAGTTCGGCCGTCATTGTAGAAACATTAGGATTTTTGGAAGCAGGAGATGGGCAAAATGAGCAATGCCCTCGCCGGAATCGAACCACGGGCCTCTCGAATACGCGCCGAGCATGCTTACCTCTACACCACGAATGCGGAAGAAATACTTTATAAGTTGTTGTTATTATTGTCTTATTCATGTACTTCATGGAAGAATGCTTACCAGAGCCTTAAGGAGGTTTCACTTCTACAAAACACGTAAGTAAATACTATAAAATCTAAATATAAATTCATCTAAAATTTTTTTCTTTAATATTATTCTTTCATGTCGCATTTTCTAAGATTCCAATTTAGAGGCAAGCAAATTTTCGTAGGTATTAAAAGTACGCAGTGTTCCCAAGAATACAACTTTTGTCAAGCAGACACTGTGTTCCTCGATTTCAAGTAAGAAGCCTGGCTTTGGAAATTAAACCACACCTTAGATAACCGAAATTATTCCTTCTAACAACCAATATTTGAGAAAATTATCTTACTGCTGTGCAATATATGTAGTGCAATATGCTGTGTGCTATATGTGTAGTGTATAGTATTTTTGATTAAAAAGAAAACCAATTCTTTTCAAGAAAACCTGAACACACCAGTTTAGAGTGGTTTATCTGACGCTGAAATTTGTAATTGTGTACTGGTATTGCAAAAAGCTATTGTCTGCAAATGGTTAATGTTTCGTCTTTGTTTTTAATATTTTTACCTGTTTGGATTCTATTTCTCTTATTTCCCTCGTTTTAAATATCATATTAAATATCAGACCACTGCTATCTGATTGACAACCTGAAAAAGACAGAAAATTCTAACCACGTGACACAAAGAACAACCAATGCAGCTGAGATTAGTAAAATATTAAGAGTTCACGTATGTTGATATTCAATATTAGATGATAATTGTAAAAGCGATCCTAAACCTGCGAAGACTGATTAAGCTTAGTAGAATGTTAAAAGGGGTCAGATATCTATAATCAGGTCCGAAATGCATCTTTTAGATTAATGCTAGCAATTGTAAGTTGTCGATACCTTCGAGGAATATCAGGCACAACAGGACATGTTCAAAGAGCTAAACGCTGTCAGAGCCATAAACCCAAAGCTCAGGAGTCCCTTTTCAGGCAGGATAACAGCTATCCGTATTGCTTGCAAACATCGTCCAAAGGTAACTGAAGCATTTGAATACCATTGTTTGTCTCTGAAGAAACATTTATATAGCCACTAGATCATTGTCTTGAAAAGAAGCAAGAAATATTTAGTTCGAATCACATTCAGAGGACATTAGAGACAAAACTAATATAGCAAGTTCATTTTGACCTTTCTTCTAATGCTTTATATTTATATAAGAAGGACTTATAAACGTCACGAACGATATACGAGTGCGAATTTAGAATGTCAGCCGACATGTTCCTGTAGCTTTAACTGTTTTATTTCCAAAACAAAAATCGATAAATCTATAAAATACCTCTAAAAATCTTCGTGGAAAGAAACATCACTTTTGAAGCTCTCTGATACCATCTCCAGAGCAGGAGTGAAGTTTGGACGCTGTATTCAGCATATGCAAACACGGCCATCTAGGATGCTGTACGAACTGGAACTTATCATATCAGATAGCCGTATTGTCCGCGTATTTTGCTTCTGCAGAACAAGTATTCGTGATGCCTGGGAATTCGTATGAGTAGAACTCTGATATGCTTCTAATTGTGGAATCACAGAAATAGCTGTACGTCTTTTGCCGCATACGTTAACATGTTAAAGTGGAATGATATATTACTGTATATGAATTTTGCAACTACTGCTGTTCATTGCGGATATATAGATTTTTTATACCCGATTACCGTCTCTTAATTTTCACCAAGAATGGCATTTAAATTGCAATCTTCTGCCAGATATTTTCTTATAGTGAAATCCATCGATGTTTCTTGAATATAAATTGTAAAAGATTGGTTATTAGTAGCCGAAAACCTGTAGCACACAATTCAGGGTACAGTACTATAAGCGCATGATCAGATTGCATTGAAACAGTATGTTTTCCTGTTAATTACGACGAATGCGTAAATAGCAGGTACACTTTATAATAAAATCACATGGGATTGCTGTTAATTGATGCTTTATTATTCATCTGATTGTAAAACAGAGTATTACTATTGAAAATCGAAGTATATCTTAAAACGAAAAAAAAAAAAAATCTGAAAGCTGTCAGATTTTACATTACGCCCAAAGAAGCGTTTTTTTAACGTTTTGTGTGTTACCTTTATTTATTAAATATCACGTTCTTCGCACTTAAACCATAAAATTCAGTTCAAGAGCAATATCGCAAAATAATTTTAAAAGGAGTATATCTTTACAATTTCCGATACACAGTCTCACGCGCTGGAGATAAAAATGTTTTTGTTTTCGTACAGTGTTGCCATTCTTCGCTTTAAAATCGTTCAGTAGGTTAATCAAAAATTCTTTAATGTCTGACAAAATATGAAATAGCTAATAAAACAAATTCCAAATTAGGGCTCTTAGATGCCCATATTTGGTGAAGAATTACGTTATTTAAATTTTATGACTCTAGATACCGTTGTTTTACCCCAATTCGAGAAACATACATACATTTAGGCAGATTATTCATTATTTAATTTCTTTAAATACAATACAGGGCTGTAATATTTGGTGGCAACAGTTTGAAAAATGAATCAACGCAAAATGTCAAAACGAAATTAATAGCCCTTCTGGGCTAACGCCCTTTGGGCTAAAAACAAAATTAGGACATTTTAGATTAGAGCAGCTTACTCAGCAAACTTGAATCCGAATGAATACAGGCGGGATGCATTAGGCAGCCTAACTGTAGTTAGCTAAACGCCTTTCTTGACCGTAAGGTTTAGGTTTATTTGGTTATGGCACAGCCCTCGAGGGCTATCTGCCTAAGGTGACGGATGCCTTCGAGGGAGTCTCTCTAAGGAAAACTGGCTCTTATATTCGTTAAATATTGGGAAAACGCCCATGCAGAGAGCCCGTTCGCGAGACTCGAACCTCCGACCGAACTACCAATGTTCAGAAACTACCGCTCAACCGCTGGTGGACCCTGTATGATCTGTAAAGTTCACTTTCTGAACAGTGTGCAGTGCCACTGCATTTGTACAACAATTTGGTAAATTCTATGAAATGAAGATTTAAATATTTATTTTTCTCTTACAGATGACTATATATCATATTAGAGAAAGATTTATTGCAAAACATGGAACATCATTCTCCCATTATTTTTAAATTTTCAAACATTTGACTTTACATTCAATATTTCGGAATAAGTCAGTTTGCAAAGATGGTAATTTATGTTATATAATGCTTTTATAAAACCTGGTTCTACTCAGTTTTTAGTAATACGTTTTAAGCAATAGTTTCAATTTTTGCTAATATCGTTTAATTTTGAAACGTAATGTAGATCCAAGAATCTACTTCAGACAAAGATAAAAGCTAAAAAAAACCGCTTTCAATGAATGAACAAATTCATCAATTTCATCAATTTCGAGTAAGAGATGTAAGTAAAAATATATTTATAACTTCAAAATTTCCTTAAATTTTAAAGAATATATATAGATAACAATAATAAACTTTAATTCCTCAATACTGCGTGTGGGTACATAAAGCTTAACCAAGTGATATATCGAACGAAGTCGGAGTTCTAAGAAGTCATGTGAGTTGACGTCATAGAGACTACTCATTTTGATTAGTTGCTTTCATCCAAGAATTCCCAAAACTTTCACACCGACATAATAATAAATTATTGATCCAATACTTTTTATGGTCTATTTTTATGTCCTTTTATGGTCAGAAGCTATCTGAACATAAAGTAATGTGTCATAAAGTATAAGCTTTATTTCTCTGAACAAAACATCTGTAATAGGACATCTTATATAATTTTTCGATCATACAACTGCAGATACAACACGTAACGCTGTTTTACTCAATTACTTATGCAATATAGAAGATTTGTACAGCCTTCCCTTGTTTAAGCTTCAGAACATGGTACAGTGTTTAAGTGTGTTTCAAATACTGTTTCTTTTACACTTCTTTTAAAGAATTTCGTCCTCGTCCTCTTCTCAAATACAGAACATATTTTTAGCAAATATATTCTTACGTATTTCACATTAAAAGCAGGTTTCAATTTTTGTCATAATTAAAAACTTTTAATACTATGTAATACAGGGTCCCTTTTCTTCTTCTTGAACTTTTATATGAATTATTCCTTCTCTTTATATTCTAGTTCGAGAGACTGGGATTCGAAATATTCAAGAAATTCGAGAGGCATTTAAAATTCGAATTCGAGAAAATTTGGAATTTGTGCAATCCGTATAATTTACTGAATTTAAATCAACGTATATTTTATATCCAATATTCGTAATGGGCTTTAAATTTAGTACTTAATAATGCCCTAAAATATATATAAATATAGAATTAGTTTCATTTTGTGGAGTAGATCATCTTTTCAGTGTCAGTTACTTGATGAAATGCTTTAAAATAATTTTCACACACATTAATTCTAAAATAGGCTCCAGATGTGCACTGCGAAAAAAAGGGGGGACAGTTCTATATCTCCCGCTCTACTGGGCCGATTGAGGAAATTCAACTTGCGGTTTTCATGTCTCGAAAGCGCGACTTAGGAAATGTATTAGATTTATATATAGCAATGTCCTAACATACGTATTTTGACACAAAATCAGACTTTTTCTGAAATAGCATACCAATTTTTTCCATATTTCCATTCTACCACTCAGATTATACCAAAGTGCCAAGTTTTGTAAAAATCGCACGAGGCAGAAGATGAAACCAATTCACTCTTTAGTCCTAGTGTTGGAAAATTGCTACGGAGATGACTGGAGCGAAAATCAGAACTGGCTTGACCGTTAAAACATCATTTATTTTTAACAGGAAAAATTCTTTAGAAATATATTTTTTCTTAAACTGGTAGCCCATTAGAGATGCTAAACGAGTCCCACGATTTCTATATAATTTCTGTGCCACGATTTCTACCCCGCAATTTTGTCGCACGTTCGAATTTAAAAATAACGTTTTAGTCGATGCCTTCTAAGAAATAAATAACTAACTAAAAGTCATAGATCTCGCACTACATGGTTACCGATTTGGTTTTTCGAATCTACTGGATACTGAGCATGGAAATTTTTAATGTGAATTACGTTTAATGAGTAACACTCTAAACTGTTCATACTGTAACAACACAGCATGGGTACGTCTTTAGAGAACCTTCTTTTCTCTTGAGAATGAGGCCCAGTATCCACCGTAGAGCTGGTGAAAGTGATCAAGAAAAACTTGTTAAGGGTACCCTCTTTGGTGGCATTTCCGTTGATCCATCTCGTAAAAGTGAAAAAGTGGCTTTTGTCTGAGAAATGTCGAGAGAGTGAAGCTCAGTTCACACCTACGCGATCAGACGGAAAGCGGTGGCCAATTAGAAGCGAGCTCAGAAGCAGTATTTTCCCGACTATCGGTGACCCCGCGAGTTGAGTCAGCTTGCAGCGTAAGTTTCAGATTTTTCGTTTCAAATGCTCAGTTTATACCACGATTTTTAAATGATTACACTTTCAAAAATTCTTCTTGAAGAAAATAAAAAGTCCAATATACTAATCTTAATACAAATTTCAGAAGACAAATAAAAATGCGTAACTTAATAGAATATCTTAATAAATTATTTAAAGGAAATTTCTCAAGTTTATTAGCAGTAATAAACCTTAATTATAAACCATAAATGATATGGCTTTACAGAATAGTCTAAAGCAATAGATTATTGCCAGAAAATAGTGATGATTCCAGATTCTGAATTTTTCTTGAAATCTATCTATATCAGTTTAAGGTTACTCTTGTTGCCTAATGGATAAAACGTTGGGTTAAGGAGTTAAAGATCTTGGCTTCAAGCGTCACCAGGGGTGGTTAGTAATTGTGTTGGTATGTTTTTTTTAAATATTTACAGAAAATCTATCGCTACTTTCAGAGTAGCACAGATGCTTCTTCAATTTCTTGAAGTTGAAGTCTGAAAACCAACTTTCCACTCACATCTTAAAGCGGTGGTAACACACTCAGTAGAAAGTTCAGCTGGTACTAGAGACTTGTATTGTGGGTTTGGGCCTTGCTTCTGCCACCTTTCATAATGTTGCGAATATAACAAATGTTTCTAATCTACCACATCTCTAAAAATCTACCGCAATTTTTTTTGGCACAAGAAGCTTGCATTTATTTTTCATTGATTATAAACGTACTTTTCGCCTTCCAGGTGGCATTGTATGCATTATCTTTCTTCTGAAAATGAACCTTCGGCACAATTCATAAGATGATCTGACTTCTACGTTCTGATTCTGTTGCAGTTGATGCGATACTAACAAAAAGGATATAAGTATTAGCATACAGTTGCTGTTTTACCTAATTAAAAAAAGTTTAGGGAATTCTTAATTTAAAATGAGTAATGACGAGTAAACGATTTGTTTAGAAATACTAAGAAAATTATTATTTATACGAAAAAGCACCTGGCTAGAATGTAGTTAGTTTTATGGAATGATTCTAGGCATTTTAATGGCTTCATTGTTTTTTTTCTGAACATGTATGACCACTTTTCAGACAACTTATACATGAACTTAGCCAAGGTTTTATCCTGATGATAACTTTTCATTAATTTAAAGAAGACTTACATGAGCATTAGCAAGTTTACTAATCGTGGAATTAAATTTTTAACACAAAAAAGAAGCATTATATAAAATGCAATTACTTCAATGAGTTTTTAAATAAAGTGTTACTGTCAAATAAAACTTTAGGTAGTGGCTCTTTATTAATATATGAATGGCTAACTGAAGTAATTACAATTACATTTAAGGCAGAAACTGAAACACATTTTTTAAAATTTCTATTGTTTATTAATTTAAAAATAACTGCTTCCTTTTTTCCAAAGGTGATTATTTAGATTAGTAATGCTATAAATCCTACATAGATTTAAAAGAAACATACTTTTGTCTACATATATTTAAACAAAATTTAATTTTTGCATTAATTAAACTAATTATATTAAGGTAGCCGCCCAACCGGTAGAGTGGTTAGCGGTCGCTGACTGTCGTGCCGAAGGGCTCGGGTTCGAATCTAGGAAAAGGCATGGATGTTTGTAAATGCATATTGTCGATGCAGCACAGCCGCACTCTAAATAATCGGCGAGCCGAAAGTCCTCTCATGGTGGAAGGGGAGAGGGGTGGAAGACCCTCGGACCCGTCCTCCCGGGGTGTTGTCCATCAAAATTGGGGGCGGAACTGAGCCAAATCGCACTGTTTGGTGCTCAAGGCTGTTGTCAACGACAGGCGTAATCTAGCGCCCCTTGAGACGAGAATTCTCGTGGGCTTGGGCTGAGCCTAAGTGAGCATTACGAATTTTTAATTATCATTAAAAAATTTAATAAATAAAGTAAATTAGATATATATAATGATCCTTTTTTGGGATATCCTACTCCTATCTTCCAAACGATTCTTTTCTGTGATATGCTGACACAAATTAGTGCTTTGGTTTGGATAAATGGTCCAATGAGGGCTAGAAATTCGTCGACTTGATGAGCGGTCCTACGAAAGTACTTAAAAGAATTTTCGATGTGTTCAAGCGCATTCCTTCAACTAAATTATTTGTATGTACTTGTTGCAGTCATCTCATACATATTAATATAAACCATTGCACTTCTCTCACATAAAGCAAGAAGTAAAATAAGTTTTACTCTAGCAAAAATTGAATCCATTTCAATTAAAAAATATATAGCCTTAAAAATTCAAAATACGACACAAAAATTCATATTTTTCAGATATGAAGACCCATCTATTAAGAAGAACCATATGGCAACTTTTATGACGCAGTCGAGAATCGGTAAAGCTGTTGTCTTTCTCCTTCTGTGACAATGCTGTAATGCTATTTTTTAATTAACCTAGGAAGTCTAGGTTAAGTTTTAAATAAATCTAAAAAGACAACCTGTCTGGTTATTTTCCGTCCCGAAAGCTCAACGATTTTAAAATACATACAATAAAGTACACTTTAACCTAAAGTTATTGATGCTAAAATCACTGAATCGAAATATCAAAATTTCATAGAATATCAGATTTCTGATTAACCCAAAATTAGAATAAAGTAAATCGGGAAAAAAAACTAAACGCAATGAAACCTCTTAGGAAAACACAATCGAGGATGCTGACCACTACACCACGAAGGCGGAATAAATATCTCATATACTCCCCCGTTTAAAGGGAGACTGGGGATTAAGGGACTCAGTCGCCAAATCCTGGTGGTGGAGAATCATCATCCACCAGCATTTTTTTATATGCTTCGGACACCACTGTAGAGACACTAGGATTTTTAATGTGGGAGGATGAAAAATGAGCAATGCCCTCGCCTGGATTCAAACCACGGACCTCTCGAATACGCACCGAACATGTTCACCACTACGCCACGGTGGCATGCTACGAAGGCGGAAGGAATATATAAAGTTTTCAATAAAAATGTTATGTAAAGTGTTCCTAGTTTGTAATAAATTAGAGGAGTTGTGTAAGCGTATTTATACAAAAGGTTTTTTTTTTATAACTGTATATTTATAATTTTAAATGATCTTAAAGACGTGCGATTTGATCGGGATTGTTCCAGTTTCCGGCGTCCCGACTAGTTTGCCATTTAAGTCCAAGTTGTTTATTCAAAGTTGCAAAATGTGAATTATCATCGTTTTTAATAAGGACTATCTCAGAATCAAAGTACGGATCTCGACTTCCACATCATGCTTGATGATTGCTTACGAGCACAAATATCATCATATTCTCCTATGTATGAAGCAATTGCTTATGAAATGCAAGACTAAATATAACAAACCTTTATCCGTAGTATTTATATTTGTCTGTACACATATATATTTTATCTGTACTGTCTATTTTACATAAGAATTCAATCAATAATTTTTGTATCTTAAAATTATAATTTTGGAATAATTTTTGCATATTATGTATATTAATAATAATTATGCCAACCTGTAAATTTACTTTGAAAGAATTGTCCGCCACCCTAGCGATATTTTAGAATGTTCTCTAGTACACAAAAAGATTGGGATCCTTGCCGTAACATAATGCAGTCTAGCATGACCGCGAAGTGTCAAGCTAGGGGCTAATATTGGATAATTCTTATGAATGTGAAGTTAAAAAAAAAGTATTTATAATGCAAATTTCCTAATGCAAAACATTTCCTAATAGAAAGTTAATACCTTGTCGTTAACAATGATTTTAAATAAAAGAATAATATAATTAGATAGACGCATACATATCCTTCCATTCACAGCTTTATTTAAACGCTGCAAACGCTACATTTTAAAATCATTAAATCGTAAAATACGTTTTTAAGAGACAGACTTTCATAAGTTTTAGTGTAGTAGGCAATATTTTTCTGATCAATTTACACGTTTCAACCAGAAATTTTTATTCCACACACACACACATACATATATGTATATATATATATATATTCTTTTTTTTGTTTACTAAGTTTAATTCTTCTAGCTCATTAGGATCTCCCATAAAATTATGTATTTTTTTTACTAATGCCTAATTGGCTGTTTATGTTTATTTGTGCATTCGCCTTACTAAGCTTTTTGTAAAGGTTTTACTTTTTCAGTAGTGTTTTAATTTAAAATTTACGGCAGGCGCGTCGGGAAAAGAAACGATAAGAATTGAGACCAACTGCATTATGTAGATTCTTTTATTTTTCTAGTAATTTTTTTTTGGTTTCTGTCTCAATTATTGTCGTTTGACAGAACGCGTAATGGAGTTTAGCTGTACTCGAATTTGTCACGCTTTTCCCTTGATAAGTCCGCGATGAACCTCGAGTTAAACTAAATTGCCATTTACTGCCATTCTTTGTAGTTTATTTTGGTGATTTTTATATTTTATTTAGCTTGTGCTTAAAATTGTTTTTAACTTTTTACGTGGTTTAATTTTTTAAATGTTAAGTTTCTTTAATACCGAAATTTAGTTTTTTAGTCTTTTTTGCAATTACTTTTACTTTTTAGTAATTTTTTTGTGTTCAAGTTTTTTAATCTCCGGAACTAAGGCATCAAATTTACTTTTAAGCGATTGCTTTTAGAATATTACTCCTTTTGCTTATCTTTAAATTTAATTTTGTAGCTCAATGCACAAAATTCTTGACTAAATAGGTCTCTCACGTTCTTGTACTACTTTCTAAAAATTATATATATGCCTTATAATAACTTTCATTAACATCTTTTTATCTTTCATGCTTTTCTTATTTTTTATCTTTTATCATTTGATTAACATAATTCATCAACATCTTTTTGAATATTCCGTACATCTTGAAATACAGGATATTAAATAAAACAGAATAAATGGCTTGCAATCGACGATTCAAAACGGCTAATGGTTTTCTGAAGATAGAATCATATATCAATTGTTTTGACTTCTTGTTTTCATGTCCAAAATTTCAGGCCTTGATTACAATTCATACAGGTAATAATAGCCATGTTTTTACCAGACTTAAGAATTTTGTGAAACTATTCATAAAATAACAGGATTCTCCATAAGAATTCAAAATCAGCTTTTGAGTAAAAATGCTTTTGAGCCTTAGTTTGAACATATTATGGGTAACAAAAATTATTCACCACTTCATATATTTCTTTGCTATGAATTTCTGACGATAATTCGCAATTGCTTTAAATTTATTCCATTATTCAAATTATTTATTTGCTTTTAGCGTACAATTCTATTCATGCTATTTCTTCTTCGCGAGCAAATGAGGGTAAAAATAGTGCAGATGGCACTTCTAGGGTACAATACTTACGCACTAAAATCAAAAAGAGTTGAAACACCATTAAGTGAGACGCTGGGTTAGTAATAACAGCTTCAGCGATGTCATCAAAAATGCGCATTTATTTCTGAAAATTTAAAAATGAGCTAATGACTTTAAGTCCGGAGAGTTTTGTTAATGGCATAAACAACTGGTGATGTTAATGATACAAGGAAAGTTTAATCTTCTGTGTGCAAATGCAAGAATGCCTCGCATTCCCATTAAAAATTGTAAGAACAACCTGTCATAAATTATTTCATTTTTGGTTTCACGGACTAAGGAATTAACCCCTTTTTTTACTGGAATATTTTGATATATAAACAACAGTTGCTTTTTATGCGGTTGAACACATTATCGGAAGCGGAAAACTTTACAAAAAGAACTTCTTGCAAATTTAATCTTAAAACTACAATCTTTAATATTTGTATTTGGAAATGGCCAAGTAAGTTATCGTTTTATATTTCATTTCTCTTACTTAAAAATTAATGGTTTTGTAAGGTGTACGCTTGGCGCATACTCGAGAGGTCCAGGTTCAAGTCCCGGTCGCATATAAGCATTCTGTACCGCACCATGCACATAGGGAAAAGTCCATCCTTGTGACTGGATACTGCTTCCTTTACATTTGAGTCGAGATTGTCGTGTAATCCAATGTGTTTCGTTTTTTACACTAAATTTATTAACCCATTTATTTATATTATCTAAGCATTTGAGATTGCTTATAATATTAACAGCATCTTTGGAGGATTTTATAGTTTTATTATTCCATAAACTGGATGTCAACTGCAGAAGGCTGCATGTCAATTTTTTTGTCTGGCATTATTATTCAATGAAAACAAATTATAATTTTCAATCTTCCGTATCACTCACGCGCGTCGTTCAACAAAAACAAACTGTAAGAGTTCCGCCTAAACGTCATTACGTCACAGAAAGTACGTCCAATCACAAGAACGTATTCTTTCTTATGCGCGTAGCGCGGTACAGAATGCTTATATGCGTCTCGGTCAGGACATTGCGCATTTTTCACATCTCCTGCTTCAAAAGAACTTGAAGACTTTGCAGTTTTATAGAGTTTGTCTTTTATTTACTATGATTTCAAGGTTTATATGTCTCTTATTTATTATGATTGGTTCATTCAATTTCTTAATTTTACCTGAACGTACATAAATAAGAAGAGGTTCTTATCTACTGTCCACTCGAAAAGTAGACTCAAATATTATTTTCCTTATTAATACATCGAAGAAAGTGTTTTTGCTTTTATTACAGGAATTTCATATCCAAAAAAAAAAAAAAAAAAAAAAAACTTTATGGCTTTATGGGCTGAAATGCTTTGTTGCAAACCTCGTATGCAAGCGCTGTAGTAAAAAGCTGCACAACTGTGTTTTGAATAATAATTTATTAAATTAGCGCATGGACTGACGTTCTCGGGTATGTGTTTCCAGAAGCGGTCATAACATCCCATATTTTCAGAAATGATCCTTTATGCTCCCGAAAGTTCTACGTTTTTATACTCTTATATATAATATATATTATTTAATTATTTATTTATCATTTATATAACATTTACCTTCGTTGATGCCATTTTTGATACCCTATGATCCGTGAAATTTTACTGAATTTGAATGAACTTTTCTTTTCATTTACCTTTCTCACTTTATCTTTGAACATGAGAGCAGTTTTTTTTTTCAAATTACAAAAATAAATTTTGTAAAAGGTTTTTAACTTTCAAATATCTGGTTAGTAGTAATATATAAGAGTGCAGATGTTAGATCTTGAATAACTATAGTCAACAATTGTTGCTTAAAGTGGTACATTAAATTCGTTTGAGTATTCTACCTTCCCACCGGAAGCATAATTCACAAGTGCACATCAGTATCGCCACTGAGGAAGGTGTTTAAAAAATGGAACGATAAGCTTCTATTGCTCTTGTGACTTTGAATTCTTGTGCACATGAGCGCATGCTGTTTACATTTATTTTGATTTTTCCCCACTTATGTACGGCGTATAAATGCTGCTATCATATTAATAGAAAACATCGCAGTGCTTTCATTTTTATAAGTTTATTTAGTCATCCACATTTCCCTATCGCCTAAACTTATCACGTACTGATATTCGGATTAATGCTCGTGGCATATTACCATTCTTTAAGAAAAATTCACTTTGAATAAAACTGTGCATTGGCTATTATTATAGAACATCTTGATCATATAGACTGCAATATAAAATGGTAAGACCTTCTACTATTTACATATATAATTATGCTTATATTTACTCTAACTTCACATTGAAAATTTTCACAAGGAATCGAAATGTTTGAATTATTTGTACAGCAAATCTTTTCAACCATCTTGCTTACTGCACGGCAAAGCTCATGTGAAATGACAGAAACATTACTGGAAGCCTATTCGTTCATTCTAGAAGCCACTCCCTCGGTGGCGATACAAATGTGCACTTACGAAATATGCGCACCGGAATATTTTTAATTTATGGTTGGTTCTTTTTTGCAGTTAAGGAGACATTGTCAATAGAGTGAAGCCCTTCATTTCAATACGACAGAGAGGCGAAAAATTAATATAAATAAATGAGGTAAGTGCTAAATTACATCTAATAACGAAAAATAGTATATATTTAAGCACAGACATGTTATTTATCACTTCTTTTAGAATCAGTGTCTGAGTGATTATTCTGAGCTTCTGATCAAAGAATCTTAAATAACTATCATTAAGGTCTGTCTTTTCTATTCCACATAAACTAAACTAGGCCTTACAAAGAACCTAGCGAATTCTCGTACAGGCGTGAAATGATACCAGCATGGAAGAAGTGTGAAAATAACCCTTTATTAATTCCAACTAATAACAGGAAAGCACGACCTTTGCGCTTTACAGTGACACCGTCAACTCTAGGTGAAACGTAAACGTAGAATATAAATCAATTTAAAAGTCTGATTTGAATAGCGCTGGACTAGCACGTTAAGTTATAGCTAACTTAGGCTGTCTCAGAAACATAACAGGCGTGTCGATTATTCGAAATGGGCAAAGGGCCTAAACAGCGTGACAGCGAGATAGCAACGAAACGTACGCTGACTAGCGAAAACATGCTCTGAATAAACTCAGAGATTCATCCGTTTAAATACTCACTTCACTTTACATTTACATCCCGGGGAGAAAATGCGAGGGGAAGTCCCGGAGTTCAGGAAAGGTATCAAACTTGAAATAAATTTGTTATGTAAAATAAGAGAACTACTACAGTCAGAGTATGTGTCATGTTTAGAATCTGATTCTTGTAGTCATTAGTCATAAAAATAGGCTTCGGGAAACATTCTCATTGTCGAAAATTTTTAAAGAACAAGGAGTGTAAAAATATACTTTTATAAGCTTTGAAAGAACTGGGTTAAATTTTCTGTTACAAATTTTACAAAGATATTTGTATCAGATGAACTATGTTTTAGAATCAAAGACATGCGATATAATTTTTCTGACGTAATACAATTTTCTTTAAATTAATCCGGTTGGTAATACAACTTAAAAACCGCTTAGCGTTACAGTAAAATACTGAATAAATAATTCTGATTTGCTCAATAGCTTACATCAAAATTCAAATTTTATATTAATCAATGCAGTGTACATTACTCTGACGCAACACTACTTCCTTTGGAATTCCTGTTGATATGACTTAGAGATTAAGAATAGAAACATTTATCAAAATAAAACCTACGCGTCATGTATTACCTTAAGCTTCTCCAAACTTTACGTTTAAAGGAATAATCCAGTTAAAATATTTTGTTTTGAACTGAAGAGTCAAAAATTGATGAATGTTAAAATATTTACCAGACATTTTATTATTCTTTTGTTTACACAATACTGTCTAGACGTTACCTATTGAAATATTTTACGTTTCTTGCTTCCCGAAAGGAAAGCTTATTGAGTGACTGTAAATAACGAATGCACTTCTCAAGTCGTTTCGTAAATTTCACTGAAATTTGGGAACTTAAATTGATTTGAGATAACAATACTCTTTCATTATAATATTACCTTCAGTAATGGATAAATTGGAGTTCCGGTGTTATTCGTATATTTATTTTATGACATTTATGCTCAATCTTCTAATAACTGATTAAGACTTCTCCGTAAATAAACTTAAATATTAATAAATTAGAATGCATTGCATTAATTAGTACTGCAATTAAGTTCATTCGTTAATTAAATCTTTCACAGCATGCCTTGAAGTTAGTAGGAAAAAGAGAAATTTTATTGTATCTATTGAATTTCCATTTGAAAAGGAGTGATCCTTCAAATCTATTTAGACAGAAGCATACAAACGTAAAACGACGACCAATTAGGCAAAAAGCTTTCCCAATAATAATACACAGCCATTCACGACACTTCTTCTAATTGCCTTTAGATACATCATTCTGGAATTTATGGATCTTACCTTGTCTTCATTTACTGTTTCAGACTAATTGTGTTATTTACTAGCCGCTACAAGGCCAGCCTTCGTCTGGCTTTTAAGTGCACCGGAAAAATGCCTAAAGAGAACAAACACCAAAAATTAAATTTAAAAACTGCATAGAATTTTACTCTGCAGAACAATTTTATCGAAAAATAATACAAATTTTAGTTCAAAATGTATTACATATAAAAAACATACAATGAAATAAGCAATATCTCTTAATACAAATATTAATTATCCTAATAAGTAAATTAACCAACTTCCCGTTGCCTTCTCTCGACAAACGTCCAGTATCCAAGAGAAACATTAAATTTAAAAACTGCACAGAATTACTCATTTTTCCGGGTGGCAATAGTGCTGATATCAGTACCACTGGCTGCGTGTCATTGTTGTTCATATACAGAGAGAGAATTACCGATTTGATACTATTTCATAAAAAAACTCATTCGAATTTTGAAAACATTGCTTCGAGGTTCATTGGCTCTTGTCTAGATGCATCCTATGTACCAGATTTTATAGGCCTGAGTCTATTAGCTTACGCTCAGTATAAACGAAAGACACCCCAACACACAGAAAGACTCGTCCTTTTATATATATATATATATATATATTAATTAAACAATTTACTTTTGCAAAAAGAAACAATTTTTCAATTTCTTAAAAATTGTGACATAAGAAATACCATGAAAAACGTTGCCAAACCCATATTTCTAAAAGAATGAAACTATTCAAAATGATTCGATTTCATCAAAAATCTATCAACAACAATAAGAATGAAAAATTGTTGCCAAAACTATATTTTAAAATATGTGAGGTGTGAGAAGTGTATTCGGAAGCTTCATTTAAAAAATTAAAAAAAAATTACAAAATATTATTATTTTTCCAAACTTCTTTTTGTAAAAGGAGTCGGAAGGATTAAAGTTTAATGTGTCCAAAAATGATAGGAAAGTAAACAGTACATTTTTTAAAATAAACTTTAAAAAAATTCCTTTGCAAAGGTGCTAAACTCACTTTGCTAAATAAATTCGTATTTAATCGATTTATTGGAATACGAAATTTATTTTAAATTCGTAAAGTAGCTAAGTGCCTACGTTTCACGACGGTGTGAAAATGAAATGTATAGAGTCATATCTCCTTTTCCTATAACCCATTATGTCTCAAACTGACGCGATTTCGTCAAAAAACATAAAATAAAAAATAATCTAATTCGAATTTCGAAAAAAGTCGCTTCGAGGTGAACTGGCTCTTGTCTAGATGCACCTATTACCAAATTTCGTAGCCCTGGGTCTATTTAGCTTACGCGCAACATGAACAAAAGACACTCACACACAGACAGATTCTGTCTTTTATTATATGTAGAGAGATTCTGTCTGCTTTAATCTTATTTAGTTTGCTTGTAATATCAAACCTTCTTAAAACTATTCAACTTCATCCTACTTAACTAGATGTCTAAAACTTCAAGGGCACCGATCAGAGGTAAGACTTAACTAAATGTCACACTGTATAACTAAAATTAGAGAAGATAAGTCATCGCTAATTGCTGAGTATCCGAAGTATATACAAGTATATTTAAAATGTCTACAACACAGCAAATAAATACAATATCTGATCATAGTGAATAGGATTAGATGCTGAAGATAAAAGCCATCCGCGACTTTTAGACCAAGCATTAGCAATTGCAAAATGTTACCAGAACGAGACTGGCACAAAGATGCATGACTCGTGAAATAAACTGCTTTCTGGCGTATTTGCAAAAGTTGCGTTCTACCTCTATAAATTACATATTCGCTCGCTTATTAAACTGCACCTAATTTGCGTAAATAGCTGACGTAAGAATTTGAAGCTGCAAGAAAGTAATTAACATAAGAATAACGTAAATTTAGAAGTCTGTAAGGTTTTAGTTAAACTAACCAAGTTTTATTTTAATTTAAATCTTTCTATCTCCTCTCTGTTTCAACTTCCCGTCAGAAGAAGCGCGCGTTTTCAGCTTATGCTTATTTTGAAGTACAGCCAAGTACTATTTAAACCAGAGGTAGAAGCCTCTTAGTGTGAGAGAGCTTTAGTCTCAGATCACGGTCATTCTGCTCGACGTTCGTCTGACCAGCTAGCAGCTAAATTTATAAGCCATAGTGCTTACTACGTGATTGCATATTGAAATAAATTGAAGTGCGATAGTATTAGTATTTCTTGCTACGCACCAGTTAGTTAGAGGCCAAACTCCGCGAATTGCTCTGCGAGCAAAGTTTAATTTAATTTCTATTTAGGTTTAGAGATTTGTTTAAATTTATTTGATTTGTTAAGTTAGGCCCAAGTGTGGTCTTTTTTTTCTGTATCCCTCCCGAGTTGGGAAGTGTGTAAATAATAGTGATTTAATAAAAGAGGATTTCAAATCCCTTTCACGTGCAGTCATTCTCCAGCACAATAGCTACACCAAAACATAGCGTATTTTCCGCTCCCTGTTCCAGTTCAGGACTTGAGACCAAGGACCCTTGTAAGTACTTCACCATGTTTTCAAAAACTATGCACAGAATACTCAGTCCTGATAAGTCAAACAGCAAAAACCGGCGTTATATTTGTAAATTTTCACAGGATTACTTTTTATGGTTTTCTTTTAAAACGCAAATGAACGAGATCAGATATAATGATTGGATAAGATAAGATAAGAATGACTGAACAGGGATGAAGCTACTGGCGCCATATATTGATGAAACGAGAACAAAAACGTAATTTCCTTAAAGGCTGAAGATAAAGATTGATTGGAATTAGGTCGTCAACTAGAACAAAAAGATTTTTTAATGTGAAGCGCCTCTAGAAAATCAAATTCACCAATGGAAGATGCTTTTTGAATAATTTTGCTTCAGAAAAATTGAAAGTGTGATTTTCGGACCAACAGTGATGGGCAATAGAGGACTTCTGTGTTTTCTTTTTTCTAACATATTCCTCATGTTCCTTAAAGCGAAATTTTAAGGCTTCTCAGTTTGACCAATGTAAATTAAACCACACTGGCAAGGAATCCTGTAAATACCCCAGGAATTCATATCCGGAATGGGGCCCTTGAGAATGGAACTCGGCACTTTATATTTACTTTATTATTGATAAGAGAATAAACGACGCGAATGTTAAATTTCTGTAAAAAAACTTTCTGTTCTTTTTAACGACCCTAATTCCAGCCCATCTTTTCCTTCAGCATTTAAGGAATTGTGTTTTAGTTCTCGTTTCATCAATAGATGGGGCCAGTAGTTTAACTCCTGTTCTGCCCTTCTTATCTTATGTTATCTAATCACTGTATCTTATCTCGTTCATTTGCACTTTGGTAGCTGAGGATGATGGTTCGGTAAAAGCATTGAAACTAGTCCTGTGAAAATTTGCAAATATAATTTTGATTTTTGTTGTTTGATACCTAAATTAATACTTGCTCGAAGTGTTATTCTATCTTAATTATAAGAATAATGTGTTAGTTACAATATACCATACATGGTAAATCTTCAAAATTTGTTTTGTCCATACATAAAAATTTGTTTTGCTTTGGAGAATTTAAAGTAAGAATAATGCTAGTTATGTAATTGTTCAAACAGTTTAGTTGTAATTGTTATAAGTCAGGTGCTGTATTTTGTAGCTACTGACATTTCAGTTTTAAGTTGTGTATGAGTTACTTGTTCAGTTTCTCCTGAGCATTCCAATGGCTATAACTCATCTTGACATTTATGTAGCATAAATTGGATAGTAATAGTAATTAGCGGTGCAGACTAAGATATCACTGGATCTTAGTTAAAATTTCGGAGAAGATATGATATTTTGTTAATGTGCTTTTGTGGCATGACGACACTTCAAGGTGAAGGTCACGTTCATTAGACTGATGTCAGGTACTTATGTAAGTAGTTGTTAAGTAATAAATTTAACGTACAAAAAGTTAAGTACAAATAAGAAGTGCATGGTTACTTTACCCGGGTTCTCCGTTTACATTGGTAGAGAATCAAACAAACTGGTATTGGAACCATTACGTTATCGAAGACCTTGACTAACGATAGCTACAAGTTTTTGCTTCCTGGCCACCATTAACTCACGGGCCTAATCTAATAATTCATGGGCACATTTGACTTGTTTACGCACTAAATTTACTATACCTTCAATACATTGTCATACACGCAGCTATGTCAGACGACTGTTTTGGTTGACAACGGATTTGGCGACTTATTTTGTCCCACAGTTGGAGAGAAATCACAGAAAGCTGTCTAACTTGACGACCATTTAGCGACATTTTGGTCCAATATCCGAATTACCGTAATAGGTATTGTAATTGAATAAATGTAGTTGATGTGTTTGCTATAACCGTAACTCGACTCTCATGTTGCCTTTAATTTAATCATGTTGCCTAATAATTTCGAGAAGCAGAAGGTACTAGAAATATCTCGGCAGCCGGTTGAAAACAAAATAGGGCCGGAGAAAGAGCATCTGTTCTCAATTGTTTTGTTATTGTTGCGAGTTATTAATTCAGCGGAAATCAAAGAGCTGAGATATTTCCGGGTTAGCTTTCTCTTGCGCTTTACATTGAGTTGTGTTTAATGGTCTCAGTAATTTGAAATGTAAGTACTGACTGTACCTATGATACTGTGAACACCTGTTTGAGAATTTCTGTGGAAAATTCCAGAACTTTGAAGTGTTTCTTTTGACAAAAATAATTTCTATTTTCATATCATCGGACCTGTTTACATTCAATCCATTACGAACTCGTACGCACGTAACAATATTATTTAACTTTGCTCGATAGATCAAAAGCACTGCGGACAGACTTCGGAGGCAGCAATTTCTACAGATGGTTTCACAAAACATGATAAAGTTAGTTATAGAAATATATATTCAGTTATCCGAAAAAAAAAGGAAAACTCTTACCCGTAATGGACGCAATCCTATTGTTGGCTGTTAAAGGGATGATGCTGCATCATCATTGAAGTCTTAAAAACAAACTTCTTAATATAAACGGCTGAGTATTCATACCAGTGTCAAAAAACTAAGCCGCTAAACAATCATGACCAAGCGAAAATTAACTGTGGCAACAAACTGAAGCCTGTTGAAGATATTTGTCTGTAAAATGTCTATCTGTCTGTATCGGCTTGGACTTCAATCAGCTTAATGCTTATTACTCTGTTTCTGCTATTTTATTACAGTACTTTGTTAATTCCTTCTTACTGTTTATTCTGAGTTACAGCAATGATCTCCAAACGGTTACAGCCGAAAACATCGCGGACGAAAACGTCGCAGAGAAAACAACACAAGGTGAAGACGTCCTGGTACAAAACACGGTGGGAGAAAATAAAGCAAAGAGAAAACGTCGCAGCTCTAAAACATCGTGGTACAAAATATCGTTGTCGAAAAAAAAGGCACTCAAAATCTTTGCAGTTTTAAAATATCGTCATCGAAAATACGTGGGAAAAATAAGGCACCTATAAATCATTGCATGACGATAACAACGCGCACATGCGCTTTTCAGGTATTAAGAGTAGTAAATGAATATTCGCACAAAAGATTTGGAAGCGCAAGAAATGTTAAAGAAACTTTAAAAATAAAGGAACTAAACAAGATATTATTTTCATCAAAACAATTTCAGATTGACAAAACGTGAAAGAAAGTAATTTGATAATTAACTAAGCAATTTTTATAGAAGTAACTGCATGCAGTTATTTATCTTTCTTTTGCTAAGCATTGCTGTATTTTTCAAGAAAAATTATGAGCAACACATTATAAAAAAAGATTAATTTATTAATGGCCTTTGCTAATTAACTATGTAAATCAAAAATTCTTTTCAGTGTTATAAATTGCATTAATTTTCTACTTATTTTCAATTTTTAAATGATTAAGTTTCCTTCTTACTTTTTCAGCAAAAATTTAATAATTCTTTCAAAAATATGAAACATAAAAGTAAAAATATCCCTATTTCCTTCTTGCGCCTCTAAAGCGTTATGCGAAAATGCATTTACAGCTTTTAAGACCTGAAAGATGTGCGATATTATCGTCTCGCGATAATTTGAGGTACTTATTTTATACCACGGTATTTTCGGCGACGATGATTTTAAATTGCTAAGTTTCTGAACCACGTTTTTTCAATGACGATATTTTTTATAAAGACGTTTTCTCTTCGCTTTCTTTTCTCCCACGATGTTTTGTAAGACGACGCTTTCGCCTTGCGTTGTTTTCTTTGCCACGTTTTCGTCCGAGATTTTCTGTCGCGATATTTTCAGTGGACATCCTCCAAATAGTGTCCATGGAACCCTGGGAATCCTTGAGTCAAACCCTAGGGTTTTATAAGTCAAAATAAAAATTCAGTAGGGAAATGATGGAGCACTCATAATGGGGTTCTAGTTACACACAATAGTTCACTAGTGCTTAAAACAAAAAATATAAAGACACATTTAGTTACAGATTAGATTTAAGACTTAACGTATGGTTATAATACGTCAAAGAGAATGATATGCATTGCTTTGCAAAACTACAGTTTTCTATAGGTAAATGAATTAAATTTAGATCACGGTGTTAAAATTTGTACAAAGAAGCCTCTTTTTCAGTCGAAGAAAACTATAAGAGAATATTTCCCAGAAAAAAGTAAGCATGATTTTATAAAACATCCGATCGAGTACTATGGTAAATTGGAAGGCTTGGAATGCAAGAAAGGGAACAACTTAACGAGCCATCAATAGATTCAATGTCAAAATCTAAATTTCCTTATGAGCATGTCCTAAATGTTTTATTGTAGATTCATGCAGAATACCTAGAAACTTCTTACACGGTTACAAACCTTTTAATGCCATTAGGAACAAGAGAGAAAGAGAAAACACTTTTTCAACGTATTGACAACAAAAACAAAATATGCAAACAAATTAAATACAGAGTATGAAACTTAACTGCAGACAATATCTGTAGATCTAGGCTTCGACAGTTTTGTGCAAAAAGAAGCAAGCACACTCCTGTCACTAAAAATAACTCAAACGTAGGTGACACTTAGAGCAGGAGTTAATGCTATTAATAAACAAATTACATTAATTTATGCTGTTGTTGTTGCTTTTCCTCCGGTTTCTGACAAAGTCAGGCAAGGTCCAAAAGATCGTCCACTCTAAGGAAGTCGAGCACAAGGAGAAGATTGGAGTAAATATCCTCCCTAGAGAGGCCTAAGCAGTCCAATATATGCAGGGCAGATGTCTGATGTTCTCATCTTTTGGAGCATTTTGCAAAGAGTTTCATGCCCTCATTGAAAGAGAGGCTCATAATTTGACCGCTAGCAATACGTGAGAGCGCAGTTCGGGAGTTTCTGTCGCCCTCAAGGATTGTAGTTCAACCAGGCATGCCACCCAGGTACCAGAGATGGGTGGAGACACCAGCCATTTGTGATTTGTGATGTTTTCAGAGACTATAATTCCAGGTAGGTAAGGACGCAAAAGGAGGGATTTATAAGGCCACATCCCTCCTTTGCTAGTTTGTCCGCCATTTATTTGCCATAAAGATGCACATGAGGTGGAATCCACTGAAAATAAATGTCACGATGCTGAGAAAGTAGGTGTTGTTTTCGTAGGACAGAGGTACTAGTCTTATCGCCTACGTAAATTCAGTTGCTAAGATGTTAGAATGAACTTCGGCTATCAGATAAGATCCACAGAGCTTCAAAATTCTTTTCCGCTAGTATAGCCTCGTGTGCTGTATTGATTGCTATCAGTTCACTTCTGAAAACTGAGCAGTGGTCTGGATTATATTGACGAAGTGTCCTTTTTCCTCTGGGGGGGTTAATATAAACGCCTCTACCTTCTTAATCAGCAATTTTGCTGTCATCTGGGAAGATCTTGGTAGCATTTTTGGGAAAATTGTATTTACCCCCCCAAGGGCAACTGTCTAAGGTGGTCAGTAATATAATCTTTCTTATTGATAGGAGTGGAAAGATTACATTGGAAGTGAACCTTGGAGAGTCTTTCCGATGGGTTTAAACAACATTGTAGTGAATGGGGCTCAACATTGCAAAATAGTAGACTCTTGGAGTCAACTAGGCCAAAAGGAGTGTTTTTCTTTAGTCTTTGTTGGTTTTTCCATTTATTTAGGTACGCTGAAATTTTGCTGTATTGGCCATAACTAGAGAGTTTGTTAAAAACGTTTTTAACAAGACCAGCTAAGTTTCTGATCTGAAGAGGCTGTAAATCGGCCTCAAAAAGGGCTATTTCCATAGGCCAGCTGTGGCTCAACCCAGTAACAATACTGACAGCACTTAATTTAACGTTTTCAAATTTCTTCAGGTTGCAATCAGAGGCTCAACAATAAATTGGAAACCCGAACTCGAATATGGGACGAATACTCGAGTATGGGAATGGAATATAGTATAACGATCCTCAGGTGAAGGATCGTCCGTTTTACATTAAAAGACTTCCTGCTTTCAAGAGAACTAACCCTCAGGTACATTAATTAGGCAGTGTGTTGAGGTTATCCCTTGTGTGGGTTCCGTACGAACTATCACCCAGTGTCCGCTAAATGACCGGAAAGCAATTTCCACTGAAGAAACTCGTAAGGACCCCCTTTTGCGTTTCCTTTCGAATTTAAAACGTAATAAGAAGAAAGAGACTTTGCTTAGAGACTTTTGTTTAGATGATGCTGATGATGCTGACGCTCCACGCGACTTTTCAGAGCCGCTTCAAACGGTAGTTTTTGATGTATGGCTGTACTGAAATTATATTTTACTTTTATTACTCAAGAAATCTTTATTAAGTCTTAAAATAAATAATTTAAAAGACCGCTGGTCTGATTATTCATCCATCTGGGAGGTTTTTACGTTACAATGGGAATTAATTTTATGCTATAATTTCTTAATAAAAAGCTACATATTTATCTTTAATTGTCTTACGTAAGGTACCTTTAACATGTTGATCCAGTTTAAATATTTCAAACGGTGGGATGGGGTTCCCCTGTAAAAAAAATAAAAAAAAAACATTGTAGTTCGAAAAGTGGCTCCGTACGTCGACAGAGTTTAAAGACCACTGAGTTACGAGAAAATTTCATTTAATCCGAAATTCATCACAATATTGAGTTATAAAATACTATGAAATATGGCTGCTGTTTCTTTAAAAAGCTTCCACTATAATGAGTACAATTGTAATTATTTTCATGTTTTTAATTCTTACTTTTCAAGGAACTGAAATTTATTTATCAATAAGTTACCAGACAACTTGAATTGTTTCTTTTTGAATGCTAAACGTTCATGCTTATCAATCTTTCTATTTAGTTTTTATCACTAACAACTTACACAGAAAATATATTTCTTTACTTCCAACAGCCAGAGAATCGCATTTACGAACGCAAGGACCCATTAGTATATATTAGATATATGAAGAAAAAGACAGGGCATTAGTAAATGCTATACACAAGGAAATAATCGACCTAGCATGTAATCCGTACTTAAGAAAGGAAAATAATGCTTTCTACGGTGCCTTAGCATTATCTACTATTTTCAACTACGTTTATTATGTATCTAGAAAATTGTTGGTTAATGTCTAAAACATTGTTATTGTATACTTTTGTAATTCAGTTCTTTTAAATCTTGGAGAAATATTGTTCCTTTCAATGTTTATTAATATTTTGTGACATCCCAAGTGCATAATTTATGTTAAACCACTGAAATCTACAGCCTATTTTCAGCAGAACCAAAAAATTTTGCTTTTTGGCATCTAGTAATTGTATACCTGGTGACGTTTGGGCATTATAGATGATGATGATTTGGCAATTTTTTTATTTTGTAAAATTTTAAGAAGTAACTGCATTCTGCCGTGTATGTTTGCATGCCATAAGTAATAGCACATCCAGTTAGTAGTTGGCAGATAGGAGACCCGACGAGGATATCAGACGATTTTTCGTATTTTTTATTTCAATCATTGTTATGCCTCTTTAACAATGGTCCTTAACCTTTCTGCTCAATGAACCCATTTCATAATTAGTAGAAGATATTCCCCTGCCTTCCTTGACAAAACTCGAAATATGTATTTATTATAATTACAGTTATAATGCCCTATTTGTTTAATGCATATAAATATATATAAATATGCATTTATGTACATTTAATTAGAGTTACATTGATTTTAACGTGCTTTTATTAATTAAACAAGAAAAAAAAATAGAAATGGTGATAGCTATATAAACTTAAATAAACGTTGTTTCTCGGTATTTATAAATGAAAACTAAATATTTAACTGCTTTATGAAAGCTGACCACATCGCTCCTAAAACTATGAAATTCTCCCTTGATTAAAAATCTCTGCTCTATAGTAACATTTCACTTAAAATGTGGTCGTCGAAAATCCCTCATAATATGAATTTGATCGAATGAGTCTCAAGCTTGTTCACAGTCATCATTTAAGTAGAGAAAAATATAAAGAATTACCGCATTCCCCCGCGGGGGCTGTTTTTATGTAAATGGTAATAGTTTTAATAGCAATTAAAATATCTGCGATTCGAATCTCGGCGAAAGCATAGTTAAATTCTTACGTTTCTCTCTTCGAAAAATTTAATGCCTGTTCAAAATAACAGAATTTAAAGTAATATAAAAATCCCTAAAAAGAAGCTGACACTTGCTGCAGGAAGCTGACTGTTGGATTTCAGTGACTGTTATTTAAACACATGCGCAATGAATGAGTTAATGCTTTTAGTGACGCTTTTAAAGTACCGTTGTCTCTATTTTAGTAGTTTTGCCCTTTGTGATTTCATATTTTGGAAACAAATTCGTAATATAGGGTATTTCTCCCACCTTTTTAGCCTGCCTTCGTGGTGTAGGGGGCAGCACACTCGGCGCGTATTCGAGTCTCAGCGAGGGCAGGGCTCATTTTTCATTTCTTCTCCTTCGAAATAACTTAATGACACTACAACAGAATTTGCTATTTTTAGTCAGAGGATTTTAGTGGTATCATCAGTATTAATAAGTTATTTTTCCCTCTCTTATAATTTTAAAAATGCATTAAATATGCTATTTCGGAAATGTAATAAAAGCGAAGTTTTCTTATAAATTCGTGCACTGGTTTGTGATCAAACACAAAATTCTAACTCTTAGTAATTTGTACCTTCTTCTAATTTTCCCTTTCGTTGCAATAAAACTCTGAATTTGGAAGAAGAAACTAATTTTCCGACTGAATATTCCGTAAGTTTTTCACAATTTGTAATAATAATAATAAATTATTTACAGGAATAATATTATATAGGAATAATAATTTATTAATTTATAATTTAAAATAATAATATTTATTATATATAATTTAAAATAATATTTATTATTTCACGATTTATAACAGTAATAATAATTTATTAATTTTTAATTTATAATAATTTACAATGATAACAATTTCTTAATTCATAATTTGTAATGATTTATAATAATAACTACTTCCATAATTTCCATAATTTTTAATTTCATTCCGTAATTTCCAGTATATTAGTTTCGCATTTGTTCAGCAGTTTTGTTCATTGCAGTGCTATTACTGTAGAATTTTGATCACGTTGCTCAGCAAAGATAAATTAAAAACTCCAAAACGTTTCGTAAATAAACACGTAGTATAAATTATTACAGACATTTTAAAATTACATTAATCATATAGATGTTTATAATTATCAATTAGATATATTATTAATTTGTAGAATCTCACGTGTTTTGGTAATATACAGTTAGTGAAGATTGCTACCTAAGCGATTTATCGTTATGTTTAGATAAGCAAACAGAAGAGTATGAAGGATTCAAAAGACCCTTTTATATAAAACTAAGTAAATTGAACAGAAAGCACAGCTGATACTTATAGCTTAGCCAGCATTTATGGCTTGAACTAAAAAAGCAGAATTTTAAAGTAAAACTATGTCTTTATTAGCCAAGGGTTAAGCAGAGATAATTAAAAGCGTAAGTTGGCTGTTAAACCTACACCGACGTGACAGCACAATAGGCGGGAATAAAGCAACGGCGCGTACGGGAATGCATGTGGTAGAATAACAACTAGTAACGTAGCCTTCAGTGGGCAATACACGCTCTGATTAAAACAATCTCAAATCCTAACTTAAATCCACGCGAGCTAAATTTGCATTCCGGCAGGAAAACGGAAAGAGAGAAGTGACAGTACACATTCGTAGCATAAAATGATTAGTTAAGTAATATAATTATCTTAAAAGTTATTTTAAACGTTATTAATTAAGCATACTATTAAAATATAATAAAGGTTTAAATTATTTTTTAAATGTGCATATTTGATTTTAAACTACTTAATATGTTAAACACTTATAATTTAATAATTAATTAACGAACTTTGTGCTATCCAGTGGCAACATTCTGTAAGATGGCTTTTCACAAACCGCATGGACAATAAATTACGAATTCTCTGTCTTGTGCAGAGCCAATACTTTCTTGGTCGCGCAGTTGATAAACAGCATGGTAACGTAACGTGTCATTTAAACTCGAAAGAACTGGAAACACTGCGCTAATGTCTTTATAACATCTACATTATTGTGTTTTATTTATCTTTAAATTTTACTCTCGTTTACACGTAACAAAAATGTGCCATAATAGAAATTTCTTAAATGTACATCGTGGCTTAATTTTCAGGGGACATTTAATTTCATCGCAATGAAAATTTAAAAAGACTGATCAAGTTTTGTTTTAACCGGGAGATATGAAACATCAACTGGAATTCAAATCTTGTTGGTTGTCAGGACTCGAATTACGAATCTTCAGCCTGTATGCTGGACGTAGTAACCACTTATAGCACTGGAGAACACTTAGGGGAAGGCGAAAGTTTCTTACTTTGGAATTAAGGGAGACATAAAAGTGAGATAAGTTCTCAGTGGGATGCAAATCAAGGATCATCAAATTGCAAGCAGGACGTATTAATTAATTACACCCCGAAAGCATACAAAACAGGAATGGTAGGAATAAAAACAAGAATCAGTCGTGGAAAACAGGAATAAATTTACTAAAGGAATATTTTTCTGAGTAAAATTTGTACTGTAAGACAGCTATATATTTTTTTTATTTACAGAACGTATACTTTTAATTATAGAAACTATGCTCTCATAAAAGGTTTAGCGTATTTTGTAGAACTTTGTTTTGAGATTATATTTCCCGAAATTAATATCTAAGATACTAAAACCGGTAACCATTCTTCCAAACACTTTATGTGTGCGTGTGTATAAGTATACGCATATATAAGTGTGCGTGTAAAAAATTGCATGAGTTTTTTGCATGTAACAAGTTTTGTACGAACGTGCAAGATAAGAAATACGTAAATCAAAATATTTACTTTAATTTGCAATAATCTCTTAACTTTCTATTTTAATTTCAATATTTTCCTTTCTATTCTAAAATTAGTAACTGCGTGTAAAATATCCTTCTAAACTGTGTCATTCTAAAATTAATCCCACATCATATTATTACGAATTTTGTATTTATTTAGCTATTTTTAGTAGAATTGTAATTAAACTGTTTCATTTCTCCGTGCAGTGCTGCGCGCGACGAGTTTTAAGAGAAAGCTACGCCGAAAAAGTAAAAATACAGGAGCACGCTCATTTGACCTTTTTATAAATGGATATCTCGTAATTGCTGTTACTATTCAGAAAAATCGAGAAAATACCAGACTGTTCTCGCGCATGATTAAAAAGCTTATAAAAGCCGGATTAAAACATCTCAGCTCATAGGTGTTTTAAGCGAATTGTTATTCACTTAGTGCTCTTATTAATTGTAGCGAATTCGCGGTGAAACCGAACCAGCTTTCTCTGTACTTTGAATTTGAGTTCTGCTTACATTTTAGTAGCTTAAAATATAACTACTGTGAGATATTGCGATATTATACGAATACCTCTGAAGAAATTTTAGCATTTTGTTTTATTTCTTGGGATAAGAATAAATTTTATTAACTTTTTAACGACTTGTGCATTCAGTCCATTACGAATCCGTACGCACACAACAGTATGATTCTTACATAATGCTAATGACGCTGATAATTTTGCAAACTGAAATTGAAACAACCAGTATCGAATCTTTTAACAGCCTAACACATAAATTTCGGAATCATAACTCTTCTGAATTAAGGTAACCGACCTCGTTCGAAGAGCGTTTTTTAAAATGTTCGTTATATTTTTGAATTTATGTGATTTTTTAATGAATTGTACTCAAACTTAAAATATAATTACTGCAAAAGTGATAAAAAATCATTATTTTGAGAAGTTTTTGCAAAAAACTTAAAATGTTTGGTCAAAATTAATAAAAACGTCAACCATCACTGACAAGAAAATATGGATGATAAAAAACTATGTTCGACTTTATTTTATATATACTACCTAGAAGCATACATTAAACTACAGTAATTTGAAAATATTGATTTACTAGCAGTATATGGCCAAATGTGTCAGTCAACACTAAAAACGTTTTAAAAAACGCATGCTATTTTAGGAAAAATGCTGTAATTTGAATTCTATGGGGTTATTTTTTTAACTCCTTATCTACATTATGTATAAGAATGCATAAAACATCTGTGCGAAATTGCAAATGATTCTATGATGAACTTTTGGAGTTATCACGGTTGTCAAGAACATAAATCATGAAAATAAGAATTAATCGAAAATCACGTTTAAAGTTTTGAGATTACTGTTACATGACAAAATACATAAATATTCATTAAAGTGCTCCTGCCTTATACATCGGCCCTTCATTTTTTTGAAAAAAATCAGTTTTTTTTTGTTTTCGAAGGGCTTTCTGTTTTTTGCTATGAATTTTGGCGAAGCTTGATGAACGCTTTCGAGAATCATTAATTTCTTGTTACATCTAAATTCTTATACCCTTGGACTGTAGAATATCCAGGAGTCATTTTAAGTGACTCAAATATTTGAATAAGACCAGAAAATCCATCAATAAATAGAATTACACTGATCTTGGCACAAAAAATTAAACATTTTAACACAAAAAATGTGTTTTTAGCTAATAAATTGGCGCAGGAAATTTGTACACAAAACAGAAAGCTCAATGTAAACAAAACAATAAGTTTGAAACGTTGTTGTGAAATGAAAAAGAGAAAATACAAAATGAAAATACACTGCCAGATTCTCCAAACATATCAAAATGCTTAAAATTATTTATTTTATAAGTAACATGGAAAAAAGTGGAAATTGCACCATTAATTTTCCCTTTAACTTCCGGTGTGGTAGACAGTTACTTCCGGTTTGTCGTATATCAGAAAAACTGGTATATCTCTATTTCTAATCAACATATCAAGAAAAGAAAAGCGCTTTCTGATAGCTAAAAATGCAGCCTTAAAAATATTAAATAAAAAAAAGTGAGTTTTTTTAGTCGAAATCGGCCTTTTGAACGAGGTTGGTTACCTTAAGCTATCATTTAGATTTGTCAGTTTTCCCTTCCCGCTTCCTCACTGCCAACTTGCTGCTCCCTCTGTCTTCATAAATGTTTAGAACGTTTAGAACGTTTTAGAACAGATGCGTTTGCTGGTCCTTTAATTTTTCATTTTAATTTTGGTATTTTCATTGTCTATTCTGAAAACCGTAGAACATTTTACTGGACTGCGTTACTTCTAAAATAATCTATGATATGAATTTTACATAACGATGATGACGTAGCTAATTTGGAACTTGAACCGGAACCTCTCTCTTAATTAGCTGCCATCCTGGATAACTACGCACTTTACTACTGCTTCTCTCTCCATTAAGACGCTGCTGCTCTGTTTGCTTCCTGTCGCAACAATATAATAATGCAAATGCTTTAAAATAGGCACGATTAAAAGTGACAAGTGAATTGTGACCACAAATATCAATTGAAATAAAAAGGAATTTTTAATCTGCCTCAGCTGCCAAGTTTGCTGTTCATTATGGATCAGTAACAAAAGTATCCCCATTTTATTTCCCCGCAAATGGCTGCTGAAAAACTAATTATAGACGAAAATGCTGATTAATTATAGACCACAGAATTGCTACCTCCTCTTGATAACGTTGAAACAAATTTTAATTGTATTCCTTTTCCTTTTCTTCTATTTTATGCAATTTTATTTTTCTATTGTTTTCGGAATTTCTTCTGGTTTAGAGACACTGAGTTGATGTCCTTTTTTTTACATTGTAGAGTTTCTTCCTTTTATTCTGTTAGATTACGTGTCGAAGAACCTAGAGAACTGCTAAGAAGAACTAACTAATGACTAACTAGTTGATTTAGCCGAAGCTAAATTCTAATGTAGTTGGACGTAATCTTAAACGACCTGACGAACTATCAAAAGGCACGTAATAATACGGCCTAGCGTAACACCAGCTTAGAGAGACGTAGCCCAAAAGCAAACGCGCGCTGCTCAGGATTCCCAGCTAGCTTTCTCGAAGTCAGTTGAGCTTTCCTTTAATACTATTCTTCATTTGCATTCAACGCGTTTCTAAAATTCATTCTGGTAGGAAGTTGTAAGTTGAAACGGTATAAGATAGGAAAGGTGAGCTAAATAAAATAACTCAAATATGCCTAACTTAATTCGGTAATAGCCTTTTTAAACCCTCATTTTATTTTGGCTACGTCTCTTTCAAAGAATCTGTACTGTATCATATATGCATAAGTAAGCAAGGTATGAGAGTTTATTTATATCATTTTAGTTTAAATTAATTTCACATTTTCTTTTCATGTGATATTTTAGCAGTATAATTTCGATAAATATGTATTGTTTATTTTGAAAGTGTTTCGAAAATGAATTTTTGCATTTTTATCTTGTTTTTGCCCTCATTTTTTTAAGTTGTAGTCTTCTTTTAAAAATACTTTAGTATTCATAATTTTCTAGTTGGTTAATTTTGAAGAATATAAGAATTTTAATGTGTACTTTGTTCAATGTTTTGTACGCTTGTAGAGATATTAGGTATTTTTGAAAGCAGGAGCGATGCAAAATGAGCAGTGCTCTCGCCGGCACTCGAACCACGGACCTCTCGAATACGCGCCGAGCATACTGACCACTACACCACGAAGGCATGCCAAGAAGATGGGAGAAATATCTTGTACGTTATATTAATTCTGTACGTTATACGAGTCATATTTCCTGCCCTTGAAAACTTGTTCTCTTTTTATTACAGACACTGTACTTGTGTGCAAGTGCAAGGCTTTAATTTTATTCTAAACTCATTTATCCCTTTAGTTAGGTACTGAAAGGGGGAATTTTTAAACTTTTTGCTTTTGAAAATGTTTGTGATTTTAATTTCTCGTATATTCGCAGATTTGATTTATGACTTAAATTATCTTTCGGAATCATTTCATAATATAAAGTGTACCATCATGATGAAATAAAAAATAACGTAGATGTTCCAATGTTTTTTATTGAAATGAAAAACGACTTGACTTACAGAGTCATTATGTTTATTTCGAAGAAGGATAGTTGAAAGAATCAGCGTCACCCTTTTTCTGGACCTCCCGAATGCCAGTCTGCTTCCAGTTATAACTAGAAGGCACTTGTGAGCGAGTGAAAATATGTCTTACATTCTTCTGGTCTTAAAAAGTAGCTAGACTGGCCAGAACCCAATCACCAAATCTTGGCGACGACCGCCGCATTATAGTTCGGGCAACACTGTAGAAAGTCAACGTGGATTTTGGTAGTCAAAACGAGGGAAATCAGCAGCGCTCTCGGCCGAAGCTAAAAGGCCGGAACTTGTGACTCATGCTTGACTTACCGCAAGAAGATATAATGGTATAAAATGTAAATAATTGCTTTGAAAGTAACTCACAAATATTTTAATAATTATAAATGATTACTTTGCATATTATTGTATTATCTTTTCGGCAACAGTTTTTATTTTTGCAATTCAGTTTGTTTTTTAAAAATAGATAGATGAGTTTTTGACTATTTCTGAGTTGGTGAATAAAATTATATTTGGTGTTTATATGGCAATCTTTTTATTTTTTTCGTAGTTCAGACAAACATCCTTGGAATAGTAAGTTTTTGTCTGCCTCTTATTACGTTTCATTAACTGAGGATTTATAACAAATGTGCTTATAAAGGTATTCAGGGAAAAGGGAGAAAAGACCCTCCAGAGTAGCTTAAAATACTGGATATCTCAATTTTCTCCTCGGTAGTAAATTTCAGAATTATTCAAGAAGCAAAAGGAAATAATTTGAGACTTCTTCTGTCATCAAGTTTCAGTTTACTAACATATATGCTCGTTTTTGTTCTTAAAGTTTCTATTTCCAGACGCACGTTTATAACCACACTGGGGATATTTGAATTCTATAATTTTTAATGCTAATCGTCTACAAATGTTTTGAGTTAGTAAAGAGAGGGCATTGCGACTGCAATTTTATGATTGAGAATAATACAATAATAGTAAAATTGACTAAAGAAATACTAAACAAACGAAACGTTTTTCTTTGATAGGCTATATTTCTGGTAGCCGATTCAGATAACAAATATGTTTTGTGCATTAGAGTTATTTGATTTACAGACTGAATCAGAAACTCTGCAGCATGCTCAGTTTCCTGTAATACAATATGTGAAGTTAAATTTTGCATAGAACAAAAGTTAAAATGTAATCGAAATTTTATTAGGGGTCCATAAGATAGTGCCATTCTATAAGGTCTATTGCAAATAATAGTAGCTTAAAGTTTCATAAAAAAATAAATTCATCCATTGCATTAAATGCAGCTAAAGCTATCCATTATAAAATATACTGTATTGTTGGCATGATCACGAGACAAGCTGAAAAATGTATGGCACTGACGTTTATTTTAATGCATCATTACTTTAAGAGAAGAAAGAAAGAAAAACGGATGTTTAAGATAAAAGCAAGACAGAAATTTTATATAAAGATGCAGGTCGGGGGGGGCGTTGTTATATGGCTCTTTGGTTGGAAGTTCAGTCACTCAATAAGCAAAGTGATAAACAAACCTCTTTTGTTTTGAATTTATAATCAGTGATGGTAAATGTATAAGGTATTTTCTCCCTCCTTCCAGCCTACCTCCGTGATGTAACGGTAGCACACTCAGCGCATATTTGAGAGTTCCAGATTCGAGTCCACGTGAAGGCACTGCACATATTTTAGGTCGAAATGTTAAAAAAACTAATGACTCTACAGTGTCGCCCGAACTAAAAGGTGGTGGACAAAAATTCGTCATCACAAGAATTTGGCGACTGGATAACCTCACCCCCACTCGCCCGTTAAAAGAGAGAATATATAAGATATTTCTCCCTCTTTCCAGCATGGCTTGTTATTTAACGGTAGCACACTCGGCGCGTATTCGAGAGGTTCAGGTTCGAGTACGGCGAAGGCATTGCATATTTTCCATGCCTCTTTCTTAAAATAAATCTAACAAATCTATATAAGTTTTAATCAAAACCTTTACATCAAGAATTTTATTATTTTCAGATATTTTAACTGCAGAGACGTAAACGCAAATCTGAAATTTACATTCCGAACAGTGTATTAAAATAAAAAGTATGACATCCATCGTGGACACAGTGAATGAACTTAAGTACCCGCCATACTATACTTTCCAGTTCCCCAAGCAGCAAAACCGCTGAACGCTTTTAGAGCTGAGGCCAACTAGGGGCCGATAAGTAAAATTGTTAAACACTGGCTCAATTTCCCTTAAAACGCCCACCACAAAAACATCTTATACTTTATTCAGGTAACCTTTATATGCTTTGTCAAGTAAACAAAACCAATACAAGCTAGATACGATCAAAATAAAACAAAATGTCTACTGGAAACGGCAAAAAGGAGGATAACAGCAGTGGTGATAGCAGATAAAGTCACAGTAGTTAAGAATTTTTTTAATTCACAACAGTATATAATTCAGATGTGCATAATGTGAAACATACATGATTGTTAAATCAACCATTAAAAATAATTTCCTAAATCGTAAGAGTAAGTCATGTGTACAACTATTAATCATCCGTTTCGCGCTGGCCTATAGAACCTTAAAGTAAGAGGCCTGTAGAAATTTAAAGTAAAAATCTGATGTGTACACCATATGACTTCATTGTACCGAGTATTAAATTATACACATTTTCCCTGTATTTCATTTAAACTTATCGAATTTAATTAAATCTACTTCGTCGATAGCACATAAACCACAATAGAATAAATGCGCTTTTTAAAATTTATTAACCATAGAGTTACACTGACGCTAGGTTCACTCCCTTAACAGCGTTACATATTATTCATTTTATAACTCAGAATGCACAAAACATATATCATCTGAAGAATTATCTAATCTTTGCCACATGTTCTATTCAAATACTGCGTAGCGTATTCGGAAACTAAGTACCGTTTCATTCTAGCGCTGTCGCAGCGCTGTGGTAGGCGTCCCATGCATGCGCATTAGTCTTTCTAGTCTTTCTTGTTCACTGACTTTCAATTGTCGCCATTTTGGTTGCTCTATGTTGTGTTTTCAGTTTGCTGTGCACATTCAAAATGTTTAAGACAATTAGTTCTCCCCCTGACTGTGAGATTTGTGCCGTGATTAAATTTTTGAACGCGAGGAATGTTAAACCGGCCGAAATTTATCGTCAAGTGACAGAAGTTTACGGTGAATACGCGATAAGTGATGGAATGGTGAGAAAGTGGGTAAGAATGTTTAATGCAGATCGAAGAAATGTCCAAGCCGAGGCTCGGAGTGGTCGGCCTTCTGTTGTCACCGATGATTTGGTAAGGAAAGTTGATGAAGCAATTCATGAGAACAGACGCTACACAATGACAACTCTTTCAGAGGCATTTCCACAAATTTCATGTACTGTTTTGTTCGAAATTGTGTATATTAAACCGAAAACAATGTATAAAAGAAATTAAACAAAAATGAATAGTTTTTCACAGACGATTCAGCGCCGCTTGCTTAATGAGCACGATCTATTCGTAAGTCTCCTCTGTTCGAAACAGACTGACGACAGCATTTTCTGCTAATATGAAACACTTATTTCCTTGAATTTCATTAGAGGCGTTTTTTTCATATTATTAATTCAGTTCTCACTTCGCGGCAAGGCAAAAATAATAAAAACACAAAATACCTTCATTAAAAATTAAAAAATATAAAAAAACATAAAACACCAAATACAGTTAAACCAATTAAAAAAATAATTTTTACAATTAAGATTACAGTTTTTACGCAAAAACAAGCAATTCGGCTAGCGACAAGAAGACAAATGTTTCGGTGCACCAACCTGAAAGTTTATTTTTGGTCTCACTCAGAAAAAGATACTGAACGCGTAGAAAGTAATTTCATTTGAATTTAATTTGTTGTGGACGCTATGCTGAGTCAATATATTGGATAATTTAATAGTTTAAATGATACTTCTAGAATGGATTAAGCATACTTTAATTCACAATAATAAAAGAAGACGTTACTTTGTTGTTGCGAAGCTTAGTTTCTCTAGATTGGCAACAATTCCACTATTCTGTAACGTTTCAAATGTAAAGAAATATAGCTGCTACGGAAAAAAATAGGCTTAGACGCAGTGAAGCAACTTTTAAATCGTTTAAAATTCTACAACTATAACATGCACGTGAACTAAAGGCATAAAAACCTTAACCGGAAGATAAGAGCCTAATTCAATCCTTTTAAAAGCAAAAAATGCACAATTTACGAACACATAAGAATAAAGAAACTGAGATCACTGGGCCGATTAATAGAGTGGACATATATATATGTGTGTGTGTATTTATATACTTTTGGTGCGGGCGATTGCAGCCAAAACGGAAGGTGCACATCTGCATATTTTAGCAGACCCACACACAAAATTTCAATGTTCTGAGGCTACTCGTTTCTGAGTTATACGAGATACATACATATATACGTACGTACGTACAGACGCAAAGAAAAACAAATCTCTCCTGAATCCATTTTAAATCAGTTTTATAATTCGTTTGGGGGAAAAAGAGCTCTTTAATCTGTCCTTACTTACAGATGTCACGCAAAAACATCGTTAAGTTGCATTCAATAGCGGTGAAAATAGATATTTTCGTTGAAATATGATACCCGAAATTTTTTGCGATTACAATACTTCCTTTTTATTTCGTAAAAGGAAGTAAAAATTTCAGAAAAAATTAAACAATAACGTCAGCGCAGCTTATGGTTTTAAAATTTAAGCAGCATTGAGAATTAAATATTTATATCTTCAAGCCATGGGGAAGAAGAGAAATATTTAGTCAAAGAATATCTTATGACTTAAAGCTGTTGTGGAGGTTTCTTTCAGGGGGAATTGTTGTTCGACTGATAATATAAATGCTTAAATATTAATATCATGGGATCGAATTTTAACAGTATCTTTTAATTGTAAGTATGAAAGTAAGCGTCTTTACGAAAGCAAGAAAGGGAGCAGTTAATTAAAGAACGACACATTTCAGAAAATTTATGACAACCATGCACACTTTTTCGAATTCTCTCGAAAGACAATCATCTAATTAATAAAAAAATAAAAGGGTTTACGGTAAACATTTTCAGTTATAATATATAGTTTATGCAAATGTAAAACGAAACAAAAATTATTGAGTATACAGATTTCAAAGATAGAATACATAATGTATGAGATTCAGTTAATTTGCAGTATCTGAAATATAAAGTTTTAATATATGAAGAGCGGGAAATTTAGTGCATCTGTTTTAGATTATTATAACTTGCTTACAACAAATGCAATTCGAATACTACTATGGTAATTCATATAACATTCAAACTGAGCAGAAGGATTTAAAATAAAATTTCGTTTAACTTTTGATGTAACGTAAGTTTGATTTCGGCTAGAAAGTATGTTTCTATTAAATGTATACGTAGCATAAAACTTTATCTGAATCCCAAATAAAGCAGACGATCTCCATAATGGAATTTTAAGACGTTTAGAATTTCCAATATAATAAATAGCTTCTAGAATTATCTTGAACGGAAAAGGATAGAGGAAGCAGTGTATAGGAAATTCCAGTTTACAGACAAACCTAGCCTTTTTCATTATAAAGACGGAACAGAATATAAAATTTAAAAATCAATTTTTCTTCTAAAATTTTCTAAATTCTTTATAGAAACATAATTTATTTGTCTTTCATGCATATGTGTACGAGAATATTTGCAATCTCAGAAAAAGGCTTCTCCTTTATTCTGAAGGTTTTCAGTTTAAAATATATCATATATAATAAATGTTTCCTGTCTTGTCATGTTTTCATTCATAATTTCAATAAATATTATTTGGATTAATGTAAAAATGCTAAATAGTTTACTTAAGTTCTGAAACTTTAATGGACAGATTCCAATTGATATACAGTGGGCTTCCCGCGAGAAGATATATATACTTTATGAAGGCGGGAGAAATACCTTATAAACGTTTATTTATGTAATATAATTTATTTCTGTTTGTAAGGTCATCAGGTTTTTTTTTAAGCGGGAGATGTAAAAAATATAATGTCCTCGCCGGAACTCGAACCCTGGACCTAAAGAATACTTATCGAGTACGCTTCCAATTACACCACGAAAGCGTGCGTATAGGACGGAGAAATAACCTTACATACTCCTCCTTTTAAAAAGAGAGTTTGAATTAGGGGATCCTTCACCAAATCCTGTTGGTGACGAATTATTATTCACCACTTTTTAGTTCGGGCGCCACTTGTAGAGTCATTAGGCTTTTTTAAAGCAGCAGACGTGAAAAACATACATTGGTCTCACTGGGACTCGAACCCTGGACCTCTCGAATACGAGTCGAGAATGCTTCCAATTACTCCACAGGGGTATGCAGAAAGGAGGGATGAAACACCTTATATCTTTTTTGGTTAATTATTTTTCCGAATTATTGGAAAGCTACATATGTAGCACGTATGTACATATGTATATATATTTTTAATGGATGGAAATTATTATATAATATAATTATTATATAATATTATGTGTCGAAATTGTTCAATTTAATAATATAAATAAATTTTGAACACGATTAATTTTAAGTTTTTAAATTTTTATCAATTTTAAATATATTTAAGTCTTTTCCGAACTAACCCTCTATTATTTAGTGTTAAAATTAATTTAACTTAAAAGTATTGCAGCAATCATATAATAATCATGAATATCATATTGCAGAAAAGTGTATTTTTTGGTAAGAAGGTGTGTTTCTAAATTTTATTTATTATTAGGTATTTAATGCTAATATTCTTATTGAAATAAAAAAAGTGTTTTATGATAATGTTATTAGTTTACTGTAAATTCAAAACAAAAAAAAAAAAGAAGAAGAAGAAGAAGCATCCATTCATTTTGGAGAAAAAAATATTATTCTGAAACTCGACGAAATTAAAATTCTTTTTGCTTAAAAATTACAAATTGGACATTGGTGTTTTTCCTACAAATGTACTTTTTACAAATTTCGTTAAGTTATAAACTTCCTACATCTTTTCAAGTACATTAATCTCATATGAAAGATACGCTTTGAATTTCAATCAAAGTGCTTTCATTCAAATTCTAGGCAATTACGGGCATATTTTGCCCATACCTGAATAAAATCCTTACGCTAGTAATAAGGAATTTTCTATTCATATTATTGATCCAAAACCGAGGAACGCTAATTTAAATCTTATTTTATTTCATTCATATATTCAATTCCTAAGAACGAAATATCAATTCAATTTAGCCTCTTTATGGTAAATTCCTATTCAGACATAAAAAATTCAAGAATAAGATTAATTTTCCTTTAGAATTGCATTTAGTTACTTTGCGATATTTTTTTTAACTGTAGTGTTTTCATTATACCAGCTAAGCAACCGTTTTTTAAAATAGCAGAAATAAAGTAGAAAATGCACTTATATCGGCATTTTTTTAACTTGTCTCTCATTACCTTCTGAATTCTTCAATAATTAATTAAAAGACCCAGTGTGAGAAAAGCGAAAAATTATTTTTAAATTACTCTGCTAAAGAAATTAAATAAGCTTTAATAGGGAATACATAAAAACTATCAAATTCATCAAGCGATCAAACTGCACAGTTTAAATAGGTTTATTAAAACTCACTCACCAATCGAGGCATTAAAAATATGATAATGAAATTAAAGGGAGGGGTAAATATGAAAGTACTAAATTTTCTTTTATTGTTTTCAGAATGAACAAGGAATTACGAAATTTCTTTTTCTTTTGAGATTTGTTTTCTTATATTTAACTGTGAAAAAGCGCTAACGAAAGTGGAGAACTGAATCAGAATTAAAAGTGAAAATTAAGTTTTAAAGTAGGATTTAACTTTACTGCACAATTCACAGGAACTTGTCTTCCGCTAATTGCTTTTCCTTCTGCATTTAATAACTTTTTTTATGGTAACTGCAGCACTAAGTCTGTTTCCTGACTTATAGAAATAAGTTAGCTGATAAGTCATTGTAAAGGTAATTGACAAAATTCAGCAGAAGTTTGCAAACTTAATAATGGTAGTAAAAGTAGTAACAAGTACAAGGGGCACCACTCCATCGCCATAGACAATTATGGTATCGCCCGCAATGTACTAACAATCTAGAGAGAACTACGCCCCTCACGGGCACACCAGCGCTGAGTCTCGAGCCTTAATTGGGTGCTCAATCGTCATTAATTACAATTGTACAATTTTCTCATTCAGTATGATTACAGTAGATGGGCTTTACATCAAAGTTACATTCCGACAGATAGCGTGACATCTGGTATTGAAATGAATGTGCTGGTAATATATAATTATAAATAATAATAATAATAATAATAATAATAATAATAATAATAATAAAAGAACAATCAACATTAAAGGATTAAAATGCATAGAACTTATAGCATACATAATTAGGATGATAGAACTACAGTTGCAGTAAAGGAGTAGATTACGTGTGTTAGTGTATGCAGAGTAGTGGAACTTCTATTATTGAGCTAGTCTTGACTGCAGGGTGCAGGGTGCACAGTTCACAGTTCTTGAGTTCAAATCATATGCACACAGTACTCAAAATACCTAAGTTAAGGCAATGCTATATATAATATATATTTTAAGTTTCGCTTTCGAGACACGAAAAACGCAATTTGAATTTCATCAAACGGTCCAATAGAACGAGGAGATATGAAACTGCTTTTTTTTCCACAATGTACATATGGCTGAAAGCAGGGATACCTTCGTGGATGTCTTTCTAAGGCTGCTACCACAAATCCGTATCACACGCACTGCTATCACACATCCGTTTGTGTCAGAAGAACAACTGTTTTGAACAATTTTTCTGCTTTGTCACAACAGCCAATCACCACAGATCGCTTTTTTCACCACAGGGTTAACACAGGGGAAACTGGTTCTCCATTACAAACAAGTTGGAAGCATTCGAAGCTGATAGCTCATTGGTTGAAAAGGAACAACTTGCAATTTTTTTCGAATGGAAGAAAAAAATCGCGCGTCTTTCTTTCAATAATAAACCAGGCAGAAAAATTGTGTGAAACAAATGCTCGTCTTTACTTCGGTCATTTTACACTTGGCCTTTTCTGGGCCCTCATTGTATTATTTCTTTTTCAGGCGTAACGATTTTATACCTCAAAGTAAAGGTGCATACTTTTAAAACTACATTTTTTTGGCTTATGTCTCCAAAACCTTTTCGAATTCGGATCATTCCTATATGTGGCGACATTTTCTGTATTAATTACAATACATTAAAGAGTTGAAAAGAAGGATATTAAGAGATTTCTACAGTAACTTAAAAAAAACACATACATTATTCTTTTTTTCCGATTACGAACAGTCATATAAATCATTGTACATGAAGTATGAAGAAATGTTTGTTTTAAACGGATTTAATTATTCTGAAAATTTTATTACAGCATAATAAAATTCATGATAGTGAGATGTTCGTCCGTTTTGTTATATAATACCTTCTTTACCGCAGCATTCTTTCCAGATTCATAGTTCTCAATTTCTCGTGCAAATGTTTCACCCAGATGTCTGTTTCGAATCTGCAAATGCAATCGCCACAATTTTAATGCAGCAAGCATTTCATTCCAGAAGCAATTAACGACTCCTTAATGGAATGTTTAGCTCTAGTACTACTTTCGAGATCTCAGAGAAAGGATGTTGAAAGGGCACGGATCTAAAAGAGGAAGAGTTAATAGCATCGAGCATTAGTGCTATATTAACTTGCTTGTGAAGCATTTTAGAAAACGTGCAAGATAAGCAACACGTTTTAATTACATATTTGTTCACCCCAGCCTCTTTCAAAGACTCTCTTTTTTATGCTTCAGATACACTTTTAGAGGTATTTAAAAAAAATTAATGAATTGAAATTTGCATAAAATTTGCAGTTTGGACAACTGCAAATTTTAAACTTTTATAAGAACTGTGCATCCTACCTAGCAAAATAATGATTCTTCCACAGGTAGGAATTCCGGTTATTACCAGGAACTTTCATTCCACTTAGGGCAGTTGAGTTCGCGGTTAAATACAAGCAAAAAAATCTGGTGTGTACACCACTTCACTTCCTTGTACGGAATATTAAACTATACGAATTTTTTCTTGCATTTCATTTAAATTAATTGATTTGAATTAAATCTGCTTTGTCTATATCGCAAAAACCACAACAGAATAAATGTATTCATTAAAATTCGCTATATTTGTTTACCATAGCGACACTCTGGCACTAGGTTCACTTCAGCGTTACATCTCATTCATTTTATAACTCAAAATGCACAAAGAATATACCATCTGAAGAATTATCTAATTGTTGCCACATGTTCTATTCAAATAGTATAATAAATCTAAAACGATGTATAAAAGAAATTAAACTTATAGACAAACAAACAAAAAAAAAGAAATAGTTTTCACCGGCGATTCAGTATTTCTCATTCAATTAATTCAGTTCTCACTTCGCGACAAGGCAAAAAGACGTAAAATGTCTATATTAAAAATTACGAAGTAAGTCTTAAACGCTTATTTCTTAGAATAAATTTCAGAATGGATTAAGCAAGATTTAATTCGCAATAATAAAAGAAGGCACTATCTTTGTTGTTGCGAAGCTGAGTTTTTCTAGATTGGCAACAAATACGTTATTCTGCTAAGCTTCAAATATAAACAAATATGGCTGCTATGGTAGAAATATTTAGACTTAGCCGCACTTAAACAACTTTTAAATTGCTGACAATTTTACAATTATTGCATGCATATGAACAACATAATTCAATCATTTTTAAAGCAAAAAATGCACAATTTACGATCATATAAGAGTAAAGAAACTGAGATCACTGAGCCAAGTAACAGAGTGGACATATATATGTATATATATGTGAACATATAATATAAATATGTATGTATATATATATATATATATATATATATATATATTTATATACTTTCGGTACGGGCGATTGCAACCAAAACGGGAGGTGCACATCTACATATTTTAGCAGACCCACACGCAAAATTTCAACGTTCTGAGGCTATTCGTCTCCGAGTTATGCGAGATACATACATGTATACGTACGTACGTACAGACACCATGAAAAAATCTCTTATGAATCCATTTTAAACAAGTTATATCATTCATTTGGGGAAATAGAGTCCTTTATTCTGTCCTTACTTAGAGATGTCATGCGAAAACACCGTTATATTGCATTCAATAGCGGTCAAAATGGATATTTTCGTTGAAATATGGTACCCGGAATTTTTTGTCATTACAATACTTCCTTTACTTCGTACAAGGAAGTAATAAAGAACGACTACGTATAAGCGTCCTCAATATAAACTATGAAATACGCATTTTAATTTTATTTCAATAAAATCAGTATCTTATTTGAATGCTAATTTTCATTGTAAAAATGATTTCATTTTCTAATTGTAATAAAGAAACGTGCACAGTGCATCTACAGGAACCTTTAGCCTGACTTTATTTTCGAAATCATTGATAGTAGACATATACTTGCAGTACAAAAAGATTTCAAATGACTCAAGTGTAATTTTTAGTTTAGGTTTACGTTCCTGCATAATAGTCTGATAGTAAAGCAAAATCGAAGGCGCTTTTTGAGGTGTGCGCGAATGCTTATATTTTCGAAACTATAGTTAATCAAAATACATCATTAGATAAACGAAAGAGCATATTAGCAAACACACACGCACAAAAAGAAATAAAATTGGACAAATGGCATGCACATAGCAACTTGTCAAAAGCAGGGACATTTTGGTGACGTCAAAGCTGCGAGCGCATGCGCGACGGAGTGTGAGTGGCAAGACCATCTGGTAAACAGTCAATGCGTTCGAGTTGTGACTGCTGTATTTAATTTTAACTCGCCAAGTGGCAAGGTCTTCTGGTAGACAGTTAGTGTTCGGGTGCTGTTTGCAATATTTGTTTTATTTCTCCAAAAATAATTAATAATGAATTCGGAAAAGGAAAACCTAAGTCAATTGAGGCAAAGATAAGCAGAACGAAATATACGACACGGCAATGTGTTACAAACAAAAGAAGAACGAAAGAAATGTTTGCAAAAGTAACGTTGTAATGTTCTTGTTAATTTATGTGTCCTTGGCTACTAGAGTGAACTGTCTAGCAACTATTCGCTGGTCTTCTTACATCTGTAAGATATAAGTCCAAAGGAGAGTTAAAATACCCTTTTTCCACTCAAAGAAATACTACAGACGGCCTCTCCTGGACCTGCAGGAAAGCTTTATTTTAAGTTAGAAAATAAGGAACTAAACTGGTTCTAACTAGCTAAACTTTAGCAGAAGCTCTACAAAAATAAATACAAGTTGCAATACAAGTTGGCCCTTAATTAAACCTGACGGGCGAGTATTAACGGGCACATAAGACTACGGCCGAACGTAATAAGATAGGTTTAAAGCAACGACATGGCCCGAAGGCAGAACTTCTGAACTCTTCTACGGAAGTAACTTGACTTCCCATTAAATTCTGGCTCTACTTCATTTACATAAAATGCGATACTGAAATCTCATTCTGTCAAGGAGATATAAACAGGAAACAAGAATTTAAAGGAAAGAGTTTGAAAAGTAAAAATAACTGTTAGAAGAATTTAAATAATCCATACAACGTAAGAGATGATGCTTTGAGGAAACTGAATCAAAATCAACGATGATTTGTAATTACTTTGTTGTTGAGAAAGGAGCATCAACTTCGGAAAACAAATAACCTTCTCAGTTTGTTTTATTCGTTGTATAACATTCTCACACTGCCACCAGTAATCCTACGCATTAAACACTAGTGGTTCTTTGAACTGAAAGAGACAGAGCCTACCGTCATTTTTTTTGTATGGAAAAATGTATTTTGCATAAAATAAGAAATCTAGCTTCTAACACGGTCCTACGTTTCCAATACTTAAATTTAGGAAGATTTTGCACTCATTATAAAAAATAAAACCAAAAAATGTGATTTCTGACGAGACAAATTGGCAGAGTTATTTCATATTGAAATCGGAAATCATGTTCAGGGGCCGTACACAAAGAGAATAACGAAATGTTTGCGTTTGTACGAAACTAAAAATAATAAATTTTTTTTACAAAAAAGGTTTCTGATGTTACGAGAATACATGACGAAGGGAGAAACGTATAGAATTCGTGTTCTAGAATAGGGATGGCTGACCCGCAGCGAAATGCACGAAATTTATAATTTGTTCTTTTCTGGTAGTATAGCAAAAATTAAGAAATCCATTCTGACTCTTCTTAGTTAACACAACAAAGGCGGGTTTGGTAAATGTTGACGCAGCGGGTTGCAGTTGTGACGCTGCGACTTCTGATTAGCCAAAAAAGCAGTAGGAGCGATCACGTGAAAACCAAGTTTCATATATTCGGTTTTGAAGCGAATGTGTACAGACTGATTGATCGATGTCTTTAGTATAGTAAATTGTCGATACGAGTACAAAGAAAAGAAACATTTTTGACGAAAACAGACAATGTAGTGAACACTGGAAGAAAAACATTGCTTCTTTTTTTAAAACTCCGAATTAATGTGTTTGACTTGTCAAGAAACTGACATCATGTTTAAAGAATACGATGTGAAAAGACGCTATGAAATGAAAGATAGTGATTACGTGATACTGGAGAAAGCTGCAAAAGAATCAAAGCTAACAGAATATAAATCGCAGTTAAAAGCTCAACAAAGAATGTTTATGTTTATGTTTGCTGCTAATGCGAAACATTTATTTCCTCGAATTTCATTACAGATACATTTCTCATTCAATTAATTCAGTTCTCACAAAAATACATAAACATATTTTCACTAAAAATTGAAAGATATAGAAAAATATAAAACACCAAGTACAGTTAAAACAATTAAAGAACAATTTTTACGATTAAAATCAGAGTTTCTCCTCAAAAACTAGCAATTCGACCAGCAGGCAAGAAAGCCGATTTTTCGGTGCACAAAACTAAAAGTTTCCCTTTGATCTTACTCGGCAAAAAGACACTGAAGGTGCAGAAATAAATAAATTTACTATTCTGCTAAGTTTCAAATGTAAACAAATATGGCTGCTATGGTTAAAAAATTAGGCTTAGCCGCTCTTAAAGGACCTTTAATTGTTGTTAATTCTACAAATATTGCATGCAGATTAACTAAAGGCATAAAGACGACAAACCGTTTTGACCGTTTATGATTGTCACAAGATTTTCTTATAATGGAGAATTGAAAATAAGAGTGGAAAATAATATTAAAAATCAACTCAAGGTAGAAAAAGGCTTACGTTTACGTCCAGGTTCACCAAAAACAAATTCCATTTCTTTATCCCAATGACTTTCAAAGAGCGAAACTTCATCAAGACGAAGCCATATATCATATTTCGAAAATTAAAGTCTGATAGAGGTGTTGCATATATGCAACTTTAAGGTATGCCTGGAAAATTCACTGATGTTTCCCCTACGGATTACTGAGCCTTTGGTCTTTTGAAAAAAGCTCTTTCTAAGCGCAAACCCACCACGATTGATGAAGGCTGGAGAATAAAGGAAGAGGAGAGGAAATCAATTTCTTAAATTTTACAAAAAATATTTCTATCATGTGAATGTAAGTATGCAGATTTAGAGTCAGGCTATTAGACCGAATATGTGAAAAAATATTCTCTGTATTTTAAGCATTAACTAAACAGCCCCAAAATATTTCTAAAACTGTGTAAACAGCCTTCGTATGTACGTAATTTGAACTCGATGGCTTATCTGTGAGTAGTTCAAATACCCAGGACATACATTTGACAACAGCGAAAAAGCACCTTGACTAGGCGTAATAACAGTTTATAATAAAAAATATTTATATCGCAGAGAACTTTGTGATTTTAAATGCTTTTAGCTTTTTTATTGAAGAAACCACTGCTTTTGTCCCTCTCTGTTAATTATGCTGCTGGTATTACACAATACACTATGAATAGTAATAAAAAAGAAGCTTTCTTTAGAACGCTATACATCCCGATGTTTTTGCTACAGTTTTATTTCGGTTTTGTTTAACTTAAATCTAACTTGTAAATAACCGTGTCTTTGAACGTATTTTATGTATTTTTTTATCACAGTAAAATGCTTCAGACGGATTTTAAAATGTAACGGACTTGTACTTTTTTATTTGTATTATTATACGAGAGGAAATAATGTCAAAGACGTTTTTAAGCAATCTTAAAACAAATACAAAACATAAAGAAATGTTACAGAAAAAAAAAATTAGAAGAAAATAATGTATGCTTTATAAAAAAACGCTCATAAACAAAACACTATAATTGTTAAGTATCCTTTGTAAAAATTTTCAATACTGAAAGAAGTAGGGAAGTTGTGAAATAATAACGTATTATCACTTTAGAGGCCGTAATTTATTTAAACATTTTGAAAGAATTACAATGGCGACATTATTCAAATAACAACGCACAAATTCTTGATAAAAGGCAATATATTATGTTCTTAAAAATGAAGCGATATTTAAAAAATAATGACGGCAATTGTTCTACTTGAAATTAGATTCAATGTCTAGGCTTCTTTCGAATATGTAATTGAATAAATAAATAAATTGGAAATACTTAATCTATTTAAAACAAGTTATCGAATATAATTCTTTAAAGCAAAATAGTTCTTTCTACTATGCTTTGCAAAATTCTTCGAGGAACTTCAATAGTGTATCCTTTCCTTTGGTCTAATAACAATGAATTTTATCAAAGGCTCGAAGAATAGTTCGAAAATCATGATTATTAAATATGCATTAAAGAATATTGATTACAATCGTGTCATTTCATTATAATATAAAATATTCTAAATATTTTAATAACTTTATTTATACCATATAAGGTATTTCTCGCGCCTTCTTAGCATGCCCTCATGGTGTAGCCGTCAGCACGCTGGGCGCGTATTCGAGAGGCCCGTGGATAGACGTTCCGGAGAGGGCATTGCTCATTTTTCATGTCTATCAGCATAAAAAAATTTAGTGTTTCTACAGTGGTGCTCGAACTAAAAAAAAGGTGGTGGATGATGATTCTCCACCACCAGGATTTGGCGACTGGCACCCTTAATCCCCAGTCGCCCTTTAAAAGGGGAGGTATATAAGGTATTTCTCCCGCCTTCTTAGTATGCCTTCGTGGTGTAGTGGTCAGCACATTCGGTGCGTATTCGAGAGGTCCGTGGTTCGAGTGCCGGCGAGGGCATTGCTCCTTTTCCATCTCTCCTGCTTTCAAAAAATGCCTACAAAAAAGGTAGTGAATGAGGATTCTCCACCACCACCATTTGGCGATTGGGACCCCTATTTCCCAGTCGCCCTTTAAAAGGGGGAGTATACAAGGTATTTCTCCCGCCTTCTTAGCATGTCTTCGTGGTGAAGCACCCTAGGCGCGTACTCGAGAGTTCTGTAGTTCGAATTCCGGCGACGGCACTGCTCATTTTCTATCTCTCCTGCTTTTAAAAGCACCTAATGTCTCTACAACTATTACAGTTAAGGCGACACTTACTGTTTAACGTTTTATTATAAGAAAAGAACATATCACGAAGAACATCAAGTAATAATACTCCCCCCCAAAAAAAAAGTGCAAACATAATCACTTATGATTTATTATGTTGCACGTATTTAGCCTTCTTTCATTTCGATGAATTTTTCCCTGACATTGAACAGAAATCCAAACTTCAAGAACACAAACAAGAAGTAAAACTTAACTAAAAAGTTTATTGTTATTACTATTTTTATTATTAGTTATAGCTATGTCTCGTAATAGAACTAAAATTCAAAATGCTAGTGAATTCTACTTTCAAAGTTTTAGAAAATCGAATAATTTACAGATAAAGGGATCTAGTAGGCAAAGAGGCCCTTATTAACTCGACTCCAGTTACTTCGGTTTCTAAACTTTAGACCAGCGAGTACAAAATCCACTAATCAAGACGCATATTAACATAGAGATGGCGCCTCGGCAATAAAGAAATTACTGGCTGGTTGTTACAGCCCTCTAAACTACAAATTTGTTCATTCTTTAAAGTAAACCTAAACTCCAAGAAGAAAAAAAGAAATACAAGGAAGACAAAAGAAATACAAGGAACGAAAAAGAATTAACATATAAATGAAATATAACCGAAAATAAACCCTTGTAAGGAAATAAAAAATTTGTTTCATTCCAGCTCTCTTATTTGGGCACTTAATGCAGGAATTATTTCTACATACAACAAATGAAATTACATAAAATAAGTTCATACTAAATCTAGACTTACAGAAGAAATTAAAATGTTTTAAAAATCTCTGGACTAGCGTTTGCATTGTGGGGAAATCCAAACTAAAAAACCATTGAATTGTTTTCTTTCTGTAAACAGATCATTTACTGTAAAGCGAGGGAATACTTTTTGTGTAATGACGTATTTTACTTCAAAAATTATTGGGCGGTTAAAACAAAATATGTAGTTTCCGTACAATGAGATTAAACCACTCCTTTTTTCGACTAAATTGAATAATAAATTCCTTTTTTGTTCTTTAAACACACAAGAAGATTTGATTCAATTAAAATATACAATATATTTTAACGTGGAGCTTAAAACTAAACACAAATCTAAATTTTATTATTACTGGAATAAAAATGTTTAAAAATTGCTACTTTTTATTCCTGTAAACACAATATACTGAACTGTACTGCACGTTTTTAAATTGAAACGTCTAATTACTGCTTCACAACCGCTAACTAAAAGAAACATTTTTTGGAATGATTGTTAGAGGATTATTGAAAAAATTAAACCTTGCATATATGTAAGTATCAGGAGGGCTGCAACTAAACACGACTGGCCGGAGAGTGAGGGAAGAGGCATGAGGATAAAAAAGAATAGAGAAAAGAACGTCATATCAAAGATCTTAAGAGATATGAATGAAGATGAGGCCTAATAAAAGAAAGACAACCTACTTCCATTGTAATACATTACTTGTAAATATTCATCAGTGTACATTATTATTTTACCTTTAATTAAATAATTAAGTATTTCGGATTGGCAGTTGTATTCATTCCCTAGAAACCTACTTGTGAAAGCTATTGTGAATTTTTACAACACAAAGCGGCATAGATATCGATGCATAGTGAAACAAGTTAAAAAAAGAAACAGAAGACTTTTGGAGCAAATTTAAACTCGCATGGAAAATGATTCTTTCCGCCAGAGTGATGACAGTAACATGGGACCTCTTCGAATACTGAAAGGTTTGACATATGTTATGCTTAATTTCCACTAAACTGTGGCAGAGAATTTTATTATAATTACTCAACATTTCTGAAAGATAGTGCTACGAATTTTTTATATAGTTAGATATCTTTAATAGAATTATATTTAAAATTGTTTTATTTCCCCGTGCAATGTAGCGCGTGACATTTTTTAAAAGGAAGCAACGCCGGAAAAGTAAAAATAGAAAAGCTCATGTATTTTTACTTTTCCGTGTATTTTTACGTTACAAGCATTGAATAATAGTTTATCTTTGTAATTGATATTTAATTTGAATAAATGTAATTAACTAGCTGTTACTACGTATTTCTACTCTTTTTGCTTTCTGGAAATTGCTAGAATTGTCTCGCAAGGCCGATTTAAAAAGCTATAAAAACCGGAGAGAAACATCTCAGCTCAGTTGCTGTTTTACGTGAACAGTTGTTGTTTACTTCGCTGCTGTAATTTGTTGTTCGGATTAGCTTTCTCTGAGCACACAACACTTTTGAATTCTTGCTTATTCCTGAAAGAGAGATTTCTTTGCTCTGGATTAGGTTTGCTGAAAGTGCCCCAACCAAGCAACGTGAAATTTAAAGGAGGTGAGAATGCAGGTAATTCCATGAGCTAAAAATCTTCCCTTTCCAGCGGGTTTAACATATCAAGAGTCCTATGTAGACTTGCATTGAATCTGTGAACAGAAAGTCCATACCTATTGCCAAGAGATGCAGAAAGGCCCAGATGAATCTCGGTACATTACTACTGAGATTTGACAGTATCTCCATCAGAAATGGGAAGGAGTATTCTGCGATTACATATTATGCTCCTTCGATATTCGCGCCCAATTTTCCTCGGTCATAACCATCAGCTTCATGAACATAGAGTTTTTGTAACAAATTCCCATTTTCTCCTCACCGGCTGATGTTCAAAATCACTGTTGATGATGCATTGGTATTTGAGATCATTATTGGAGCAGTGTTGTTGGCCCAATGAGTATGTTGATTATACGGGGTATAATTACAAGTGAGCGAGACAAGAATTTAACGATCGGTCTTATAGGTGCAGTTTCCCACATCACTAACTTTCGTGCTCCACCAAACTTTTTTATGGACAGTAGCTCGAATGACTGTCCAGGGTTCTCTTACC
>KK114283.1:216031-314229 GCA_000611955.2 Stegodyphus mimosarum
TTTTTTTTTTTTTATTTTTTTTTTCAGTCTTTTTTCAGTTTATCATATCAACGTTCAGTTTTCTCAGTAAGATGGAACCACTTGTTTTTGAACACTTTGAACCACTTTTGAACCACACTGAAAGCACTTGTTTTTGTGTTTTCATTATTAACGTTTTGTCCGTTAACTTTATTTATTAAACGTCATTTTCTTTGCATTTACGCCGCAAAAAATTCAATTCAACAGCAAAATCACAAAATAGTGAAAACTAACATACCTTTGGAATTTCCTATATACAGTCTCTAGCTCTGGAGATAAAAGTATTTTATTCTGTGCAGTGTTACCACTGCTCACTTTCAAATCGTTGAGTCTGCTAATTAAAAATTCATGAAACATTCACAAAATGCAAAATATAAGATTCGAAATTTAACTTTAAAGTGAACATTTTCGAGTGAGGACTATGTTACTCAAAATTTAATGGCAATAGCTACCGTCGTTTTGGAAAAATACATACATACACGCAGATTCTTCATTACGTAATGTCTTTTAAAGTAATACACGGCGGTAGCAATATTTGTAGCAACAATTTGAAAAGTGATTGAACTTTTACAGTGGGAGACGAAAAATCCCGTTTGAGACTAATACCCTAGTCGGTCTAATTCCCTTTTGGGATAATGTGTTAGGACTGAGTGTTCGGTGCATATTCTTATCGAACATCTTCGTGAAAACTTTAAGTCCTGATCTTGAACAGGGAGCTGAATGCAGCTGTGTTCTGTGGTAGAAAACTGTGGTTAAGTGGTGGAAAAACTGCACTTCAGAAGGATTTAAAATCCTCTTTTATTAAACCACAATTATATACAGCCACTTCCCAACTCGGGAGGGATACAGAAAATAATGACCGCACTTGGGTCTAAACTGAACAATCAGATAATTTAAACTAAAGCTAATTAGAAATTAAGTAGTCGTTGCTCACAGAGCTATAAACGCGAGGATGGCCTCTATGCTAAAGGGTGCGTAGCAAGATTTAACTAATACTAACGCACTTAGATTTACTTCAATAAGCAATAGCGTAACAGCGCCACGGCTTAGAATTCAAATACTAGCTGGTCAGGCGAACGTCGAACAGAGTAGCAGTGGTCTGAGACTAAAAGCTCTCTCACACTGAAAGGTTCCTACCTACCGTTTAAATAGAAACTTGCTCCACTTCAAATTAGCATAAAGCTGAAACGCGCGTTTATTCTAACGGGAAGTTGAAATAAGAACAGATAGAAAAAGGCAAATTAAAATAAAACTTTGTTAGTTTAAACTAAAACCTTACAAAAGAAGCTAGTAAATATCATACATAAATAAATAAATTACTTTTAAATATCTCAGACAGTTAAGGAAAGTATACCTTCATTTTTTGAAATAAATTAAATGTTTGTGGAATCATTAATTCAGTTTGCAGAAGGAGACAGGTGACAGGTGACGGAGGACGGGGACGCCTGACGTGTGACATAGGCAAACAGGCATGTGTCCCGCGCCCTCCCCTATTTAGAAGCAACAGCTCCCTGGAGCCGCAGGAGGCCGCACCGGGAGCCTGTAAGGATCTTGAAAGTATTGACATGGCCATACAAGGGCAGATGGTTACATAGGATGTTTGCTTGACAGAGGTACATATATATCACATATGAACACATACACGGGAAAAAAAAACTAGCAACACATAAATTACATACATTAGCACATACATAAACGCATAAGTAAACACATAAAGTAAACACGTATGATACATATATAAAACACATATATTAATACATTTAAGACAGATATAAAACACACTTACGATACAGATAAAACACACAGGAAATGCACATTTATAGTTGATACAATAATATGCGTAAATACATTTATACGCTGCACTAATACACAATAAATACACATAGAGTAAACACATTACAACACACATTATACGAAACATAAGAGTACATGATACAAAGTACACGGAATACGACATTAAGCAGCATAAAACATATATAGACATTGCTAAGCGCTATATTACTGCTACAGTTACTCTACACACTACATTATTCATACAGTTAGAAAATACAGTAATACACGCCCAGTTGTACAGTATTCGTTGGTTCAGTTAAACGTGCGAAGTGACATTATTATAGTACTTACAATCTGCCTGGCGCAGAATGTACACGATACCCACAAGTGTACAGCCTGCAGCATGTGATGTTGCACAGTTTGTTAAGGCAGAATGCAGTAACTGAGACTATTATGACTAGCACTGTTTTATAATGGGAGGCAAAGGTCTTGACCGTAGGCCTTAATGGTGTTGACGATTTTGCACACTGTGTTGATTGCCGCCTTATTTTTAATTAGAAACTTGTGGAAGGCTGGTAAATTCGTGGGTTCCGGGAAATGGTACTGTTCTGTGAGTGGGCACCGGAAGATATAGTGATCGGGTGTCCCCTCTTCACCACATACACAGTGATCCGTGTTAGAAATAGTGCGTCTGTTGAAGTAGTCCGGGAAGGGACCATGCCCAGTTACAAAGTTAGTAAGTGGAGCAATTGCTATGAGTCTGTCCGTTGTCACCGTCGGTAGAAAGCCATGCACTCTTCTTCCTGTGTCTCCATGTTCCCATATTCTTTGCCACCATTGGACTGCTGCGCCTTTGAGCAGTCTTTTAAGATGGGAAGGTGGCGCTGGAACAGTCATGGGGCTTGCGTTGATATTTGAGGCTGCCTCTTTGGCGAGTACGTCCGCTGCCTCATTACCTGTGTTGCCCTCGTGAGCTTTGACCCACGTCATGTCCACGTGTACCTGTGGGTTATCCTTTAAGAGTTGTTGAAGGCGGATGATCAAAGGGGAGGCATGGTTGTGCTTGCTTAGGGCTAGCAAGGCAGACATGCTATCCGTATAGAGATAAGCTTTTGAGATTTTCCGGCTTATTAGATATTCAACAGCAGCAGTAATTGCTATCACTTCGGCCTGAAAGACGCTATTGCTGTCACCTAGGTGGCCTTTCCAATGGTTTAATTCTTGGCCTTTCTTGTAATGGAGAAAAGCACTGCCAACGCCTTCAGCATGTTTAGAACCATCAGTGTAGAGTGTATGGCTGCTGATGTGCTGTATTTCCTTGTTGTTCTGCTGCGTGATGTGGGTGTGGACCCCTAGTCCTTTATGCGCTGGGTGTGTATGCAGCGGTGTCCTGGGGTGCTCTTAATGTGCTGGACTGTAGAGAGTACCAGCGAAGCAGGCGTCTTTCCTCAGGTGGATAACTCTTGTATATGTCGCCTCTAACTCAGCCTGGATGTGTAGAGGGACTATACCTGCTAGAGTTAGGGCAGAGCTTGTGGCTGTTGTGCAGTATGCCCTGCAGATGCTTATGATAAAAGGGCGCTGGAGTGATATTAACTGCTTTATTTTCCTTGTTGTCATCGGTTGAGCCCAGATTGCAGCTGCGTACAGCGCAATCTTTTCCACCACCGTACGATAAAGCACTTTTTGAATGTGGGGATTTAGTCCCCAATTCCTTCCTTGAAATTTCCGCGTCATTCTGGCAATAGCGGAAGTTTTTGCTCTCATTTGCTGCAAATGTGGCACCCATGTTAGGCCAGAGTCCCAGACCAGTCCTAGATACTTCAGTGTATCCGTGAATTTAATGTTGCGGCCAAGTAACCGAATACAAGGACGACGTACAGGCCTCGTGCCTGGTCTCGGGATAAGGAGTGCAGAAGACTTGGTGATAGAAATCTTCAGCTTAAGGTCTTCGCATAAGCTTGCGAACTTAGCGCACGCTTCGCTGCCATTGGCTTCAATTTCGTCTCGTGTGCGACCCTTAACAAGGATAGCCGCGTCGTCAGCATATGCAATGATGGTGGTGTGGTCAGGCCACGTCGCTTCGAGGATTTTGTTGAATGTCAGGTTCCAGAGCAAGGGCCCTGCACAGGACCCTTGTGGGCAGCCTCTGGTTTGGGTCTTAGTAACAATGCCATTATTGCTCGCTATAAGTAATTGCCTATCTGTCAGATAACTGTCAAAGACTTGGTAGATGTTTTCCGGGCATTGCGCCTCTCTGAGGGCCTGCTTGATGGCGGGCCACCAGAGGGTGTCGAAAGCGCTCTGGAGGTCTACTGAGATGAATGCAGTCTGAAGATTTTGTGAGCGATTATGCTGGACTTCGTCATATATTCGTTGAAGGGCATGTGTGGTCGAGCAACCTGAACGGAAGCCATACTGCTTGGGACTGAGGAAGTTGTTTTTGTGAATATGATACTTCAGCCTGTTAACTATGATCTTTTCATAGATCTTACCCAACGCTGACAGGAGGCAGATGGGACGAAAGGAGCAGGGATCCATCGGGTTCTTATCTTTTTTGAGAAAAAGTACCACATGTCCCTTCTTGAAAGCTTGTGGAAATATTCTGTGGTGCAGGAGTTTATTGAAGTATAGGCAAAAGAAGGTGGGCCGTGCACGGAAGGCGACTTTTAAGATTGCATAATCGAGTCCGTCCGGTCCTGGTGCCTTCTTCAGTGGTAGGTGGCGGAAGATGTGAATGATTTCCTGCATTGTAATGGGGACATCTTTTGACGTTCTTGGGGTCTCTGTGGCGTTTCTCAAATGTCGTTGGGCCGTCGTGTCATCCTGTTCTGGATCCGCTGGGAAGATTGCGTCAAGCAGTGCTGTGGCTGTGGACCCTGCTAAGTCAGTTGTTTGTGGTAGTGTCCCTGGCTGTACTGGCACTTGTGCCGGCTGGAAGATTTTCTGCGTGGCCAGTTTGTGCAGGATTCCGTAAGGATTGCTATTGCTGGTACAAAAGTTGCGCCAGCTATTGACTTTGGCTTCTAGAATTGCTTTTTTATACGTAGCCCGTGCTTGTCGGAATGCAGTTAGCAACCTTTCTGTTTCTGTGCCATCCACAGCCGTTCGGAGACGGCGACGCAGGGCTCTACATCTTTGGCGCATTTGTCTTAGCTGCCCAGTCCACCAAGTAATGCCTTGCAGTTTCTTGGCAGTCCTAATTGGTAGAATTCGCATGAAAAATTAGCAATGTCCTCACCGGGATTCGAACCTGGATCTCTCGAATACTCATCGAGTGAGCTAACCGTTACAACACGAAGGCGTTCAGAAAGGAGGGAGAAAATACGCCGTTTTAAAGGGCCACTGGGGGTATTAGGGGACCCAGTCGTCAAATCCTGGTAGTGAAGAATTATCATCCACTACCTTTTAGTTTGGGCGCCATTGTAGAGTAGAGACATTAGGTAATTTTCTGAAGCTGGAGACGTTAAAAATGAGCAATGCCCTCGCCGAGACTCGAACCTGGCTCTCTCGAATACGCGCCAAGTTGGCTACCGTTGCACCATGAAAGCATGGAGAAAGGAGGGAGAAAATACCTCATAAGTTAATACGCTACCATGACCTCTGAGCATACACGTGATAAATCAAAGATCTCGCGACTCAGTGAATGCTAGTCAAACATAGATAATAATTGCGAAGTAAAATAACAGGAAGGCAGGCAGAAACAAAGAACTGCTAACTCTTAATAAGTGTTTTTGGATTTATTTCCTCATTAAAATATAAATACAATATTTTTCAATTATGTAATTTTCACAAATAAAATACGATAATCTATGAAATGAAATGCTCTGGCATTCTTTCTGAGAAATATGTATTTGGCTGACAAATTTCTGCGAGCCAAACAGTATTTATTAGGAAAAAAAATTAATCCGGATAATTAGGTTGATTTTTTTACTTGCTCAATTATTCGTATTTTTGATAAACCGTGTAGGGTGAAGTCCGTATTAATCTAGATATTAAAAAATCTGATTTTGTATTCGTAGAATTACGATTCAGAAAATGTTAACAACATAAATTTCTCCACGTTTAAACTTCAGTTTGTAGAGCTCTTTTCAGAGTCATTTATTGCAGTATATGCTGTTATTCAGCCGTATATGCAGATCTTATCAAATTCCTTACAGAGCAGATCTACTTGAAAGCATGAGTCGCTTGCGTAGTACACTAGATATCATCGTTACCGAGCATTTTGAAATGATATGGGAATAAAAATACTCAATCTCAATTTTTAGAGATCTCTAGGTCTCTGAAAGCTGCCGTGACTGAAGAAATACAGTACCGAAAGAAGCCTAAATCTCAGTCCCCGTACACTCTTTATTCACAATACGCCAGGGCAAGCAACTTATTTCCATAAAGCTTGTGATATATTTGCAGAAGATCCTTTTCATATTTCTGCTTGAATGACGTACGATAAGCTTTTAGTCAAATGCCAGGGTTCTTAAAATGTCTTCTAAATTCAGAATATATTTCCAGCAGTGAAAGATGACGTTAACGTTGCAGAACGTTGGAGCTATAATTTGACTAAGAAAAAGATTTGTACTGCAAGAGATGAATAAGCATTAGGTTTATTAGTTTAAGTTCTTTTCTATATTTATATTTATGAAACGGGGTGTATTTACAAAAGACACTGATGTCTAAAACTGGTATTTAAGATCATTCATTTTTTCACTAAAAGGAAAATGTGGTCAAAATGTGGGATAAGTATCGAAACACTAAATTGGTATTTATCAGTGACCTGAATATTCTCTATGATAAAACGAAACATTTTTACTAGAAGAATTATATTATTCCATTATGCCGAATGTTTCTGTATTTAGGGAAGTTAAAATGTTGCTTGATTAGTGTTTCCCATTGTCCTTATTAGTCCTTCATGATGATTCTCTTTTGAGCGTTTACGTTGCTGAACACTGGTGATTCGATCCAGATTTGAAACCCAGCTCAGGAGCTGGCTACATGGCCCTTCAACGTTTTCCCCAAGTGCAACGTTTATGCGAGCCAGTTTTCCTTAAAACATCCATCGCTGGTCAAAGCCTAGTTTGTTTGATTATGATAAACCAGGCGAGGAATATTTGCCTAAGTGGGGTGATGCTTTTGTGAAAGACTTTCTGAGGGGAACTGGCTCGTATCCGCGTTGCACCGGAGAAAACTCCAAAACGCCCATGCAGCCAGTTTGTTTGCTGAAACTCAAACATTCCACCACTGCCTGAGGGGGCCAATAACCCTTTTCCGTAATCAAAATAGACCAAATTTATGATACTCCTCTTAAGACAAGTATATATTGATTGCTTTGTCATATTTAAAAAAAACCTAACCTATATTGCATTACGTCATGTCATATTATTTTTAATAAGTGCACAAGAATTAAATAACAATACATTAGAAAAAATAAGAAAGAAAGTTAATCGCATATGGGAGAACTTATACTGAATTGACGCTTTTAAGTACATAGAAATGCTGTAAATACGAACATGTACTAGTTCAGTTCAATTGACGATTAAAAGGGGACAACTGGCCTTTACAAATAGTTAACAGGTATGATGCACACAACTCAACAGTTTATGCAAAAGCAGTGGTTCTCAACCTTTTTTTCTTTTGTCCCACTCCTTTTTCAAGTTCTAGACGATCATTTTTCACACCTTTTTTCCGAAACTCATAAATTAAATGTACATTTTTTTTTAAGTTTAGAGTGCATTTAATATGTGTTTTACAAATTAAGCAAGAAAAATTAGATAAAATGTTGATAAACACCAAAACTCGATTAAATATAGCTTTTTATATTCGTAAACTAAAACTAAATTCTTAACAGGTAAATAAAAGCCTTTTTCCTCTGAAACTGTGAAATTCTTCTTTGGTTGAGGACTCTTGTGCAAAAGTAGTGTATTTACACCTTTTATGTTGTATGTTTTAAGAAAAAGCAAATAAAAAATAAATGTATAAAGCATAATAAGAAATAATATAATAGTAAGAAATAAAATAATAAATAAATAAATTCCAAGGCAGTTGGAAAGTGCTGTGAGTGGCATCGACACATGAGAAACATTATTAACATCGTGCATATCAAACTGAATATGGCAGTGCATCTACTTATTTGGAGAAAACGGATGCAGAAGTGGGCGAAATTAGATCCCTACACTGTTAACTTACACTGCTTACACTTTGAGTCAGTACAAGCATTTCCCATTATGTCATGTTACTTTCTCATGTTATCAAGTCACTACCATCAAGCCATGTCTCTCTAACATTGGTTAATCTATAAGATATTTTCTCTCTTCTTTCTCCATTCCTTCGTGGTGTAACGGTAGCACTCTCGGCGCGTGGTGTAACGGTAGCACTCCCGTATTTAAAGGGCCGTTCACACTTGATACTCAACGTCGCTATCGGAGCTAACCGGTGCATGGAACACGGCTCTATCTAACCTAGCTCGTTCACACTTACTGGAAGCGTCCACTAGCGACAGCCAATAAGGAAGTAGAAGATCGCGCGCGCTTTCATTTGTTTACATTTGGTAGCAGACAGTCTTCCGCCGTGAATCTTTGAGCGATACAGAGAAAATTGAGCGATTGTTTTTAAATGGTTCGACCGAAAACTATGGTGAGCAGAAAATAACGAAAATATATTTTGCTGCGGAGTTTTCTTCTTGATAATTTAGTATACAGGTTTTAAATCATCAAAAATTATTTAGAAAAATAAAGGCATGTTTCATTATTATGTTTTATTGTTGTTATTTAATTGTTATTGTCAGTATTTTCAATCCAAATGATCAGCGAGTGCCCGAGTTTATGAAGTTGATGCGATTCATTTTATTATTGGAGGTAATAAACAGTACCTTTCTTTTTGCGATAAGAAACGTTTAGAAGAAAGAAAAATATTACATAAACGCAATGCTTTGCTTTCATTACTTTTATTTCCATTGCTACTTCTATAATACAATTAGATATATTATCTGAGATAATTGATATGAGTAATTTAATTCTTCAAAATCTAAACACAAAAATAGTGTTAAATGGAAAAGAAAATTATTTACTATTTCGATGAAGATGATCTGAAATCATCATCCAAGCGCATTCTTTCTTTATTTTTGTCGCCCTTAAGTCGATCATCCCATATAACTGGATGTCGCTGGATTTCGGCAATTAGACTACAATCTTCGCTCATATTGTCAACTATGTTGATTATTTAACTTAGCGCGTTTCTGCTGCTGATAAAGATTTGAAATACTCTAATGATTGGTCGGTTCCATGTCTCGACTAGCTCCGTTTTGAGTGAAGTGCAAATTTTTCAACTGGGTCCGTAGTGACAAAAAACTGGTTTTTTTTTCTAGCTAATCGGCTGTGTTGGTTGTGTCGCATGTGTGATACGTCCCAGTGTTAACGGCTTTTAAGAGGCCCAGGTTCCTGTCCAGGTCACTTATCATTTGTTGTGTGCTCAAAAAATTACCAATTACGAAAACGAAAGGCCTTTGTAACTTGTTTGAGTCATTATATTCAAGTGAATGCCCCTCTCAGATGGGAAGGTGTTTAATGACACTGACCGGAAGTACCGAAAAGCCCGGGTTACAATCCTGGAGAAGGCATGGATATACAATTTGTCTGTCCCTTCATAGGAGACAAATGTGGCCCATCTATTAGTTGCCTCTATAATAAAGAGACTACCGTTTTTGGCCTTAGCATGGCCAATGCCTATAAACGAATAGAGCCCGCTATAAGGAAAACAAATACTCAATGAATTTTCGAGTATAAGCACTTGTTTCGAAAGTTTAATTGCTTGTGTGTTAATTAATATTAATTGGTTTTCTACTAGATGGAAGATAATAACTGTAAGAATGCTTTTACGAATCAACGAAGTAAAATCTAGAAATGTACGTCTGACAAAGTAGGAAGTAATGATTGAAGAATTATTTCCACCAATCTATTTAGTTGAATATTTAAAATGCACACAATTAAAATCAAAACTATCGGTTTACACATTTACATAAACAGCTGCGAAAACTACTGGATATTGCTTCAGACCATGTTATTAGAAATATCAATATTATACACAGCCAAGAGTTCAATAAATCCCTATGCGTAGAAAAAACCGTTAACTATTAATATTTTAATATAACTATATAGCAGAACATAAATACGATTATTAAAGTTTTGTATAAAAAGGCGTATCGTAAGAATCATCAAATTTTTCTCCATATATTTACCGAATTCAATATTATATTTATAATATTTGCTTCAGAGACTGAAATCATTGCACTGCAGATTTTTCACTTGTATTCCTCTAGACATTTCGACCTACTTATAATCAAGTACACAAATTTAGAAAAACTAATCATTCAGTGAAAAAACGTTCGTAAGAAAGGATCATTTTTACTCGTTTGAAGTATTCGGACATTTTCGTCTGCTAGTCATAATCGTGTTAAAACATATTAACGCAATGTTAAAACAGAAACAAAAGAACGAATTGCATCTCCAAACTTTTATAGAATATTTGCAACTCGGGTTTTTAGTGGCTCCCTTCTAGTTGTGAAACTGAATCTTTAGAATTATAATAACTTCTTTTATTTTGGAGACGTTCTGACATTAAGGATTTATTTCTTACTGAAATAGACAGAAAAGTTCATTTCTTACTTCCACAGCTTTCGATAAAATATATTTTCATGCGGACGAACTATTTTTACTTCCTTGTTCGAAGTAAAGAAAGTGTTGTAATCACGAATTCCAGGTACCATATTTCAAAGAAAATATCCATTTTGACCGTTATCGAATGCAATTTAACGATATTTTTGTGTGACATCATTACGTAAGGACAGAATAAAGAACTCTTTTTCCTCAAGTGAATTATAAAACTGATTTAAAATGGTTTCAGAAGAGACGCTTTTCGTGGCGTCTGTATGTGTACCTACATATGTATGTATGTATCTCGCATAAAAAAAAGCCGTTACTGAGGTTTCTTTCCCTTTCTAGATATTTTGTGTTCCTGATGAGGAGGTACCTGTAGCTGCGCTCGAAATCGATTTTAGTAAATGTACGCCAAATACAAGGTTGTTTCAGCGAACTTGATTGTCACATTGGCGTGTTTCTCTTCTATTGTAATTTAAAAGTTGTTTAAGTGCTGCTAAGCCTAATTATGTTTACGAGAGCAGCCATATTTGTTTACGAAAGCAGCCATATTTGTTTACATTTGAAACTTAGCAGAATAATGGATTTGTTGCCAATCTAGAGAAACTAAGCTTCACAAAGATGTCTTCTTTTATTATTGCGAATTAAATCATGCTTAATCCATTCTGAAATTATCATTTAAGTTATTAAATTATCCCACATATTGACTCAACATCGCGTCCACAACAAATTAAATCACTTTCTGTTTTTTTGCGGAATGAGACCAGAAGTAATCTTTCAGTTTTGTGCACTGAAAAATCTGCCTTCTTGCATGCTGGCCGAATTGCTTGTTTTTGCGTAAAAACTTTAATTTTAATTGTAAAATTTGTTCTCTAAATTGTTTTAACTATGTTTATGTTTTATATTTTTTATTTTCCAATTTTTAACAAAGTTATTTTGAGGTTTTATGCATTTTTGCCTTGTTACGAAGTGAGAATTGAATTAATTGAATGAGAAATATATCTCTAACGAAATTCGAAGAAATAAGTTTAAATGAAGCGCAGAAAAAAATACGCATAATTTATCACGTTATGTATGTCAACATTTTTCCTTTAGCTCAATATTACATATACTCATTACAGTAAAATTGTCTACTTTAAAATACATATATCTTTGTCAAACTTTTATTTAACTGTAAGTGAACGTTACGGTAATTTTGAAATTATTCGCGCGTTGCTATTTGGATGGTCTTTAAGATGAAGCATTTAATTTTACATATATACATAAATATTATTTGAATTTATTAATTTTTACCTTGAGATCTAACAGAATCCTTTTCTTCTTATTATAAATTATAATGATTACGGCTGTAAATATTCGTATAGCGAAACCCAAAGCTGATATTTTTATTTTATTTTATTTTACTTTGTAAATTTACGGAACCCTCATTTAAAATGTAAATCGTAATAACTTTATATATTATATATTTATCTATTTAAATCAGAGTTTCACTTTATGTGAGTGCTATGTGAGAGCACTTTATGCGAGTCTGATTCCATCACCCTATCAATTTAAATATGAAAAATACACTGGTCACCAAAAAAAAAAGGATAATGATAGAAATAAAACGTAACTGAAACTTAATAAAAATTACTAATAGAAACAGGTACAGAAGCATTCATTAACATAAATTATAATGTTTGATTATTCATAAAATATAGAAATTAAAACCAAATTCAAAGAACTGGAAAGTGATGGAAAAATTAAGTCTCCTGTTTTGGATAAAATTTTTCTTTCATATGGTGTATGGTTACCTCGGAAAGATATGTAGACCTCATATCTTGATTTCATGTGTTGATAAAATCTTGTGGAATTGCACGGCACTTTTCCATAAGCGCACTTTAGAGATCCTGGAAGGTCCGGACAGAAATTTTGCTTGAAATTCGAAGCCTAAAGTATTCCACACATGCTAAATCGGGTTCAACTCGGCTGAGTAAGGTGGCCAATCTATTCGAGTGATATCTTCTGTTTGCGAATATTCTGACACCAACCACATATGCTTGATGAGGCCGAGCATTGTCATCCATCAGCAAAACCTCTGGACCAACAACACTCCTTCGGAAGTCTGGCTTGGAGCTCCAATACCCAGTCCACATACCTTCGAACCTTTACAAAACATCCTTGAAAGATGCGCAGCTCGATGCGACCATTTGTCATGATTACTCCTCATCCCATTAAATGGCCCATGGTCGCGCAAACGGGATATTTCACAACCAAAGGAAGGCAAGTTGCATATTTCTTACTCTCTCCAGATCAAAACACGAGTCACTGTTCAAATTATATATGGAATTGTTAGTAAACAATACTCGGTCCGAGTCGTCTTGGCGCCATTGAACATGACGACGACACCAGTTTAAATGGGCCCGCACTGAAAGCTGGAGTGTGTGGGACACAAACCATTGATTTTCTGGCATACTTTCTAACCTCGTTAAGCTTTTGCGTAGGAACAGAACGACTACTTCGAATTCCTGTGCAGTCTGAAGGTCTAAAACCAAATCTTCTGTAGTTGCTTCGTGGTTTCTTCAAACTGACAATGACAGAAAACGATTTTCTAATGCAGTTGTTGCTGTTGACCGCCCATGCCTAGGCTCCAGCGTTTAAAAAGCAGCTCCAAGCTCTTGATATGACACTGTGACAGATATTCAAATCTTGGGCGACCTCCATTTGAGTTTAACCTCCTCCGATTCTACATATTATTTACCCCTTTTGACCTTCACCTAAATGATGCCTTTGAAATATAGCTACTGAATACTTACCACTCTCAGAAACTATATTCACTTTAACCAACACTACAGACCATAATTCCAACAGGCGTCCATTGCGTATCACATTGGCAATCACCATATTTGCATATTTTTGGCTCTGACGTTTACGTGGTATTGCAATTTTGTATTCAGTTGTATTTAATTAACATAAATAATTACAACACTGGGCACTGGTTGCAACATTTTAATGAGGATATTTTTTCCATTATCCGTTAATTGTGATGACCAGTGTATCTTGAGAGAACAAACTGCAATCTAATAACTTTATATCGTAATCTAATATCACAAGAGAAAGCTTACCATTAAAAGTTGTAAAAATTCTAATATGGCCAGGAAATTATCTTATCCTAGTTCCATGTTAAGGCGCGGAATTGACGGAATAGCTTTAAGTAAATTGTCAGTTTCAGTTGTTTGTTTTTAAATAGAATCTAATTTGTTTATCAAAATTCTGAAAGTTAATTATAAACTGTACTCAATTTTTTTATTCTATTCTGTCATGCAACGCGAAGCGACAATTATAAGGGCTCATGTACACATCCGTTCTCATGCTTTAATTGGAAAGCGTCGCATCGTCCGTAGCATATCCTCTGGTCATACAGAATTTCGGATTCACAAATCAGTGGTTTAAAAATAAAATTAGTTTTAAAAGCAGCATGACTTCAGAATCCTTTATCTTCCTTACCTACGTATATACGTTGGCTGTAGGTAAAAATAGTAAGTGCTTATTTAGCGAACCTGTTGAGATTCCGTTCGTTTTTTGGTCTTAAAGTCCCTCTAGTGTAAACAGGCTTTTAAGACCTTCAATTTTGTTCAATTCAATTTGTCCAACTTTATCTAAAATTTAATCTACTCTTTATATGGATGTAAGAGTATTTTTTTTTACTTTTGTAAGTTTCACGTATTTGTCAACGAAAACTCATCACGCACATTAAGCAGACACACATGATTTTAAAAATAGTAAAAAATGTATTGTGGGATCTAATTCGTGCTTATTCATGGAAAACGTTTAGGATTTCATTTAGGTTTCCTAATAGTTATTTTAATTTATAAGACTTTTCTGTCTTCTCTTGCCCCCCTTGGGGTCGATTGGGAGCCATCTAGCTCTTTGTCCAGATCAACATCTAGAAAGCCTCGACTTCTGGAGAAAAAAATTAACAGTCTTCATAGTGACTAGAAACATCGTTTACTCGGTGGCAATTTCACGCTCGGCAGGGACCATATGGCGCTCTCTTTTCTAAGCCTTTGGTTGTGGAGCGCTACATGGTTAGATTTGGAAGATGGTCCTTGGGGGTCTTTGAAGGTCCTCAGTTAGGTCCCTGGGAGTCCTTGGAAGGTGGTTCTTGGGGACTCCTCATGGTCAACACTGGAAGACAGTCGATATCTAATGTGAATTCTAAGTTTTACGGTGGATTCGTTTCAGTTCACTATTGTTCTAAGCGTTACAAAACCCAAACTTTGTGAAACTGAAACTGTCCCTCCAGATTGACCAGAGGGTTATGAATCCTTGGATTGCCTGTAGAAGTTAGGGCGATTAACCGTGTAAGGCAGCTTCTACCAAGCCAGATATGGGTGCTCCTTCACCCTAGTGCGCTGTCAGCTCTTTTTTTTTCCCTCGCGTTTCCTCGCAAGGATGTAAATTGGCTAGGGTGAACGAGCGTATTTCAACGGGTGTTGCGAAACGTTTAGCAAGAGCGTGATTTCGCCATTGTTAGGGTCCTTTGCTATCTATTCCAGCTGTTAACCTTGAATATCAGCCACAAATTTTTGCTACTGAATTATTACCCTGCTGGTGTATGTTTTGAGTCAACCTGCTAGATTAAATTGAATTGTGCAGTCTTCTACTACTCTTACCTTTAAATTTAGTATTATGTATCTTTTGAGCTCTCACCGCAAGTAGCCAGTGTCTGTAAGTGCATAAGTCCGTGTACTCTGTAAACTATACCTTGTTTAATAAAGGGTCTTTTATATCCTTCACCTGATTGTCTTTTACACCTTTCACCTGGGAAGCCTGTGCCAGAATTCGCAAGGATTAACACGTAGGTAGATCTAGTTATATTTTATGATAGCAAACAGAACTAGATTTCACAAACTCACTTCGAAATTTTACCTATATGTAAAAAAATAACAATATAATTATATGTGACGTTGAAAAAGTAGAAAACAAATGGATTTGTAAAGGTGGCATTAAAACCATCTTTTATTACTTACAAGAAAACTGCAAATATTTACAAATTGGGAAAAGTATATTTTTATATAATAAGCTTTCATTTAGAAATTATTAAAGAATTAATGAACTAAAAGAAGAAAAATAATTTATCATATATTTCAATCGGAACAGGAGATAAAATTATTCTCTTTGCAAAATTCTTCTACAAATTTGTACAAATAAAAAACGCATGAGAGCCTAAATAACGAAAACGGATGATCGAATTGGATCATTCGAATAAAGAATAAGAAAGAAGAAATAACAAAAAAAATAAGAAATTCGATCTTGTAGTTACTGTCCTGGCTAAGAGTCATGATTTAGTGGAGAAACGACCTTGAAGTGACTATTCTAAAGTAACATACTATAATATAAAAGAACGCGTTTTATGATAGTGTAGTTAACATCCTCTGGGGACATATGAATATATATAGAGTCATTAGGACTTTTTTGAAGCCGGAGACATGAAAAAAAGTAGTACACCCACCGGGACTTGAAACCCGAACCTCTTGAATACGCACCGAGTGGGATCACCATTACACCACGAACGCATGCTAAGACGATGGGAGAAATACCTTACATACTCCACCTTTTAAAGGGCGATTGGGACCAAGTTGCCAAATTCTGGTGGCGGAAAATCATCATTCACCACCCGTTTTAGTTCGCGCCACAGTGTAAGGTTATTAGGCCATTTAGCAAGCAGGAGTTGTGAAAAATGAGAATGTCCTCGCCGGGACGCGAACCTAGTACCTCTCGAATACGCGCCGAATGTGCTGACCATTACACCAGGAAGACATGCTAAGAAGACGGGAACAATACCTATACTATAATAAAAAATGCATGATAATTTACTAACTGTGGTGTTTCTTAATGTTAGTCATGACTGCACATTTGACGAAAGCGTCAAAGATTGTAATTGATTTATAATTGTTTCAGTGAGATATTGAATATACTTTGGTAATTACGCATTAATTAATTAGCTTGAGAATTTTAAAACTTGCATAACTTTCTGGTCTGCGCCATAGCATGACGAGCTAAAGGGAAATAGAGAAAAATTTAACTTAAAACCAACTGATAGTATTATTGCATGAGTTATTGTCATAATGTATTTAAATTAAAAATATTTAAGAAAATAATAAAAAAAAACCCTCAGAGTTTTTCCAGAAAAAAGGGTGTTTTTAAAAGGTTTAATTTCAAACAAACGAATAGGAAATATTTTAATCCAAAAAGCATAATCACAACTCCAGCAAAAAAAAAAAAAAACTCATAATAAACATTCCTCGAGGAACATTATTAATACCTGCTGAAGATATGAAACGATAATAATAGTTCAAATAATTGTTTTCTAGCCGTCATGAATATTTGAGAGGAATTAAGGGAGAAAAGTTTAAATGAAAAGATTGACGAATAATGACAGCAAGCCTGAAAACTTCTACACGCACACGGAGTTCAAGCAAGTTGATTTGGAGAGAGAAAAATAACCATCTGGTTTTAATTTCCGGCATTACCAGTTTCACTTGGAAACTCCATTACGAGTTCCCGGTCAGAAGTCGCAAGGTTTCATGAAAGAAAATAATCAATGATGGCATTTGCGGCCGTAATAGTTGATTTCAGCTAAATGATCTTGATTTCGTTACAGAAGAAAGAAATTTAACATACTTAAGTAAATGGACTCGGTAAGGTTAATAAAATTTATATATTCCACACAATTATGAGCTTATGTGAGATATTCTGCAAAATACAAGTGAATGCATTTTCAACCTAAATACTTAAATTAAAAGTTAATGCGTGTCATAGGCAAGTTTTATTCATTAATATTTTTTTCCTTAAGGTATCCAAATTCGTTCGACATTCGAAATTTGAAATATAGTAAATATAATTGGTGTTTTTTAACAGAATAACTACTTAAAGGGATAAACTTATTATCGAATAATAATCTTGATTTTGTTTTCGCAGTTTGAGTTACAACTGTAGAGACATTAAGCTTTTTTTTGGAAGAAGGAGATTGAAAAATGAAAAATACCTTCGTCGGGACTCGAGTTACGGACCTCTCGAATACGCGCCGAGCGTGCTAATCACTACACCATGAAGGCATGCTAAGAAGGCGGGAAAAATACCTTATGCAATGAATTAAAATTTCAGGACTACTAGATATGTTCCCACAAATATATTCACCAGTACCTTAGTGTTCTTTTTTTCACTCACATTCTTTACGACATAAAGATTTAAATGGACTAAAATCTTAGCTACAAAGTAAAACGTCAAATAAATATACATGTTTGAGTATAAGCTCTAGCAGTTTTTCCAGAAATTTCTCTTTCTTATTTACAAAATTGTTTCCAAAACGTTTTTATACGTATATAAACTATGCTTTTACTTTTAAGCGAATTAAATACGTGCACTGCCAAAAAAAAGGGACAGTTCTATATCTCTCGTTCTACTGGGCCGATTGCCAAAATTCAACTTGCATTTTTTATGACTAGAAATGGCGACTTAAGATATGTATTAGATTTATATATAGAATTGTTCTAATATAGGTATTTTGACACAAAATCGGATTTTTTTTCTGAAATGGCATGCCCATTTTTTTCCATATTTCGATTCTACGACTCAAATTATGCCAAACTGCTAAGTTTTGTAAAAATCGCAAGGGCAGTCTTTAAACAATTAGCTCTCAAAATTTTAGCTCCTCAATGTTAATTGAATTTGGCATATATTTATTAATATCTAATTTTTTAATAAACTTATTTGATCCTACCCTTCACATTTCGAAATTTAGGTTCATTCCAAGTAAAATTCGCCTAATTGTTATACTTTATTTTTAAATATTTCTCCTAAATTTTTCGAAACAATTTTTGCGGCCAGCCGGGTAAGCTGACCTGACGCCATTTGCCTTTTTCATGTATCTAGAAATAAAAGCGAAGGTTTATGCAAGTAGACAGATGGATAGGTGGGTAGAAAACAGTGAGAAGAGAACACGTAGTCGATACGTAGTCTTACCACATATAGTCTGAAAATTAGTTGAGATCATTGTTCAACAAATACACTGCTTCTCAAAATTAAAAATTAACCTCAAAACATATTTTTCCTGAAAAATTCATCGAAATGAAGGAAGGCTAAATACGTGCAACATAATAAATCATAAGTGATTATGTTTGCACTTTTTGGGGGGGGGTATTATTACTTGATGTTCTTCCTGATATATTCTTTTCTTATAATAAAACGTTAAACAGTAAGTGTCGCCTTAACTGTAATAGTTGTAGAGACATTAGGTGCCTTTGAAAGCAGGAGAGATAAATGTGCAATGCCGTCGCCGGGACTCGAACTACAGACCTCTCGAGTACGCGCCGAGCGTGCTTCACCACGAAGACATGCTAAGAAGGCGGGAGATTTCTGTTGTTGTTGTTGCTAATATTTACTTTTCTGAATTACAGTCAGCCCAAGCCAACGAAAGTCCTCGTGGCAAGGAGCTCAAATTTACGCCTGTCGTTGGCAACAGTCTTGAGCACCTTACAGGTGACAATGTGACATATCTCAGTTCCGCCCCCAGTTTTGATGGAGAGCACCCCAGGAGGGACTGTTTCGAGAGTCTCTCATCCCTCTTCCCCTACCACCAATCTCTCGAGAGGACTTTCGACTTGCCGCATATTCAGAATGACCCCATGCCTTCTCCGGGAGGAAAATTTCTGTATTACTACACTTACTTACACTGGCATCACGGCAGTTCCTTTATTAGCCGAACAGTGACTTTTCGGAATCCTGGATTTTTTTAATGGAATAATGATCGAAAAAACAACCTGAACAGACTGCTTTCGTCAGTAGGCTGAAAACTTAAGAATGGTCTGAATTTTGTTATTTATCAGCATAATGATTGGAAAGGAATAAACTGTTCTCTCTTTTTTAAAACACAATATTATCAAAAAACCAATAAAGTGAAAAAACGTAAACACAAATGAAAATGTAGAAAAAGGCCAACTTTGTGAAATTTTCAACAATTTTATACTAAAGGAATTTAAAATTATTCAAATCTGTGCCATAAATGCCAAGTTTATGCTCTTTTATATTGACGAAACGTAAACACTTGAAACATAGCTCATTATAATGAATTATAAAGTTCAAGATGCATCCCGTAATTGTGGAAATAACAAGAGAAGTTGGAAGAATTTCCCCATTCAAGGATATATTAAATTATACTAATGATGTCTCAATTTGGAACTTGCTTACTTTTGAAATTAAATTCAGAATACTCGTCGAAAAGTGGAGGTACTTCTAACTGTCTCTTGAATGAAGCAGATAATATTAAAAGATGTGACTAGCTAAGAGTAAACACTTCAGTGATTCAAAGCAATAATTAACTGTTATGGAGAATTGGAGATGTTTACTAAATATTATGACAGGTATAAAATTAACGATTCAATGATAATAAAGAGAATTTAAGAATGCATGTTGCTCAAAGCCTAATTTTCTGTTAAGAGAATTCGAACAATTAAGAACAAATGACAGCAGAAACGGAATTGATTTCATGTAACTTTTCTTGAGACTACGGAAGTAAATTTAAAAAACTGCATGTACATGTAATTTTTAAAATTGCAGAAAGATCGAGAAAATGACTAAATCCATTTGATTTTTTATTCATTAATTTTTACTGCACAAGAAAAAAATTCTTGCTCTGAAAAAGATATAGAGGGAATTTTCCATTTCGGATTATAAGGTATTTTCTCCCTCCTTTCTGCATGCCTTCGGGGTGTAACGGTAGCACACTCGGCGCGTATTCGAGAGGTCTAAGTTCGGGTCTCGACGAGGGCATTGCTTATGTTTCATGTATTCCTGCTTAAAAATATAACCTGATGTCTCTACAGTGGCACTCGAATCAAAACTCTGGTGGATGATGATTCCTCACCACCAAAATTTGGCAAATGGGTCGCTTAATCTCCAGCCGCCCTTTAAAAGGCGGAGTATATAAGGTGCTTTCTCCTTTGTTTCAGCATGCCTTCGTGGTGTAAAGGTAGCACACTCGGTGCGTTTTCGAGAGGTCTATTGTTAAGTCTCGGCGAAGGCATTGCTCATTTTTCATGTACTCCTGCCTCAAAAAAACCTAATGACTCTACAAGATGCTCTCACTGTTAATTTTTAAAACACATTTGATGACTTTTCATTGATTGCATTTGATGACTAATTTTAAGTACACGTTTACCTTTCAATTAAGTATTTATACAGAAATTCAAGCAATAAACCTACTTATCTACTTACGAGAACTTTTCTACTTACGAGAACACTTTGGTTTCTCTTGTACTGGTGGAAATTTTTGTCTTGATCATTTAAAAAATAAATTCAGAGCAATACTTCCTTTATCTATTTTGCGACAAAATACTGAAATACCTTAACTCCAGATCTTCCATTTGCTAGCCAGACGTGGTTTTTAGTTGCACCATGTATGTACGCCGTGAAAGGAGAGAAAATCCTTACATTTTCCCAGCTTAAAAAGCGATTCTCCCAACTTAAAGAGCGGACAATTTTGAGTCAAAATACTGAAATACCTTAACTCCAGACCTTCCATTTGTCATAAATTAAATACCTAAACTCTAGACCTTTCATTTGCTAGCCAGACGTGTTTTTTAGTTACACAATGAAGGTACGCCGTAAGGAGAGAGAGAAAAACGTTACATTCTCCCAACTTAAGGATCTATTTTACGTCAAAATACTGAAATACCTTTACTCCAAACCTTCCATTTGCTAGCCAGACGTGGTTTTAGACACACCATGAATGTATGCCGTGAGGAGAGAGAAAAACCTTACATTCCCCCAACTTAAAGAGCGACTGGGAAGGAGGGGACCCAGGTGACAAAACTGGTCGTGAGACAAAAAATATGCAATGTTTTAAGATTCGAATTCTGGATCCGACTGTTTATCGGACATGCTTTACAATTACCAAGGAAAGCAAGCGGTAAGGAGGAAGAAAAGCATTATATTCTCCCTCACTTAAAGGGTGGGGGGAGGAGTTGACTCAATCGTCAGTTCGTGGTGGTGATGGAATATCGTTTACCACCTTTTCGTTTAACCACCTTTCGTTTTAGGCAGAAACAGAAAAGCCTTTCAATATAATAATCCAGTGAGGATGAAGTCCTAAGCGTTCCAGATCATTTTGCCTTTTCTGTAATAATTCCTTTGTCAGAACCGATTATGTTAGTGTTATAATGCAAATTATGCGTGACGTTAATTTTTGAATTGTATCATAATCATTACTGAAATGTTAGACAACCTAGCATTTTTATTAATTTATAGAAATCTATGTGTTTATTAAAGTTCATATTTGCTTGTTAATTTATAGTGCATTTTAATGCAAAAATATTATTGTTTTATTTGCGTTTAATCCCGTTTACTTTATTTATTACATTTGTAGGTGCTTATTTTACGTATTATGTTGTTGGTGTTATTATTCTAAATCTAACAACCCTCGAATTGGAATCATAACTCTGTTAGAAAAGGAGATACAAAAAGAAATCCTGCTGCTTCTGCGACATTCCAACAGTTTTTGGAAAACGTATTTTCGAAGCTCTAAGAGCGATCTCGGACCAAGCTTTGCAATATGCTGGTTGAGCAATTGTATGTATATATATACTATATAACAGTATCACAAATTTTTATTTTAAATATATATATATATCGGCGTTAGAGTAATGATTTAGTGTGTTCAATTTCTCAATTTAGAGTCTTGTGACTATGTTGAGTAAAGGAACTGAACACAGTTACAAGACTCTAAATTGTTAGAGTAAAGGTTTGTAATTATTTCTCTAGAGTGACTGTTTTAAATGATCATTGATGTCCCGCATCTATTAAAGGGAATTTATCTTATCTCTATATTTCTCACTGAGATATTTATCTTGTTATTCAATTAGCTATGCATTTCAATAGAGTGTCGAATTCTTCCTGATTGTATGATAGGATATCTTCAGAGATTTTTAACAGGAAGGAATATTAATGTTCAAATTAGAAGAGGGACACCCAGTGTGTGTCAAGCATGTACGGAACTAACTAGGGAGACTCCTGGCAGCACGTAACTTATCGCCAGTAACGATTCCAAAACTGCGATTGGTGCTACAAGAGGAACGAGCAGCAGTGTCTCAACAGTTCATTAACAACCACATATCCAGCATGCACAAATGATGTGAAACCTGCCTAGCAGTCAGGGGAGATCATATCCTCTATTAAAGACAGGATGTTTCTTGCTGGACACCCATCACAGGGATGTTTCGGCCTTCAGTCGCATTGCGCTCCATGCTACTTTTTCAATAAAGCTTCTTTTTATCCCTCTAATTTCTCTTTTAGTAAGTGTTGCTTACATTACTCATGTCCTTACGTATTGGGGCTCTTACGGTATTAAATGTGTTGATTTGGAAAGCTTTTGTACAAAGTTATATTGAAAAAACCGTCTCGTCCTTAATTTTTGCACACCAGTGTAATTTAAGCTGGCTCAGAATTTAACCGGCGCATATTTTTAAAAATCGGCTAGTGAGATGCTAAAGCAGGAATATAACTTTTAAGCAGAGCTGGGGAGTATGACAAGATGCTGCTGCCAGCTGGAGCTCTCAACTAAAGATTTCAAATCTTCAGCTTAGACACATCTAAACGTGATTTACAGTCTGGTGAGGAAGAGTAGAAGCTGTAGTAAAGACTTCAATTATAATATCTGGGTAGTTAACATAAGACACTTTACAAAGTTTCATTCAAACTCTAAGTCAAACTAAGGTTCGTCCCGCCTTCCCTTAATTTTAAACAATTGCAATGTTGTAGTTTTTTTAAGTCTTTGGTGTTGTAAATTTGTTTATATACATGTATGACCAAACACAAGCGCAAATTCTGTGATACCGCTATGCATAGCATAATAGGTTATTACTCATCCAACTTTCTGGACGGTATTAAATGGGAAAGTGGTAAGCTGTTGTAAGAGAATTTTATGGAGATGGGAGCTTTATTGTGTACTTTCCATACATGGATATTTCATTAGCCATCCAATTCATCTCAGCCTTTGTTACATTACAAAGAGGTTGGTTTTCACGCCCTTCGGAAGGAGAATACCCAACCAGCGTTGCATATGCCTTTCTTACTCCGCACCTTCCTATAATGCATCATTTATGCTTGCTACAAAACACGCCTATAGTGGCTCATAAACATCTCAGTATAACTAACAACATTAGTGGAACTTGAATTTTGATTAATCAAAACAATTGTTTTAGTATTAGGTATATGTCCAATGGAATGAGCCTATTTGCAAGTATTTTAAGAAAATAAAATATGCTATAACATAATGAAGTGTACAAAATAATAATTTTGAGGCTTTGAACCGAAAAGGCCTGAAATGCATTTGGTTAGGATCAGAGGACTTTAATATCTTTTAATCTACTGGAAAACATGGAAGTAAATTTCATCTTATAAGACGAAAATATTGTTTTTACAATTCATAAAAAGTGCGAAAAGATATCGGTTAACTAAATATTCTCATTCTCAAAGAATTCTAAGCAACCATTTTGTCAATAATATATTGACGATGCGGTTATAAGGTATTTTCTCCCTTCTCCAGAATGCCTTCATGATATTCGACCGTATTCGAGAGGTCTAGGTTTGAGTCTCGGCGGGCATTGCACATTTTTAACATCTGCAGCATCAAAAAACTTAATTGCCCTACAATGGCGCCCGAACTAAAACGGTAGTGGACAATAATTTGTCACTACCAGGATTGACGACCGGGTCCCCTCATCCCCAGGCGCCTTAAAAAAGAGGCAGTATATAAGGTACTATCTTCATCCTTCCAGCATTCCTTCGTGGCGTAACGGTAGCACACACGGCACGTATTCCAGAAGTCCAGGTTCGAGTCCCGGCGAAGGCACTGCTCATTTTTCACGTCTGTAGCACAACAAAACCTAACAATTTTACAAGGTAAAGATCATTATGAGTGGTATAAAGCGCCGAGGACAAATGCTACTACTAATGGAAGATAAAAACAAGTTGCCAGGTTTTTTTAAAGCACTTTATATATTCTGATAATGAAATTGAAAATTTCAATCAAATTACTGAACATGAAATATAAATGAATAAAAAAGAACTTCGATAGAATAAAAATATGAGGAATTTTAATCTATGAAATGTAGAATTTCAATCCATGAAATGTAAAACTTTAATCTGAATAACTTTAATAATCAAGAACTGCTATTGATGAAATTATCAATGTCAGTCAAATATTTTAATAAATACTTTCTGTAAAGTGAAGCGTCTAGCTATTCTAATAAATAATTTCAATAAATGTTTGAAATGAAGGACGCTGGTTCAAGCGTTTGATAAATAATTTTATTATACGAAATGAAGAATGTCGCTTTAAGTTTTTAAGAACAGCTTTCAATCGATGAAATGAAAATTGCGTATCTAAGCTTTCAGTAAATACTTCAATAGCAATCTAAGTTTTCAAAGAAGAATTTTAATTTATGAAATGAATTTAAAATCGTCCATTTTCACTCTAATCTCAAACATTTTATTCTACATGAAAGAAGAAAAGAATATACTTTTTAAAAACACAAATATCTCGTCAATTATAAGGACTACTGATTTACAGAATCCTCATACTTTCTACGATGGCAATACCGAATGAGTATTGCGTTTACTTTTCACATACGTACACGTCTCATATTTATAATTCTGCGTATAACGTTTGTCATATCAAGGAAGATTTTAAATAGTTCTTAGTAATGTGAGCTAAATCCACAAAAAACTTTAAAGACAGAGGTTCTTGAAAATCTTTTTACTTCGCTTACTTTACGCCACTTCATCTGACGAAAACGTTTAATATTAAAGTTATAGCGTTTCTACGTGATCTGGTAAAAGTTATTTAGTAAAAAACCTTTAACAGACGTTCAACGAATTATAGCAATGTCTAAAAGTAACTACAAAGTGAGGGAAAGATTTAAATAATCATTTTTATTTCAACAGAATTTAGAACATAAAAGCAACATTCTTGTGCTAACAATATCAATCACAACTCATTGTAATGCAACTAAACAGAACAGGCGACTGGTGAGGGCGCGTCCAGACACCCGGGCGGTTTACAGGGACTATTCGGATATCGTCCGGAATCCGAATACCTACAGCCAAATTCAAATTAAAACGTGGAATAGTAGTTAAAGACTACATAATGTAAATTTTACGCTAAGCTGGCTCTGTATTGTTTCTTGAGTCTATTAAATTCAAGTATCGACATAGATATAATGCAAAACCGAAAAGAAAAGCGCAAACAAATACAGCCAAACTTGCGTTTTTTTCACTTACAGACACATACACGTTTCGAGAGCATTTGGACTAACGCCGCTTCGGGCTAAAAATATTTAACAACAGCATGTCCTTAGAATTTACGATAGAAAGTCTCTTGCATTCGCAATAAAAATGTTTTATTCCATACAATGTTATCACTGCTCGCTTTGAAATTGTTAAGTTGTTTAATCAAACATTCCTTAAAGTTTTATAAAAGAAAAAAACAAATTGCAAATTCGGGCATCCAGGTGCCCACGTTCAGGTACATGACTACGTTATTCAAAATTTGACGAGTCTAGGTACATTTTTTTCCCACAATATGAGAAACATACATACATTCATGCAGATTCTTTATTATTTAGTTTCTTTAAATATAATACAGGGCGGTAATATTTGGTGGCAACAATTTGAAACGTGATGCATCGCATTTAAGTGATTCGACGCAAAATGCCGTTTCGAGTGTAATAGCATTTCTGGGCTAATAATTACAATTTATTAGAACTGACTGGAAATAAAGGTAGTGTGCAAGGCCAGTATAAAAACACCTCTTGTCTTAAAACTCCAAAAACCTCATTTTACATTTACATTTTGATGAGGAAATTGACAAAAAGAATTTAGAGTAAAAGCTGAAATTATAAATAAGTGATTAATTTAAATATTAACATTACAAAGTCCTATCTTCATAGATTAGGCTAGGTTACTACAAAATACACGAGGGATATCTGTCTAACGTGAGAGAGGCCTTTGTGGAAGCTTTCTAAGGGGAATGTGGCTGGTATTCCCGTTACACATGAGTAAAATCATGAAAACAAACCATGCAAACGACGAGTCTCCCTGGGTTCAAACTCAGGCTGGACTACCAGTATTAAGCTCTTCGAAACCATTCGGCCACTGGTGACGCTGTACTTTCACAAACTGAAGAAAACTTGTTTACAGATATAGTGCAATTAACGTATGTATAAATTCGTAAGAATATTTTAATAGTTAAATGTATGTTAAAAAAAAGCATTCAGTGTTCCAAATTATACTTTTTGCCAAATGTTTCTCACACGAAATAGAATAACAGGAAATTTCTCGACACTATCCCAAGGGGAAAAGACTGTTACGTAAAGGCCACTGAAATTCGAAGGGTATTGAATTCTGATTTCACAGCAGTATTCCTCGAATTAATAATGTAGTATATGAGTAAACAAATTAAGCTGGAAGCGGAACAATATAAATTATTCGTGTTAGAGGCAATTTATGACAATGAATATTGCTCAATTTTCATGTATTTATTCTCCTCACTGCCTTTTATTCTCCAAGTATTGCAAATTTCTAGCCCTGCAATATTAATAATAAATGCAGAGGAATTTAGAAATGAAACATTTATTTTTGGAAATAGGAAAACCTCGTGTACCTTTAAAAGTTATATTTATTCAGATTTTATAATGAGGTACGAAGGGTAGGAATAAATTTTTAATCAACATCTTGAATTATTTTCGTAGCGCTATTACGCTTTATTAGTTGTTTCGGCTCAAATAAATACATCAAATTGTTATATAAATTAGTTATTTATCATTACCAGATTTTAAAGAGAATATTAAACGAGTTTTTAATAACATTAGCTTATTAGTGACAGAGCAGGGAAAACGAAACTTTTTATTTCTCTTAAAAGCTTACAAAATTGTACCAAAAACACTTATTTATACGAAATTTTAAAACTGGAATTAGTTCAATTAACTTCCAATTACTAAAGAAAAAATATTTTAGAAGCTTGCTTTTCCTATGGAAGGTCAAATTGTAATATGAAGCTCCTGTTATCAGATAACACTCATTGCAAAGATAGCGCTTTCGTTCCTAATTTGTCAGAAACTTAAGGCTATATGTAAAATAGACAAACGATGTTTATCTTTTACAACTATATTTAACATATATCTTAAATGGGCAAGATGGCGCTTTCTAAATAGGCTAACAGCATCTCTAAAGTGTTCATTGAAACATTTTTAGCTAAACATTAAACAAAATAGCGGCCTACGGGTTTCGTATCTACAAACCTGCGTTGGCAGCCTTGCTATAAAGCGCTCGCGCATATGCGGCATACCTACATGAGTGTATAGCTCGGAGTTACTTAATTACTAGTAATATACCAAACAGCATCGGTCAATACAGCTGTGGATAGTGGCGGTGGAGGCTTTCTTTAGAACTATAAGCACGCCAGATCTTTAAAGAATCGAACAAGCGAAAGTATTGGACGTTGCCAGGACGTTAATGTCTCTGCTAACGCTGTAAATAATAACTAAAACAACGACAAATAATAACTAATGTAAATAATAACGAAAGTAGGTAACTCAGGTCTTAAGGGGACCCACCAGCGGCCGAGCGGTAAAGTCGCTGAACACTGGTAGTTCGGTCTGGGGTTCAAATCTCGGCGAAGTTTTGGCTACATGGGTGCTTTCATAGTTTTCTCAAAGTGTAACATGTATACGAGCCAGTTTCCTTTCGAAAGTCCTCCGCGAAGGCTTCCCTTCCGTCAGGCAGATAGCCCTCAAGGCCTGGGCTGTGCCGTAGTCAAATAAACCAAACGAAACCAGGCCTTAAAGCTCATTTATTTCATAATATCTTCACACTGATATCAATATCATTGACACAATGCAAATCATAGAATTAGATCATAATAATAACGCTTAACATCCTGTTGATTGTATTATTTGAAGCTCAAAATTCACAGTTTTAAATGCATAAAAAGCTGATGCGGACACCGCATGACTTTCTTGTAGAGTCTGTAACATTATACACATCTTTTGCTGCACTTCATTTATACTTATTTCCTCGAATTTCATTGGAGATATATTTCTCGTTTGAGTAATTCAGTTCTCGTATCGCGGTAAAGGAAAAATACATAAAAACTCAAAAGATCTGCATTAAAATTGTAAATACCGAAAAACCTAAAACACCAAATGCAGTTAATATCAATTAAAAAGAATAGAATTAAAGTTGGAGTTTTTACGCAAAAACAAGCAATTCAGCAAGCGAGCAGGCAGACAGGCTTTTCGCGGCAGAGTTTACTTTTTGACCCAATCGTCAGAAAGGTACTGAAGTTGGCGCACAAACTGGACATAATTCACTATTCTACTAACGGTTTCAAATATAAATAAATGGTGGCCCCGTTAGGCTTAGCGACTCTTAAACGTTTAAATTGTTGATAATTCTATAACTATTGCATGCAGATAACTAAAAAAAGAAACATTAACTGGAACATAAGAACGACATAAAACAATCACTTTTAAAACAGAAATGCATAATTTACCACCATATAAGAATAAAAAACTGAGGCCACAGAACCGGGTAACACTATAAATTATAATTTTCTAGAACTCTTTTGCTTTACGAACATAAAAATGTCCTGTACCAAATGCCCTGGTATAATGTCTTATTTTAAGAGTATGTATGATATAATATCTTATACTAGACTTATGAGGTTTAATTAATCACTAAATTTAACTTAAACTTTAAAATCGGACTTTTATTTTGAAAGTACAGTGTTTTTTCTTAGATGCAAAAATAAATAAATAAATAAAATAGTCCGCTATCTGCGACATAAAATCTTTCTGAAGTGCATAGCAAGAACAATAATTTCCCCTCAAGTTGTTTTCCGAAAGTATGTTGTATAATCTATGTAATGTTTCAATGCCGCAATGGGAAAAACAAAACAAAAGAGAACTGCAAAAGTATAGAATGGGTATTTCAGTTGTCAGTTGTCTGTAATTTTTTCTTAAATACTGTAAAAGTAAGTTTTGCGACTGTGGTGCAATAGTCGTCACACTTATGTAACTGAAAGGTCTCATTTTGTCTAATATTGTGTAACAACAAGTTGTTGTAACTGCTAGCTGCTAAGCTGTTGTAACTGCAATATTTTATTACGTACATGAGCTTAAAAATTGCCGAAGTTCACAGCCCAGTTTTAGGTTTATCCTAATTATAAAACAGCTATTTTAAGTTTATGCACCGTTCCTATTTCTTCTAGCTTCAGCTTACAGTTTCCTACCAGAATGTATTTTCAGAAACGCGTTTAATGCAAATGAGTAAGAATAGTAGTTAAGTCGATGTTTCACTGACTTCATTAGAGAGCCAGAGTTTCTGATCAGAGCGTGTTTGCCTTTAGGCTACGTCTCTCTCTAAGCTATTACTGCGCTCGGCCATACTTCAGGTCTTCGATATCTTTGCCTACTTAGTTGAGATTTAGGGGCCAACTACTTAGAATCCTGATAGCTTCGGCTATATCTTATTAGTTAAGCATTAGTTAAGTTTTAATTCTTATTACTTTAAGTTCAAGCCCAAATGGAGGCCTTGCTGTACGCTCTGAGATAGGAGCCGACTGTGTTAATCCTTATTTTGAGAAATAAAGGATAATTAACCCTTCTTGAGTCTTACGTGTCTGTTCACATACTCAAGAGATTATTCCCTTATCTGTGTAAGCGGTTCACCACTTTAACTGTTAAATAAAAGGGTAGAACCCCACAAACTAAAGACAGAAAATTAAAAAATTAGATCAGTTGGAATGATATACTTAAAGCAATTAATTTGCTATCCACAAATTCACGGAAGACATTTAAAATCAGAAATCATGCTAAGTATTTACTAAAAGAGAACATTAAGTGTGGTACTTGCGTCTTATTCTGACATGGAAGCTTTAGTTGATACCATAGACGACAATAAATGCCCACCTCCCTACTGCAAATATGTCCTTATATAAGGTAACCCACAAACATGTAGCTCACCTCGACCAACAACGCGACAAAAGACACTTCCCGCAGAAGAAACGAACAGAACTGAATAGTTGTAACACTGTTTTATTTGGCGATGTGCAATGCGCTAACATGTGTGTATTTAATTTAATCAATTAAATCGTATGCCAAATTTTAGCTACACCGGTCCAACAATAACCTGTTTATTTTAATTGGAACGTTAAGAGCTTATCTGCTCAGTTACTCATTAATTATAAAGTTTAACTTCTATTAATTAATTTTTTAGCATAGTTTCCTTCATTTTAGAAAATCAGGTACTCGGCTTTTTGTTTTAGCTTCTAGGTTTTTTCTCGGTTGCAAGATATAGGCTTCTTAAGTAGTTTTTTAATATTATTTAAATTTTAAAATACAAATTATTGTACTATGAATTTGTAATTTATATACATAATAAAGATACATTTTGCGTTTCTGGTGAAATTATATTTGTTAAACTAGGATAATCAGTTAAAATATTAATTGAAATTAAGTTCATATTTTCTTTAGAATTGGCAAAGATTTTTTCATGATTTTAAAATCACTCTTTCGAGGTTGTTTTAAGCTTAAATATTTGATCGAAAGTTAGCAGTTACTGGACAATTGTTTTGTGGTTTTTCATGACATCTTTTGCTGTTGATCTTCAAGAGATTTTCGAAGCAAAAAGGGTTACTTTTTTTTGGCGTGGTTGGCGTTAAAGACGAAAAGAGTTGAAATGAAGGAAAGAAAATTAAAATAGTTTTGTATTACTTTGTCCTTGGAGTGAGTGCTGAAACTTCTCCCCTCTTTCGGAGTGTTGTCTGAATGTAGCAGCTTCCACCGTTTAAATTTCAGAATATATCTCGAATGTACAGTATGAAATTCGAAAGCGTTTATTTACCATTAAACAGCGTGTAAAAATATGCGAATACCTTGAATCGTTTATTATCAAAAAGCTAAGCTTGGCTAACCTCGTGCTAAACGTGACCAAAGCTTTTGGCCTCGTTTAGCATGAGGGGCTTATTTATAAGTTAATCAAGATAAATCTGACCGTAAATTCGTTTTTCTAATTAAGTTCTTCTGGATAATATGAGTTTTATGGTTAGGAGATAAAATGTCTGCATCCACTCATATTAACACAGAAGTCCCACAGGGATAAATCTAAGCCCAATTATTTACATAATCTCAATTATTGAAGATCACAGCAGGATGCTTGCTTGTTTGTGCCCATGATACGGCATTTGTGGCAAAATCCAGAAAACCAAATAATGCTATCAACAGACTACACAACAAGATATCTGTCATCACAAATTCGCACTGGAAATGGAAGACCAAAATCAATCCAAAAGAATAAAATATCTTACTTATATAAAAGTTTAGGGAACTTGAAAAAATTACAAATCATGTCACCTTTTCCTCTCACACGTTTCTCTTCTCTCAACAGTGAAATGCCTTGGTGTCACCGTAAATGGCTCCTTCAACTGTAAAAATCGTATTAGGCAGGTAAAAGGCAAGTCTTTCAATATTATTGTCAAGCTTAAACAGATTCTCTCAAATACTTCCGGCTTAAACCTGAACATAAGAAGAGTCTATGCTTCAAGCATTAGTCCCACTTCACTTAGCCTCACCTGCAAAGGGAGATGCCACCGAAAAAATACTAAGCAAAGTTTCCAAATAAATTTCTGCAAGTCATCGTGGAAAAACCTTCAGTAGAAACAATTATCTTCATTGTGATCTGAAATCTGAAAGTGTAAGTGAAAACCTCAACAAAATTAACTAAAACCTTTCACGCAGTGCAGCTGTGTTGAGGACTTTGCCGAAATTTTCCATTATGACATTATCGAGGAAAATCTTCATATTACACCATTTGCATCTCATTAACACTAGAAGCGCCGAGATTTCTCCCTACCTAGAAGCGCCAACAGCAGTCACATTGACTGCTCAGCGAATTAAATGCATGTCCTTTATAATGCTTTTAGAAATATTAATTATTAGTTGTTTAAGAACTTCTTTAAAGAACAATAGATTATTTTTATAAAAAATAGATATTTTATTGTAAATTTCAACTTAACATTAATATAACGCATTTTATAGCTTTTCGCAATTTTCGCGCATCACAACTTCTTCAATACTGGAAGCGCCTTTTTCACACACATAATGTGAACATTTTTCACAGATATCATTTGTTTTGTTGCACCAATCTGGCACTGACGTCTTTTCTTCGAGAATCTATTGCTAGAGTTCGAAATTTCCTAATGCAATCACGTGCTTTTTCTTCTGCTTAAATGAAATTTTCCTAACTTCGCTGCCAATTGAAACAGGTAGCTGGTTTTTGCAATATTTTTATCACATAGTTTATGCTAGATAACGTGGGCATTCGTTCCTGCTAAATCCAGCATATTATAGAAATCATACATAGGCCATCTATGCGAAGCAACGCGAACAGAATACTTACGCTTCATCTGGTCAAGGATATCAACTCCACATTTGATTTTGTTGCAGAACTCTACTGTTTCTGGAAGTTTCTTCTTATTTTGCCAGTCTATATTTACATTTCGATTGTAAAGTACTTAAGTAGTAGGTCATTTTTCTTCTTTTTTCCCCTGATATACCGTCAGTGTAGTTTCACCATTCTTTAGAAAACAGTTTCAAATACCTGCGTTTTTTTATTTCCTTACTTCATGCGGAATTTCATTTCGATGCCTTATTGTGACTACAAAACTTGTGTTTTTCATTTCAAGTCTTTTAGCTGATGATAGTGAGGAAAATAATTGTTCGCAATCAAATTTCTAACTTAATTCAGATAACGGCTTATAAGACGCATTACTACATTTCCAGGATAATCTTCGGTTTCAATTCTCGATATATCTTTACCAAGATGTGGAAAAGCATTGCATATAAACTTCGAGTCTACAACGACTAGCATCCAAAATTTGATACCAAATTTCTCTGGTTTATTCGGAGTATAATGTATAAACTTTCACCTGGCTTAGAAATAACTGGATAGAAATAAATGTTCATCCACACCTAGATTTTCTCCTGGCTTATAGGAAATCGCATAGTTCTGTATAAATTTATTCCATATATCTGAAAAAAGTGCAAACTTATCACTTTTTAAAGCTGAGTCATAGTTGACTTCAAATCAAATCTTAGATATTTCACAATATCTGGAAAGCGATTGCGAGACGTTGTTTCTCGAATAAAAAGAGGACCCTACGTATTATTCCACAAAACAAATCATAATCTATATCATTGCAACAATATGTTCCTCTTGCATAAATAATAGCAATAAAAGTATCAAGCTCTTCTAAAGATATTGTCCGATTTTCTTCATTGTTCAAAACCATCTTTGCTTCCCTGCACTTTTTAGTATTACTAGCAGTCAATATGACTGCTCGTGGCGCTTTTAGGTATAACTAACAATATCTTCGTTAATTTTAATTTTATTCGATTCATATTTGGTACCAATAATTTTCGAGGATTTTTAGGAAAATCCAAAAATTTGTGACTTTTTAAGATAAAAGGTTTTTTAGGAATCCATGGTGAAATGACGAAAGCAGTCAAAATGACTGCTCTGGCGCTTCTAGTGTTAAACTAGGGAAGACAATTAAACTTAGTCATTGTTGCTTCATTTCCGAGGAGTCACCTTGAATCTCTTACACTCAAAAAATTCTCTAGACTTGTATATATTTTCTTATATTTAAAGCACTCTTTGTTTCGCGTCTTATTTATGTACACAGTGTTTTTTATTTTCTACTACATTCATTCATTCGATTTGTTGAATTTTCCTTATAGCACGAATGCTCTGAATATATGTATTGACAAGTGATATACCGATATAGCCTCCTCGATATTGCAAAAAGCTTCGACAATGAATAAAGTGCCTAATCTCTCCTTTTTGCTTCCCGAATCTCTCCTTCAGAGCGCAAATAGGGATAGAGACGGACAATCCGCTCCGCAACCGATTCAAAGAACCGATTCACTTTACTGAATGAATGATCAGCGCTTCGGCAGAAACGAAACGGCAGTTCTTTAACATTTCCCCCAGAGTTGTTGTTGCGAAACGTGTCAGAAAATTTGATGTCTTCTTAATGTAATCACTAGCACTTTCTTTTATTATATACCGGAAACGTCTTTGACCTATTCTTATATGTGTATGTGTGTTACATATATGCGTGCTTTTGGTTTGCTTGTGTTCCATCTAGTATCTAAAAAACAAAACATTAAATAAACCGATGTAGCTCAGCGAAACTGAGCCCTCCCCCTGATTTGCAAATTGATGGAGGATATTTTTTCGTCAAACGGGGCTTTGTCCCTGAAGGACTATTGTTTTCGCCTTAACATTTTGCGTCGGAAACATTAAATGCCAGTTCACATTTTTGCCACCAAATATTGCAGTCCTGTATTATATTTAAAGAAATTAAATAATGAAGAATGCGCATAAATGTATGCATTTTTCTCGCATTGTGATAAAACGACGGTACCTAGAGCCATCGAATTTTCAATGACATAATCCTACTGCGAATATGGGAATCTGAAAGCCCAAATTTGAAATTTGGAATTTGTTTTATTATCGACGTCACATTTTGTGAAACTTTAACGAATTTTTGATTAGGAAACTTAAGGATTTCAAAGCGAACAATCGCACCGTTGTACAGAAAAAGCATTTTTATCTCCAGCGCGTGAGACAGTGTATCGGAAATTCTAAAGATATGCTCAATTTAAAATTATTTTGCAGAGGTGTGAATTTATTTTTAATCTTCGTTAGAATTAGTATATATTTATATACATAAATGTTTCGATCTAATGCATTTTTTCAAGGTTGCGGAACAAATTGTGTATCTTACAAAATAGAAGAACCTCGAATGATATTTAGTACCATTTTGAGAAATTAAATAAAGAAAGGAAAATGCCGGTATTGTCAGCAGACATTTTCCTGGTCTTTGGGATCTGCTTCCAATCTAAAAATTTATTTTTGCATTTTGCCCAAAATAACGATTATAGTAATAAAATAATGTAATCTTTAACAAAAATGAGTTTATATATTTTTTTACCTTTTAGCATTTTTTATTCCAGAATTTTCTTGTTGTTTTATCTAGGAAGGTGCATATTTTTAGTACAACTGAAAGAAATCAGTTCGGGGAGTGAGCAGTTTGGTTGAGTTTGTCAGGACTGAGTGTTCTATGCATACTTTTGGCGAACATATTCGTGAGGTAGTTAAAGTCCTGATCTTGAACAGGGAGCTGAATGCAGCTATGTTCTGTGGTAGAATACTGTGGTTAAGTGGAAGAAGAACTGCACGTTAGAGGGATATAAATCCTCTTTTATTAAACCACTATATTTACAGCCACTTCCCAACTCGGGAGGGATAACAGAAAATAATGACCGCATTTGGGTCTAACTTGAACAATCAAATAAATTAAACTAAAGTTAAGTAGAAATTAAATAGTTGTTGCTCACAGAGCTGTAAACGCGAGGTTGGCCCCTATGCTAAATGATCAATGGTACGCAGCAAGATTTAGCTAATACTAACGCACTCATATTATTTCAATAAGTAACAGCGTAACAGCGCTAAGGCTTAGAATTTAATTACTAGCTAGTTAGGCGAACGTCGAACAGAGCAGCAGTGATCTGAGACTAAAAGCTCTCTCACTCCGAGAAGTTCCTTGCTAACGCTTAAATACAAACTTGGCTTCACTTCAAATTAACATAAAGCTGAAACGCGCGATCATTCTAACGGGAAGTTGAAATAAGAACACATAGGAAAGGGAAATTAAAATAAAACTTTGTTTGTTTAAACTAAAACCTTACAAGTTGATTCCAGCTATACCACTCCTTGCTCAGTTCTGTCTGCTTTTCCCCCATCTTTGCACATCGCTGGTGAATCTTTAAAAAGAACTGAGGAGCGGTTTTGCCAGTCTCTAAATAAAGACTCATCTCATTCGCTATTTCTCACATTGAGACTACTTGAGGTTACAGGAATGAGTTACCCAAGGTAACTGATGACCGTATAACTGAATATCCTACCATCTATTTGATGATCTCAACGATTCTATCTGATGTCCAGAATGACAGCAACTACAATAAGCGACGTCTACGGTATATAAAAACAAAGTATTTCTAAATTTAATAATGAAACTTATTCCTAAAAATTCACTTCGCAAATGGGAAACACACCATATTTTTTTCAAACCTCTGATGTATAACTGCTGCGTTAATAAGGCATTAAAAATGGGGTACGCTTCAGAATCGATGGCATTTTGAATGGGAGCTATTTTTTAATTTACTGATTACTCCGAAAATATATTGTTGCGAAAAATTCGGCGGTTGCGCCTGTATGTAAGCTTTCCGGCATAGCACTAGGGTTGCCATAAAATATTGTATGGTAGAATTGCCAGATTGGCGACTTTATCGAAAATTTGGCGACCAAATTGGCGATATCCCATGGTCCAATCGGGAAGCTTCTAGAATAACTTCCTGTCGAGATATTTCTCGAAACCTGTGGAACCTAAGGAAAAGCTATATAAACCCTTGCGTTTCTGATTGCGAGAATTGTGAGAATTGTGAAAATAGCTGCTTACTGTGAGTGCTAAGTTACGCGAGAGTTTTGTGAACGGAAAGCGATCGAGATAGTGCTTTGCCGTGAAGCTGCCTTTACAGTATAGCTTGGTAGTGTATTAGTGATTGTTCCACGGTGTTTGTTATAAGTTTAGTTTTGCCGTGAAGCTACCTTTACAGTTACAGCCTGAAGCTGTGTTGCTGATTGTTTCAGCGTATTTATTGTAGATTTTCGACGCTTTAGCTATTTTTGGAACTGTGCTGTAAATAGTGATTCTTGTAAATAAATTGTGCTTTTTATTGTTCTGCATCGTGTTTTCATCGGATACTCTCAAATCCACGAACCCGTATAACGCAACAATATGCTTTCTGATTAATAATTTAAATAGGAATACTATTATGTTTTTATAAATCAAAGTAGATTACTAAAATATTTCCATGTTTATTTTTAACGTCTGGCTTTATTCATTTCCTTTTCTTGAATGCACGTGAATCGAAGTCTTTCTTTATATTCACGCGATGTTATAACGAACTACTTCTTAAACCAATGGCTTCTAAGAATTGAAAAAGTGTGGTAAAACCTAATTAACATCAAAATTACAATTTTAATTTGAGGCAGATATATAAGGTTGAGCACAGAATGAATCTTTATTAATCACCATAGATGGCAAAAGCATTCAATAATTAGCATTAAAATATCCTTGAACAATGCAAAGTGACGTCTATTACCTGTTTTGGAGATTTAAAGGATCTGATAAATTGAAACGTAAACTTATTCTGTACCGAGCAGTAAATTAGTGAAAGCTCAGCCTTTTCAAAATCATTTAGGTAAACCACTTAGTTTCTTAATGCAATTATCACAGCGAAAATTTTCATCCTCAGATAAGGTAATTATTCGCGCGTTTTGCTGCCAGTTAGATGATTTCCAGCATTACAGATTAAATCTTCATAAACCTACAGAACAGAACAGAACAGAACAGAACGAGTTTTATAACTGAATTAAAGGATTTCGACAGAGATAAAATTAGGAATAATAGTTATGTTAAGGATAAAGACTAGCAGAAAATAATAAGCCAGATTTCAGAAAACCTTAAGTATTAATTGCTGCTAAAACGTAGTGTTATCTGTGATTATCTGTGATTCAATTTTGTGTAGCACTTTCTGCTCGTTTAGATACACATAAAATTGTTTGCTGTAAATATTTCAAGTAATATTGCAGCAAAGATAAGTAACTTACGAAAACAACTAAATAACTGTAGGTTATAAAAAAATATTATCAGTGTGTTTGAACAACAAAAGATCAAACAAAAAATTTTTAAGTTTTCAGATTTTATATTAAGCCCAAAGAGTTTTTTATTAACGTTTTGTATGTTGCCTTTACTTATTAAATATCATGTTCTTTGCACTTAAAACACATAAAAATAAATTCAACTGAAATATCACAAAATAATTAAAAACAGCATGTCTTTACAATTTCTCATAGACAGTCTCTCCCGCTTTAGATAAAAATATTATTTTCCGTACCGTGTTGCTATTGCTCGCTTTGAAATTCTTGAGTTTTTAAATCAAAACTTCGTTAAAATTTTACGAAGTATGAAATAGATAATAAAACGAGTTCGAAATTCGGGCGTCCAGGTGCCCATGCTCGTATGGAGGATTACGTTATTCAAAATTTGACGGCTTTAAGTACCACCGTTTATTCACAATGTGTGAAACATACATATGTTCATGCAGAGTCTTCATTATTTAATTCCTTTAAATGTAATACAGGGGGATAGTATTTGGTGGTAACCATATGAAAAGTAAAACGGAGATTTATAGTGAAACAACGCTAAATGCTGTTTCGCTAAATGCTGCCTTTGGGTTAAAAACATCCTTACATAAAATCTGTTTTTAAAATTGTACATTCATAAATAGATTAAGATTTATTAAATCACGGCAGAGCGCACTACGAGCATCTACATAAGGACAGAAAGAATACTTTCGTAGAGAATTTTCTAAATTAAGCTGACTAATATTCTTGCATATGGTAACCATGAAAACGGCTGTATTGTTAAATAGACTGCGAACAAAAAATGGAAAGCTTTCAGATTTTAAATTACGTCCAAAGGGGCGTTCTTTTAACATTTTGTATGCTACCTTTATTTATTAAATATCATGTTCTTTGCACTTAAACAGTAAAATCCAGTTGAAGAACAATATCGCAAAATAATTTTCAACTGAGCATATCTTTAGAATTTCTTATACACAATCTCACACGCTGGAGATATTTTTTTTTTGTATAACGTTGCCATTGCTCGCTTTTAGTTTCTTAATCAAAAATTCGTTAAAGGTTTGCAAAGTTGAAATCGATAATAAAACAAATTCCAAATTTCAAAATCGGGCTTCCAGATGCCCATATTCGCAGCAGGATTACGTCATTCAAAATTCGATGGCTTTAGGTACTGTCGTTTTATCACAATGCGAGAAACATACTTACATTTATGCACATTTTTCATTATTTAGATATGATACAGATCTGCGGTGTTTGGTGGCAACAGTTTGAAAAGTTTACCGACATTGAATGTTTCCGACGCAAAATCACAAAACGAAAATAATAGTCCTTCAGGAATAAAGTCTCTTTGGACTTAAAACAAATCGTTAGGTACACTTCGCAAAAAAAAAGGGAAGGACAGTTTTATGTCTCCCGTTCTACTGGCCCGATTTGAGGAAATTCAAATTGTGCTTTAAATGTCTCGAAAGCGTGATTTAGCATGTATATTAGATTTATACATAGCATTGTCTTAACATAGGTATTTCGACACAAAATCGGACTTTTTGTTAAATAACATACCATTTTTTCCATATTTTGATTCTATGATAAAATATTTGATGACAAAATATGCCAAAATATTAAATTTTGAAATTTTTGGTCAGAAAAGTTTGGAGAAATTTATCTTGGCGGATTTTTTTTCAGTTTGCGCCAAGAATAATTCACTTGGCGAGCTTTTTAATTTATAGCAATCTATTTTCCTGTCTCTTTTTCCATTGTCCTGATCGGAAAAAAGTCACCGTTCATACTTTCAAATAATTTTAACAGCGTGCGTAAAACCCATTTTCGTAATTATCGCTTATAACAAATATGCCAAATTTCAAAACGAGGCCAAAATGTGAATTCACATATATCTTAGGAAATTTTGAACAAAAAATTCTAATTGTTTGCAGGTATGCTTCGAAATACATCTACGTTAAGATGCTGGCAAAATTTTTATTGCGTTATAACTCAAAACGTTTTCGAAAAATTTATAAAAATTATTTCAAATACAAGTTTTAAAAACAAATCATAAAAAATTGGTGATTTTTTTTTGGAATGAACCTAATTTTCGAAATATGAAAGAAGGAATCAAATCAGTTTAATAAAAAAGAGATATTAATAAATATATACCAAATTCAATTAAAATTGAGGAGCTAAATTTTAGAGCTAATTTTTTAAAAGCTACTCTTTCGATTTTTACAAGACTTAGCAGTTTCACATATTTTGAGTCGTGGAATCGAAATATGGAAACGAGTTGGCATGTCATTTCAGAAAAATCCGATTTTGTGTCAAAATACCTATAGTAAAACAGTACTATATGCAAATCTAGTACATATCCTTTGCCGCGCTTTCGTGACAAAAACGCAAGCTGAATTTCGTCAATCGGCTCAGTAGAACGGGAGATATAGAGCTGTCCTGCCTTTCATTTTTTACCCAGTGTACTTGCTGAAGCCAAAAACATGAAATATCAGGAATGGAAGCCCTCATCGGGATTTGAACTCCGGAACTTTCTCTTGCTAGATGGACGTGCTTCTAATTACGTCAAGAAAGCACGTGATAAGAAAGAAAGAATTATTTACAGTAATGGGTCCCACGGGATTTGAACCTGAATCGAATAATGAATATTTCTTCATTGCTATGCCTGCTCATATGTGTTCCAAAGCAAACAAAGGGGTAACAAAACTGCTAAGTTCGCTTCGGTTTTGCTTTAATGCCTTAGTGCTTAAATTTTATAATACGATCTTCAGTGATCGAAGGGAAAGTAATTATCTACAGAGAACGTTTAATTAGAAATATGTGTATATAATTTGCTTCGGACTGCAGGAACAAAATCAGTCGTTCCATAGAAAAAGGGACTCGATTTTGCAATATAGGAATAGTTTCAAAATTTGGAAATGAAATGAAAAAATGAATTTTCGCCTCAATTTTTGTTTAAAATCATTTCAGTCCCTAAAAAATTCTAGCATAAATATTTAACATTTTATCTAAAACCTGATAAATATTTTCAATAAAAGAGTTCATAAAAAAAAGATTTATTCTAAATCACGTGAGCGCCAGATTGCACGTGCGTTTTCACTGTCTTCACGTACTCTTGAAATAAATACATTTATTAGTTCACTGTATTTTCTCTAGAGTATTCAAAGTTCTATAGTTAGTGTTTATCTCAATTATTTCTAGAAACAATCCTCTCTCTAACCTTGATTTATAAAAGTCCTAGAAAAACTCCATGATAATACATTTGTAGAATTCTTGTCACATCTTCTTGGAGTGGTGTTTTCGCTAACAGCAATGCCAGAAGTGGGGAATAAGTTAGCTATGATTACAATTTACGAAGCCTGCTTTAGGGTACAACAATAAAAGATTTATTTAAAGACGAGCAATCGGCGATCTTGTTTCAGGTCAGAGTCATAGTTTCTTTTCACACTGACCCAAACTTTGTCCGTGCATACCGCTATCTATACAGGGTGATTCGCTACCAGACCGATAGACTTGCAGGGTATGTAGGGGGTACGGAGACGATTCGGAATCACATAGGAATGCAGGGTCGCAAATGCTGTAATTGCGAGCTATAGTACAAAGAAGCAGAGAAAAAGGATAGAAACAGCAACACATTTAATACAGTGATTCTCAAACTGTTGGGCGCGTCCCCCTTGAGATGCGTGATAACCCTACGTGATGGGCGAGAGCATATCGAAAAATCGATTATACAGGATTATTTAAAAAATTATTAATTTAATAAAAGGAAGCCAAACGAAATATGTTCTGCCACAATGAAAAATAAAATACATATTTACACTGATACGATGTACTTATAAATGTATCAGGACTGCACAATGTATTTCATAATTAATTTATCAATACTAAATTATGAACAAGTTTAATAATTACTAATGACTTCCATTTGCTTAGCTTTGCAAAACAAAGTTATTCTAAAGCAAGTTATTATAAAGGAAGGTTTAATATTAGAAATTAACACTCTAAGTTCTTTTTCTATAACTGAGATCTGTATTTTGTATTCAGAGCAGCCACAGCAGAAAACCAGATTTCAGAATGGTAGGATGTTGAAAATGGTAATTGTATACAAAATGCTTTCGTTTTCATTGCAGAAGATTCGAATTCACCCCTGCCCAAAATTCAAAGAGTCATTTATTCTAAATTGCCGTTTGATTTTGACACTTGATGTGAAATCTATGAAGATTTCTTCTTCAGTTGAGAGCCCTTCTGAAGTATTTTGAAATGCATGCCTAACACACTTGTAACTTGCTATCAAGTTAAGCTGCAGTTAGCAAGAAATTACTTCTTAAAATTCTTTGCCAGCATTGCTAAATGATTTTAAATGGTTTAAAAAACCACTTTCATATGTTATTTGTTCTTTAGCCTTGTAAATTTATCCATATTTTCGAATATTTTAGGTCCTCCAGCATATGTATATTTGCTCCTTGGAGTTGAAAATTCAAAGTATTTAATTTCTCGAATATATCGGCCAAGCAGCTCAATTTCATCCCAAGTAAAGCATCTCGAAACTTCTCGACTCCCTGTCGGTTTTCGCTTCTAGAAAAGTGGCAATTTCGTCTCCTGATTCATAAACACATTGCAAAAACTTCCCAAGTAATAACCAGCTTGCCTCGCAATAAAATAGCAACGATGAATGTATTGCACCCATGTCTTTACAAAGTACAGAGAAAATTCTTGATTTTGGGGGTCTCATTTTTGTATAATTTACTACAGTTGCAACTGTCATTGGCACAGTATTCAGAACATTTCTTAAGTCATTCCTTTCTTTGAAAGCCAGAGGTTCTCTGTGGATCATGCAGCGTGTCCAGATGCACATTGGAGATTTTTGTTTCACAAATGTTTGTATACTTTGAAATCTTCAAAACATTGTACGAGCACCAACGGTGCATATTCCGACACAATTTTTCCACTCTTTGTTTGCATAGTTTATAAAATTATTTGTCGTTATTGTTTAAAATCTCCTTGGGGCAGGAAAGCCTACACCAAGTCCAAGAGACCTTGCCGCACAAGCAAATCGCAGATGTCGTCCTGCTCAGCCGACAGCTGTTTCAGAGAAACGCCTATACAAACCAGTAGATGAGCGGGAGAGGCAGGGAGGGAACAGGCACATGAGGGGAAGGTCTTTTCTCCCTCTTTGAATTTCATGCATCGAAGATGCCCACTTCTGAATCTGTGTATGGCCGTTTGGATAGGCCTAGATCTTTTACTCAGAAGTGACAGGCCTGGTTGTTCAGCGAAATACCATTGGTGAACAGAAGAAACTTTCCATGCCATGTTAGTTTTATGTTTGTAATAGGAATGAATTTCGGTTGAGCATAAATCAGTGGAAGTGGGTGTAGGGGGATTACAACCTTTTCTTGCCATTTTTAAATATTATTGGATAAATTATTTAAAATATCAAATAATGCTAGTGCTGTTGCTTGGTGGAGTTTTATTGGTTTACGAAAACGTAGTTTTTCTACTGCTGACATACCATCACAAAATCAAACATACGCAATGAAATGAGTATTTTTATTGCTAGCTGTTGCCTCATCAAGCTGAATTGAAAACAATTTGTCACTCAACTTTCCAAAAACCTGCCGTTGTACATCTTGTGCTATATCATCGATTCGAAGGGCAACAGTGTCATTTGATAGAGGTATGGACTGCAAGTCTTTAGCAAAATTATCTCCAAACCTAGTTTCTACGATCTCAATTGCAGCTCGCAAAATAAGCTCTTCGCCAATGGTGTGTTGCTTTTTACATCTGGCTATTTTATATGAGACTTTGTAATAAGCAAGTAAAGCATTTTCATTGACAAAAGTTTTTTTTATTTGCTTTTCATATGATTTTAATTTTAATTAAATTCTCGGGGTTTGTTTACGCACTCACCATGAAGCGTTTATAAATGTCGTTTATTAGGTTTCATACTGTCTGCTGCCAATATTTTTGAGCAAATAACACACAAGGGCCTTTCTTCTTCATTTGCTTCAGTAGCGGTAAACCCAAAATTTAAGTATTCTTGAGAATATTTTCATGATTTAATTTTCGGATCCACGCTCGTCTGTGCACTTGCTGATGCTATCGTTCAATGTTCATTTACGACTTAAAAATTTATCCGTGATTTTATTGAAATCTGCTTTCCTTACTTAATACCGTGAATTGCAAGTTACAAAATGCAGATTCAAGATAGATTCGGTAGCGACAGAAGGACCTACTCGACCGTGACTGACTGGAATTGCACCGGGTACATAATTTATATACGTTTTGCAAAGATCTCCGCAAGAATGCCGAATGCTGAATACCAGAATATGATGGATAGAGAGCAACAAAGACTAGACTATGTTTCTAATGACAATTGTACTTTTAGAAATGGATGACTGAGGAAATAAATATCTAATTTCATTAAAATTCATTTTGCAATCAATTTAAAAATTAGAAAGAAAAACTAACATGATACTTACCCTATTACTTAAAAGTAACTTACTTAAAATACCTATTACTTAAAAGTAACTTATACAAAATTTAACACTTATCTTGATAATTTGCACGGTTTATAATCAGGGTCGTATTGTAGCTTTAGCGTCAAAGCACATTATTATTGCATTCAATACATTGTTATTTTATGGGGCAGGCAGCGATGAAAATTATGATTGAAAATTGGGTCGCAAATATTGAAAGTTTGAGAAGCACTGCATTAATAGGAGAGAAAACATTTTATTGAAAGTATGTGCTACAACAGGTGTTCGAAATTTCGACCAGAAGTCGTCTGGCAGACCTGACAGTGGCGCTGCATGGAATTCTTTACGTTCTGGAAGAATCCTGGCATGTCAGGTATCCTCCCGGCAGCTACAGATATTCTAGCGTCGCGAAGGAACGGGCGTGTCATACACCAAACGTTTTTGATCAAAGAAGAAGTCCATGCATGGTAGGTCAGTTGTAGGTCCATGTGTGGTATCAGCATGATGCGGCTCATCCAGATTACACGATTGACGTCCGCCGACACCTCGGCGTAACTTTGAACAGCGGTGGATAGGTCGTGGTGGCCTGGTTCATTGGCCTGCCAGATCACCGAACCTATCATGAATGGACCTCTTCTGGTATCACATGAAGAGTTTGGTGTTCCTTTCCTTCAGTTAAAGATCTCGTCGATCGAATATCTGTAGCTGCTGCAAGGATACTTGATGTGCCAGGAATCTTTCAGAATGTGAGAAATTTTATGCAGCGCCGCTGTCAGGCCTGCCAGACGACTTCTGGTCGTAATTTCGAACTCCTCTTGTAGTACAACCTTTCAATAAAATGTTTCCTGTCCTATTAATGTATTGCTGTTTCTGTTCTTTTTCATTGCACCATAGCTCGTAACTACGTCATTTACGACCCAGTATTCCTATGTGATTCCGTGTCGTCTCTATACCCCGCACACAACCTGCACGTTTATCGGTCTGCTAGCAAGTCACCCTGTATATAAAAGTCTTTCCAGCATGGTATCACAATGCGAACACTGTCATGGCTTTCCAGCGAGGGAGATACTGGAATACTCGCCGTGCTTATCCAATTTGAGAACATGTGGCTGTGATATTGGCCTCAATATGAAAGAACCTCTGCAACGGGTCCATTACATGTGCAGAGAGGAGGTTACGAGCGCTTCAGAGCGGTCGCTGCGAACACTAACAGGTGTGAACGCGCTGATGGTGTATGACTCCTTACAGTAATTTGCCAAAAGAAGGGAGACATGGCAGGCTGTGAAACTAAGTATTTTCTTCATCTGCAAATTATTTTCTTTATTTTGGCTTTGCTTTTTATGAAATTTCCTCTCTGCCTGCCTAGGGATGCTCTTACCACAGATTGATTATCACTGTCATGGTAGTTGAATAAATAAACCGTTTCTATGAGACAAATGAGAATTTTCTTCATCGTCTGCAAACGTACAAAACTGAGTAGTTTATTTCTTGTATATTTATAAAATCATTCAGTTTTCAGGAGAATTTTTGCTACGCGGTTTAAAATCCTAAATTAAGCAGAGAATGTTTTCCTTTGCTACCTTTATTTTAAAGTCATTTTTATGTTCCGATGTTTTAATCCAGAGAAATAAAAGTAGTACGTCTACTTATTATCACTTTTTAAGAGATTTTGAATTCGCGTTCGAACTTCTTTTTTTTTTCTTAATCATTAAAAAAGCAACAGCTATAAAAATTCAGAGCATGGTAATATTGAATAAAGGTTGCAAAGTTTTGTTGCCATTTCGTACTGTCCGTAACTTGCATAATTTCATGCTTGAAAAATTTGATTAGTTATAAAAGAAATTATTTCTTTGTACGTATTCGAGGATCTTTTTTATAACATGTTAACTTGTCAAAATATTTTAGTTACGATTTCATGAGAATATGATTTATCTTGTAAATGAAGCTATAAAAAGAGTAACTGCAAGAAGCCATGCTTGCATAATAATTAATTTTTCATTCCCCATGTTCAGAGAATGAAGTCTCTTGAAAAACGTAAGAAAATATTGCTACGGATTTTGTATTTAGTTAGCTATTTTTAGCAGAATTATAATTAAAATTGTTTTATATCCCCGTGCCGGGCAGCATGAGACGTATTTTCTCGTAATTTTTATGTAAATTGAATAAATGTAATTGACTATTATGTTAGCTGTAACCGTAATTCTACTCTTTTGCTTTCCAGAAATCTCGAGAAAACAGAAATTACCAGAACTTTCTCGCGACCGATTAAAAAGCTTTAAAAAGCTTGAGAGAAACATCTCAGCTGTTTAGTTACCTTTTGTTGTTGATTGTAACGAATTCGCGATGAGATCGTATTAGTTTTCTCTTTAGCATTGCGTTTTATTTTAACGTTTTGAGTAGTTTAAAGTATACTTACTGATTATATTGCGTGGTATTGTGATATTGCACAAATATCTCTGAGGAAAGTTCCAGCGTTTTGCTATATTTCTTGCGACAAGAATAAATTATTAACTTTTATGGGCCTTGTGCATTCAATCTATTAGGAACCCGTATGCAAGCATTAAGATTTAAATATGGAATAAATGTCTGTTTTAAACAGAAGTATGTTATTTTTATGAAATAATTTAAATTTCATAATAGTATAAAAAACGCTGTGAGTATTTTAATGCTCATTTGTTAATTTTTACAAGCTTTTCTTTTTAGTTATCCCAAGGTATTTCACTATGGTCGAAAATTTGCCATCGATTTTTAATCTACTTGCTGCTAAAATATCGACGATATCGACTTCAGATTTTGCGCATAGAATATTTGTCGATGCCGATGAAACGTGGTGTAGTGATTGTTTCAAAATGCGATTGCGGTTTTTTTATCTAAAGTTTAAGCGATTTTTATACATATATTCATTTAACGAACAAACTGAAAATACCAGTTCTTTGCTATTTCCACCATTGAATAGATAAAAAAATAAATGAAAGTTGTATGAAAATTATAACTTAATTTTTGAAGTTTTGGTGAATTTTCAAAGATTTCTTCATATTTTGACTATTTGATATCTACGATTTTAAAATTTCATAATCTAAAATACATAAAGGTATATAAAGGTGTTTGATATAAAGGTTTGGAATTCTTACAGATTATATAACAACCTCTTTTAAACAAGAATTATAAAAGAAATTAACATTTATTTAATTAATTTTAAAATAACATCTACATTTATTTAAAAAAAGGTGTCGCAGGCTCAAGAAGGGGGCAAATCGATTCTTCCAGCCATCGCATTGCTTACGGGCATTACTTTCAAGATAATGATGCCATTCCGTTATATGAATCTTATCGTTTCCGTATGTGTACCGTTGCAATTATTACCCCGAAACCAACACAGTTGAAAGTTTAGTTAGCATTTGAAACTATTTGCTGTAAAATCTACCCTGTTCATTTTTACTTTTTTTTCTATTTAATAAGTTTATCTAAATTGTCTCAGCAATTCAGTGTATTTGTAGTTGATTTTCTTAATTTTATTGTCTTACTTAAAATTATATTCTTTTATGGGACTTTATGGGAATAAACCGTCAAGTTTTTCCCGTTCATTTGACATAATTATGAAGAACATTTCATTGAAACCATAACGAGCAATGGTCTGTCATGAAAAGGACAATTGATAAGGATTAAAATTTAAAGGCTTTTAAACTCAATACGATCTTTAAAGTTAATTAAGTGAGCTGAAACCATTAACAGTTCCTTTAAATTTAACTCTTCCCTCATTTCATACTGCTTTGTTTTGTTTTACATATTACAAAGATATTTAATTAAGGAAAATTAACACCAGGACGTTATTTTGAAACTCAAGCGGAATTTGGTATTCTCTTAATGTATTGGACTTCAATATTTTTGCTAAAAGTGCTTTAACTGAGCAATGGCACGACTTTCATTTTTCACTAACGTAACTTATAAAGAAAGTTAATTAATTAAGTTTGTGTTCCTTCCTTATGGACTTTCAGATTTTAATGGGTGAAACGGAAAATGCATTATGTATTCTTAGTGCTCTGAAAAGAAGATTCATTTCCAGTGTATCTGCTGAATTTTATATGTATATATAAATATATACTAGAATATATATATATATATATATATATACGCACACATATATATTAAAATTGGAAACATACAGAGAAAATTAGTATGGCATGGATGATACCTAATCCATTTCACTTGTTTTACAATCGATAATTACTTCTTAAACAGTCTAAAATGTCTGATATAAAACGGGTTTCAAATATCACGATTTAATATTCAATATCCATATCAGTATCGTTTAGTATTTTTGATGCAATTATCGTAATTTAAAATACATGAGCTGGTAATTCATTGAATGGAAGATTCTTTGGAGAAATGAATAAATAGGTAAATTGAATAATTATCATTTTGAGACTGAAATTCTGATAAAATTGGATATTTTATAATTTTTTTAGCCCAAAGAGCGTTATCCCAGAAGGGCTATTAGTCTCGAGTCGACATTTTGCGTCGAATCGCTATAAACGACTGTATCACTTTTCATATTGATGCCACCATGTATTATCGCTCTATATTATATTTAAAGAAATTAAATAATGAAGAATCTGCATGGATGTTTCTTGCATTGTGAAAAAACAACGATACCCAGATCCATCAAATTTTGAATGACGTAGTCCGCCACCCCAATATGGGCACCTGGAAGCCCAAAACTTGAATGTGGAATTTGGTTTACTATCTATTTCACATTTTTTACATTTTAACAAATGTTTGATTAAGAAACTCAACGATTTAAAAGCAAGCAATGGCAATATACTATGCGAAATAAAATATTTGTATCTCCAGAACGCGAGACTGTCTATCAGAAATTCTAAAAAAGGCTGTTTTAAGTATTTTTAGCTCAAAGGAGCGTTAGCCCAAATGTTCTCGAAATGTATATGTAGGTGTAACTGAAAAAAGCGTTCCTTTGAGAGTAATAAAAAATCTGAAAACTTTCAGAATTTTTTGCTAATTAAAGCTTGTTTGTTTAAATACAGTAAAACGTATGAAATCTGTCTGCTTAAAAAGAAGGACACTTCCCTGTAGGACGTTTTACAGGGAAGTTGCTCGTATTTTCATTACGCAGGAGGAAATCAATGAAACACACCTGTGCTAGAATCCCGTCGCTGGGATTTATAAGCCATATTGAACTAGCATCAATTAACTGTCTTAAAACTCAACGTCAGGTGAGCCCTTCGACCACGATAATTTATATCACGATGTTTTAGAACTCCGTTGTTTTCTCTTTGCTTTCTTTTCTCCCACAATGTTTTTTCGCCTTGCGTTGTTTTCTCCGCGACGTTTTTTATTGTGATGTTTTCGGCGGACACCGCCCTCGCCTGGATTTGAAACTTGGACCTCTCGAATACGCGTCGAGTGTGCTGCCATTGCACCACGAAGGCATGCTAAGAAGACGGGAGAAATACCTTACATGCCTTATATACTCCCCCTTTTAAAGGACGACTGGGTATTAGGGGACTGAATCGCCAAATCCTGCTGGTAGAGAATCATGATCATCCACCACCTTTTTTTAGTTCGCTTGGCACTGTAGAGAGATTAGGATATTTTTGAAGCTGAGAGACGTGAAAAATGAGCAATGTCCTCGCCGAGACTCGAACCTCGGACCTCTCGAATAAGCCCCGAGTGTGCTGGCTATTAGCACTACGAAAGCATGCTAGGAAAATGGGAGAAATACCTCATAAACTATTCACTGAAAATTAACAACTTGAAGACTGCAAAAATAAGTTAGTAAATGTTATTTTATAAACTTCAACTTCAGATAAGCTCCAGTTCGGATAATCAAACTGGAATTTCGGATAAGGAAAATCCGAATTAGTGTGGAATACAAGGTGTTTACGAGTTTAATAATAATTAATATTTATTTGAGTTTACAGGCTTCAGACTACGGTTGCTTTCGTGCACGAGGTTTGAAGGGAGTAACTAATAAAAACTAAACTAAAAATGCTGAAGTTAAATCTCACGAACTAAGAAATTCAATTTATACCAAACAATGAACATAATTAAACGTAAAAGTCCTTTCCGAGTTCGTTTAAATTTTAATCCCAGTAGCAGTAGCTGGTCTATAACAATCTGTTGCTGTTCAATAACAATCCACTGCATTAGTGTCAGAATTGGAAACGAAACACTGGCTGTTAGCAAACCCAAAAGAAGTCACCCAACGAATACATCGTTCGGAGCAGGAGAGGAGCAGAATATTTGATGGAATATTTGCGGGTTCTGTGTATGCTTTGTTACATCTTCATTTTACATTTATTAATTCATATAATTTAATGCATAGTTAAAGCTCATTATCTGAAATGAGAAACATCTATACTGTTTTCAAAGTTTTCAAATTTATCCTTCTTTCAAGTTTTCTAATGTGACTTGAAGTATGAGAATTGTGAAAACATTTTAAAAATTAGATTTCGCAAATTTTACAGAAAAATGATTTTTTAAAGCAAAATATTTTATTAACTCAAGTTTTCATTCATACCTTTACTGCCATTAATCATTTTGAATATGTAGTTCTTTAGGTATTACAAAAGTTGTGCAGGTCATGCTATGTTGCACCCTAGCAAACGTGCCTGGAAAACACGAAAATGATTCTTGATAGCCACAGATAACATCGACAAGATGTTGTATTGAAGAAACGAGGGATGTTGTATAACTATCAAATGGTTTTCAGTTGTACTTATTCCTTGTGCACATGAATGTGTTATAATATTTTGAGGATGGGTAACGTTAAAAGCCGTACCTTGTAAAAGAAGAAAAAAAACCCGAAAAGAGAAGAAGAGGAATTGGGTGAGGTTACTTAGCATTAACACAAAACAGGAATTAATTTTTAATGAAAAAATATCAGATTAACAAATTGAAAGAAAATAATTTTACAATTTCAAAATTAACTAAGCAATTTTTAGCATATGTAAGCTCGTGCAGTTACTAATCTTCCTTTTTCTAAGTTTCCAGACTATATTTTACATGAAAAACTGCCGTAACTTTATAAGAGAGACTAATTAAATAAAGACTTTTACCCCTTCCCGTGTCATAAACCTCGATGAACCTTGGGCCCAAGTGTTATGGATCAACGCCTGGTAAACAAGCCAAACTGATGCTTCAGAACAGTCACGATACGAGCTGAAACGTAAATGCCTGTGTTACAGTCAGCTTTGCTTGATACTGCTGGCGTGGATGTAAACTTTAATCCTTCTGGCTTTCGTAGATATTATAAATATATAATATTTTCTAAACAACACTTCAAGTAAATAAACCTTAATCCTTAGTGGAAGTAAACTTTAATAAACTGCTTTCACTTAAATCTTTTGTATTTTGCATTTTGTGGGGGTTTATTAAATTTTACTAACTAAACTGCTTTGTAACAGGAATTACAAAAATCGTGACTAACTCTTGTGTTGTACTGATAGGACCTAACTTTCGATTATGACTGTGAAATTACGATGCTAATGTTCACTATCCCGGCTCGTGATGCTTATGTTAGGCCCAGCTTTTTTTTCACAAGCCTAGCTCGTGATCTTTATGTTCGGCCATGCTTTCTGTTAACGAGTCTGGCTCGTGATGTTTAAGTTTGGGACAAAATCTTCATCACGAATCGGACTCGTTAAAGCACGGGAAGGGGTTAATAGTTAAGTACATATTTACGTACATAAATTTTAAATTCTATTAATTGTTATATGTATGATTAACTTTCCACTGATTTTCAGTTTTTTTTAATGCTTTTATTTTCTCCTTGCTTTTTAATGAAAAAATATTAATTAATCCAAAAATATGAAATACAGAGGAAAAAATATTCCTCATTCCTTTTTGCTCTCCCAAGTCATTATGCGAATGTAATACCTTTGCAGCTTTTAAAACCTGAAAAACATATCTCTCGGATGTTGTCACCATGCCATGATTTGCAAGTGCTTTATTTTTTACCACGATATTTTCTACGATGTTTCATACATAATTTCGAAAACATCGCAGTTTTAAAACTAGGATGTTTTTGAAATGATTTATTTTCAACGATTATGTTTTATATTAAGTTATTTTAGAATTTAGATGTTTTCTACTTGCTTTGTTGTCAAATTTTCCAACGATGTTTACACCTTGCATTTTTTCTCCACTATGTTTTCGTCCGCCAAGTTTTCACCTTTAACCATCGTACGAATTATAAGCTGTATATGTACTATATGTGTGTCTTTCTTTTGTGGTGTTACCTTTCACATAGGATACGTTAAAATTTAATTCATTTTTATCTGGTTATTGGGATATTATTAAATCAAATTTAAAATATATAATTAAATGTTTAAGGTCTCGATGAAATCCTCGTCTGGATTCGAACGCCAGACTTTCCTATGCTAGCCAGATATACTACCAATTTTGGTTCATTTTGGTACTACCAATTTTGTTTCATTTGGCACATGTTGGTTCAGACGCTAGGTACTATCCTGTTAGATCGGCATCAGTTAAAAATGAAAAAAATGAGAAAAAAACAATGCTACATCAACGCACAAAATGTCGTGGCTCGAGAATTTAACGTTTGAAATATTATCACTCTTTATTTTTTGCCATATTTCGTCATTTTTTTGTACGATGGATTATCCAATTTGCAATTACATAATGACGAAAGCTCCTATATGGCGTTGTTACGTACGTTGTTGTTACGTCCTTTGCTCTGGAGGAAAAAAGGATTGAGTTAACGTCGGTTGAATTTGCTAACTTCAATTAGAAATCCGACATAATACGACAATAGCTTGGAATAGCTACTTTAAAGTCTTTTCACAAAAAGAGGAAAACGACGTTGGACGTGTTCTTAAGGGACAGTGGGTATTCGGGGATTTATGCCGGGAAAGTAAAGAATATTTTCTGGTCGCCGTTCCCGATTGTCGTGCTACACCATTGATGACTGCTATTCAGGAAATCATCACGGATAGCAGCATTATACGTTTAGACTCTTAGAGAGAATATAAGAAAGAGGCATTAAATGCTTGGCAGGAGTATTTTACTGTGAATCACAGTTATAATTTTGTAGACCCCGAAACTGGACGCCATACCCAAACTATGGAGCGATTCTAGGGCAGTGCTAAATGGAAAAATAAACGTCAGCTGGGAACCGCTCACAACCATTTAGAGTCATATTTACTAGAATTTATATGGCGTCTGTTATATTCAAAAATAGAATTTTTTTCTGCAATATTGAGTGGTATTTGTAATTTTATGCCACTTGCTTAGATTGAATTTCGTTTTTTTTTTTTTTTTTTTTTTTTTTTTACACCTTGTTTTGTTTTAATTTTTTTTTTTTTTTTTTTTTTTTTTTTTTACTTTTTATTGAAGTGTAAAATATTGTAGATTAAAAAATTACAAAGAAAAACTTACTTTCTTTAGGTATTAAGAAATTTTAAAAAGTTTACTTTTTACAGAGCTAATTTTTTTTAGTCTTTGAGCTCTATTATTATTTCATAATTTTATACATGACAACAACTGGTGGCAAAAAAGCGGCTCAATTTTAACTGATGCCGCTCTAACGGAATAGTACTAGACGGTATTTGTAAAGCGATTTAAAATTTGTTTGTTGTCTCAAAACGTAAAGAAATAATGTTGCTCTCGCCTTGATTTGAACACGAGACCTTCCGACTGTTAGGCGAGAGAGTTCTAATTACATCACAAAGGCACGGTAAGGAAAGAAAAAATTCCTTACGAGTGAAAATTTTTAGCAATAAATATTTATTCTAACATCGTGGAACTCAGGGTACAAGTTAATAGGTAACAGAAAGGACTAGCAGAGGGACCTTAGAAATAATACATGTACTATAATTAATTACTTTTCCATACAAAAATCATTCAAAGAGTGTTCGAATACCCACGTGTCTCAGAATGAGTAACTTTTGTCATGTTTGTACACATCTGAACACATATATAATATATGAATCTCAACAATACGTTATACGTTAGATATATTGTGACGGATTTCATATTTATTTGACTATTTATTTAGAATTGTAATTAAAATTGCTTTATATTTCGCGTGCAATGCAGACGATATTTGAAGAGAAAGCTACGTCAAAAAAAAGGAAAGAAAAATAAAAGAGCGCGTACATTTAATGTTTAATAAATAAATATCTCGTAATTACTGCTGCCATCCAGAAAAATCGAGATTGTTCTACTGATAATTAAAAAGGCTTATAAAAGCCGAATTGCAACACCTCATCTCAGTTGTTGTTGCAGTTGTTGTAATTGTAAAAAGCGAATTGCTGTTTGTTTACTGTAGCTATTTCGCTGTGAGATAGAATTATTTTATCTGTTTAGAACTGAGTTTTTGCTAAACGATTGAGATATTGTGATATTTTGGGAATATTTCTGAAGAAATACTTTAGCATTTTCATTTATTTCTTGTGGAAAGAATAAATTTTGTTAACTTTTCAACGACTTGTGCATTCAATATATATAACGAACCCGTACGCACGCAACAATATGCTTCAGGTAAAACATGATGTGATGCAATAACAATTTTCCGTAACTTCAGTGTCGTGTAGTGTCTCTCACAGTTCGAATGGCGCTAAGTTCTTTTTTTTTTAATTTTGCGCAGACTTATAATATTTTTTATCACTTTTTATTTCACAAAATAATCTAACATTGATAATACTAAGTACAGTTTACTTCTTTTATCTTCCTACTGCGAAAGATAAAACAAAACTAAGGATTCTGAAGTATTAGTTATTTCTTTATTATCAGAATTCTAAAACTTACAGAAATGTATTATCTCCTAATTTAACGCCGTGCCATCATTCTTTCATCTTCCCAAAATAATTTAAACTGCATTATGCTGAGACCCGGACGAATAATAGAGTTGGGAAATAACGACATTTTAGATACGCAAAATAAACGTTCTGGAAACTGGCAACGCTGGAAAACCGTGAACCGTTGGCAGCGCAGACAAAGGATTCCAGAGAAATGGAGAAGGGTGGCGACGCTCTCGCTATCGTTCTTTTCCATTCCACTGGATATACTGTCCTTCACGCTAAAGTTACGATTAATTGTGGTTTCTGCAGAAGCTGCGATTTTGTGAATTATCTAGCTTGAAACTGACGAGTTATCATGCTTTTGTATCACATGAGAAGTCACTCCTCTTATCTCTGTGGCTTACCTGTAGCGAAGGGTATTAGATTTTCAGATTAAAAGTTAGTTTGTAAATAGTTGGAAGGGTATTCAAATATATTCCATAGAGATTTTGAAAAAATACCTCGAAACGTAATGCTGGAAAAAAGAAATGAAGTTCCTTAGAGCGTGTTGATAACGAATGGGAATATTCCCTGTACATCAACAGTAAACTTCATGAAATAAAAGACAATACTTGCATTGTGGTAGTTATAAATTTTGATTAGGTAAATTTACCAATCAGTAAAAGCACAAACGCTGATAAAGCAACCATTTGGGAAATATTGCGATATTGTTTACTTAAAAGAATAAAAATTATATTATATTCTCGATATTGGAAACATGTTCAAAACTATAAACATCTAAAGAATATTTTGAGCGGAATCTTTCTCAAAGGTTCAAATATAATTTTATGATATAGTAATCATTGTAACGATCCGATAATTCTAAGCTCCCGAATTCGGTTCCACTGAACACAGGCTAATTTTTCTACTAATCCACGATGTGAACATTGTCGTCTTAAATATATCATACTTGAAGTATCTTTAAGATGAGGAAAATGGCAGCACAAATATCGCAGTAATTATTTTCGTAAAAGCTTAAACAAACTACTTCCGAATTAATTCGCAGGAGAAACTGAGTGTCTTGTAAACATTGGTGCAAATAATCAAAAGATTTCTAGGTACTTTTGTATTATCGCAACCAACTTAGTAGAAATCGTCGAAGCTTCAGAATACAGCAGACTCTGTTAACTACTCACATAACAATTATTCACTTTCAAAAGTCGCCATTTTTATATACGTTCTTTTTTGTTTTATTCCAAGTTCCAACGGCTTTTATAGAAAAATTATAGTTATTTCTTGTCTTACACATGATTTAAAAAATTTGTGCTTGTAGGAATTTCCTATGATACAAAAGAAGAGAAAAAATTTCTGCAAGACAACATTATTTTGTCGTAAAATGGCTAAAAGAACAATGCTTGGAATTCTTGCTCAGAGCGATCGCTACTGATTCCTGCCACAACAAAAACAAAATATCGTTTGTAACTAGGTTTGCTAATTGTCTTTTGGAGTAAATATGCAACTGAAAGGTAGAAAATGTCTGTAATAATATGCGTGTAGTTAATACATAATTTTGTATAATAAAAGTAATTGCTCGTTTTGTTTATGTAAAATTCACCAAACGGCGCCATTGTGGTTTCGATAGTAATTAAAAACCGATTTCTATCACCAATAATTGTAATAATTATATTCTTTTGAATATTTCTCTAAGAATGGTAGCGAGAAGTAAATTTTACTTTACATAGTGCTACGTTTTTTATATCAGATGTTAAGATTAATTATAAGCAAAAAAATAAGAAGAAAGCTAATATTGATGTTGAGATTGTTTTGTGTGTCATTTATAACTCGACTAAAAATTTAAAAGAAATACAAACGTTATTTCAGACCTTCTTCTGCAATAAATAACTTCAATAGTTTTATCACACGGATAACTGAGCCCAAGACACACTTAAGGTCATTACATCAAATGCCTGCATTACTTTCTAGTTTGAGTAAAAGATTTTCCCCTGTGTGTCCTACATGTGCACCAGATACAAACTAGTTTCCTTTAGAATTCTTTCGACAAGATAACCTTTTCTTAGCCACATACCATTTTCTGTGCTTCGATTTAATTATTTAGCATTTTAACTAGTCAATTTCCTGGCTTATTGCAAGTTTGCAATAAAATTTCAATTAGCAAATACTAGGTATAAAGTCTTGAGAAATGCAATAATACCTTGTTTCCTTTATATATAGTTGGTGTTTAGTCATTTTTAGAACTATGTCGGCTGTTTAATTACTGTTTAAAATGTAAAGAATACTTTTCAGTGTCTCATCGGATAGCTATTGCTTTGGATTATAAGTTTGCATCGAGGTTTTCATGACAGAAGGGCTTTTCTTAAAATATCCAGAAATATTGATTTCCATTTTTCTTCCACTACTTTCAAGAGTCCATCAATTGCAGTGGGCTTGCGCTTAGAAAAGGCTCTTTTCAAGAAACCAAAGACATAATATTCCAGGGTTGAAATGCCTGAGGATTTGCAGGAGCACATTGAAAAGATTTATATGAATACCTTTATCAGTCTTCCCTTTTTCAAGGAATGCAGTGGTACCTTTCGAAGTATGACTTGTTGTTTTGCCTTGAAAAGTCACTGGAGTAAAAAAATGGAATTTCTTCTGTATCGGATATGAAACTTTCTCTTGATTATACTTTGATTTCATTTTAGCATTTTTCCCGCTCTTCTTACTTTTAATATTTTATTGTAGCATAATCACAAACCTCTTACTGAAAATGTTTTTGCAGTAACGGAGCAAGGTTCGTACATTTTTTCCCTTCGTTTTCAATACTAAAAAGGCCGACTTCCTTTTATATCCTGCTAAAGGTTTTCATACAGAGTACTATAAATTATCCTTCATTGAGCTACATGCCGCGGCAAGAGCTGGTAACATTAGGTGTATAGTTATTTTAAATTGTAAATCGTGGTTTATTATTTTATTTATTGTGTCTTGAGATCTATTTAAAGACTTTACAATTGATTTCTATTTCTTCTATTTCGGAATTTCTCTTGTTACCAAAGACTTATGTTTAGAAACATTAAAAACAGTACGTACTTTTTTCGATTATTCTTTCGAAGTCTTTCATGTAGAAGTAATGTCTAACGGTTTTTCCCTTTCCGTTTAATAATACTGTCTTATTTTAATTTAAAAATTTTTATACCATGCATTTGATAACGTTCTTGAATTATGGACAATGAATATTTCTCTTCAGAAAGTCATGTCATTAAATGTCATGTCATTAAATCCCCAGCTTATTTACATCCGATGTTTTGAAAGAAGAGTAAATTTGAAAGTAACAGACGATATTTCAAATAATAAGCTATATCTTTATATTAAATTAAAAAAAAAACTAAACTCGGCCACACAGACAGTCCCTAGAGAGCCATGGCCGGCAGTGCCCCTATATCTACTTCCTAGACCGTGGGCTCCTAGGCGCTTGCGCATGCATCTTTGCCTGGACAAGTGCTCAGCCTGTCGCAGGACTCCCTGTGTTTACTCCCCAAGCGAACTTAGTACTCATTTTATCGACTCCCTGAAGGGATGAAAAGCTGAGATATATTAAAATAGGTGAAATAAATATATTATGAATTAATAAATATAAAATAAAGATGCAATAAGGAGTACATATATGTTGCTTTAAAATCAATTAGTTCTTAAGCAATGTATAATTTTAATCTTGAAGGGTAAATTAAAGATGTCATGTCACAACACGCAACAGTACTTGGCTTCGAATCAATTGGCTAAGCCGAATAGTTAATAAAATCTGTGAGGATATTAGAGTTTCGTTTGCATGAACAGAGTAAATGTATATTCGTATCTGCTTAAAAAGAAATATTGCTTCTTGGTGGACTTTCCAAAAGAAACTAGTCCATATTTACATTACATAAAGAGGAAGCTACTGAAAACCTATGCAGCCAGTCCGTTCGTAGTGATTCCAACCCTGGTGAAATTTCCACTGCTCAGCGACCTTAACCACTTCAATAAAAATTGAAAAATATAGAAAAACATAAAGCACCAAATACAGTTAAAAAATGAAATTTGTAATTAAAATTAGAGTTTCTACATAGAAACAAGCAATTTGGCCAGCAGGCAAGAAAGAAGATTTTTCGGTGCACAAAACTGAAAGTTTACGTTTGGCCCCACATGGAAAAAAGACACTGAAGATGCAGAAACTGTCTTAATTCACTATTTTGCTAAGTTTCAAATGTAAAGAAATATGGCTGCAATGGTAAAAAAAAAATTCTTAGCCGCACTTGAACAATTTTTAAATTGTTGATAAATCTACAGTTATTACATGAAGATTAACTAGCACAAAATCCTTAACCGGAAGATAATAACAACATAACTCAATCATTTTTAAAGCAAAAAATGTGCAATTTACCAACATATGAGTATAAAAAACAGCTCATGTGTACACCACATCACTTCCATGTGTGGAATATTAAATTATACCCACTTTTTCCTGCATTTTATTTAATTTTTTTCTCTAATTTCATTAGAGATCTATTACTCATTCAATTAATTGAGTTCTCAATTCTGGACAATAAAAAATTAAAATATTTTCATAAAAAATTGAAAGATATAGAAAAACGTAGAACACCATGTACTGTTAAAGCAAATTAAAGAAATGCTTACAATTAAAATTACAGTTTCTACGCAAAAAACAAGCAATTTTGCCAATGGGCATGAAGGCAGATTTTTTGGTACACAAAACAAAAAGTTTCCATTTGTTTCACTCAGCAAAAAGACACTGCAGCTGCAAAGAGACTTACTTCACTATTCTGCTAAGTTTCAAATGCAAACAAATATGGCATGCTATGGTAAAAAAAAGGTGGGCTTAAACGCACTTAAACAAATTTCGTAATTCTACAACTATTGCATGCAAATTAGCGATAGGCATGAGAACTTTAAGTGGAAGATATGAGCAACATAATTCAATCATTTTTAAAGGAAAAATGCACAATTCACCAACATATAAGAATAAAAAACCTGAGCTCACTGAGTCAAGTAACAGAGTGGGTATGCATATGTATATATATAGATATATTTATTTATATATATATACTTTTGGTGCGGCCGATTCCACCTAAAAAGGAAGATAATCAACTGCACGTTATAGCAGTCCTATATGCAAAATTTAAACGTTCTGAGGCTACTCGTGTTTGAGTTATACGAAATATATACATACATAAGTATGTACGTACAGATGCCGCAAAAAAATCTCTTCTGAATTCATTTTTAATTAGTTTTATAATTCGTTTGGGGGGAATCGTTGACCGTTGATCGTTTATTTACTTTTGGTACACAAGCTGAAGAGGTGTCTAGGATGTTTCGTTCTTTTGTATTGGGTAAGGCAGGAAATTCTGCTTCCACAAATCGGAAATTATTTTTTTTCTGAAGCTTCTTTTTTAGCTTTGGCTACTTCTATGGCCTTAAGGATATTTTTAGAGTGTTAACGCAACTCTTAGAAACATGATCTCTACCACAAGGGCACAAGTTTTAGACTTTTGATCCTCTTTTTTTCTGAGTACAAGTGCATGTTTCGTGTTACTTTGCACATTTCATGCATCCTGCTGTATAGTGACAAAGTTCCAGTGTGTGCCGGTATCTTTGACACTTATGGCACTGCACGGATCCAGATGTAGATCTGTAAGTGGCGATGAATACATCTAGACCACGAAGGTTTTTGATTTTATAGATTCTCTTACCTTATAAAAACGCTTGCACTCAGCTTGGAAAAGTGGGAATTTAACTATGCTTCATTTCTGTTTGGGGGGAACCACATAGAGACATCTTTAAATAGCATTCGATAGCGATCAAAATGGATATTTTTGTTGAAATGTGATACCTGGAATTTTGCGTGATTACAATACTTCCTTTACTTCGTACGAGGAAATGAAAAGATCTTGACACTAAAATACTACAAAAAGCGAAACACTTATAACTCATAAGGCTTAGCAAGCAAAGTTGTATTGTACTAGGAATAAAAGAATCCAAAATAAACATTTTAAATGCATAGAAACTTAAAACAGCATTTTTTTGGATGCCCGTTCTACTGATCTATAACCATTATTGCCACACACAAAAGCAAATTAAACTCCGTTGAAAAATCAGTTCATAAAATGGGAAAGACCTCACTATGAGTCTTTTAAAAGGTTTCTCTCAAAGTTTTGCATGTCAATAATCAACTCATTATTTCTTTAGAAACATGTGAATTCTTTCAAGCCTGATCAATTCCTGCCAAAATGACAACACCGCGGGGCTTTACAAGAATTTTATCGACATCCCTATCTCTTTCAGAACTCAAAATCGAACGCCAGGTTTCTATCTGTTTACTAATTTTTATTCTTTATTTCCAAGTTTAATTTCCAATGCTGAAAAAATATCAGATACTTTTTTAAATTAAATTTCGATGAGTTCTTATCTACCTTGAGACGAAATCCAATGTCACTTAGCGGTGCCAAAATTCTATTAGTATCTATTTAACAAAATAAGTCTTATCAGCCTCTAAAGTACATTCCATCTATTGATTTGCATGACAAAGCAAAATGCATACCAAATATTAGATAGTGAGAAAAGAATATTATGCAAAAGCACAGATTGACTTTGTTTCAGAAACTGTTTCTTAATGACTTTTCCTGCTGCCACGGGTCCTTTACGAAATCCTATTTAGTTTCATAAGGGAATTTCGGATGTTTTGTGTTTCCAGACACCAAGTCGATGAAGGAGAAAGTCTTCTGTAATTGGATTAAATTTGTGAGAGCTTTTATTTCAGTCGTTCGTTAGCCTTACGTTGCTTCATTAGCATGGAAATGTTGAGCTGCATGCCGTGAAAAGGTCTGCTATGTTACATAATTTAGAATAATGGTTCAATACAGATATCGCAATCGCATGGGACAGTTTGAGTTCCAAATGAATTTTAGAAGTGTTTAGAGTAAGTATAGAAAACGTATTAAATTTATTTACCATACACCGTAATTTTGAAGAGTAAATTTGAATTTTACACTAATTCAGCAGTATATACATCGTATCTAAATGTCCTTACACCAGATCGTTTCTTCACAACCATTTGTCGAAGACATAGACTTCTAATTACAATGTGCATAACGTGTATACGAGTGAGCTTTTCCTCGAACGTCCTCCAGGAAGGCATCTCTCTCCTTATGCAGATAGCACTAGTGTGCTTTCCATAATCAACTAAATCAAATCGCCCATTCACAAAAGTACTTTAAATGGTGCAAATATTGATGATTCGCCATTTTTTAGTTTAAAAAATTTAGTTTTAAAAAAAATCTATTTTAAAGCTGTAGATCATATTCAGGGGTCAGTGCATATGTACAATGGCTCCCAAAAGGGTTACGAGTTTTAGTGAAATGTTTCTTTATTCATCAACTATCGGAAGTATCCGATGGCAGTTAAGTTAGGTTTTTTATTTCTCAAATAAATTTTTAATATTAAATTTTTATAAAGTTGAACTTTTTAAATATAAACATTCCAAAACATGAATATTTGCTCAACTTAAACAGCTTCGTGATTGGATGTGCATGTCTACTATCGACAGTTGTGAAGATAAAGTCTGGGAAAGGACTTTTGAAAACATGGCGTACACCGGAAGATTTTATACATACAAATTGCGTATATAATTGTTGATTACATGATGATAATCTAACCTACCCCTTCAACTTCCTTTGAAAAAAATAAATGTTTTTTTCGAATATAATATTTGGAAATCGAACCCGCGAATGGCCGAGCCGTAAAGTCTCTAAACACTGGTAGTTCGATTCCCGGCAAACGGGCTGGCTGCATGGACGTTTTCGTAGTTTTCCCTATGTGTAACGTATACTGGTGTGAAAAACTTAAGCAACAACGTAAATTTTAATCAAATAGCCATGAACTTGCAGAAAAGGAGTTCTTGCGATCAGTATAATGATAACGCAATTCAGTAGAAAGGTCATGCGTATGCGTCAGGAACAAAACGTCCGGAAACGTTGGAAAGCCTTCCAAACCATAGGTATAGATGTTCGAAAGGTTGGTGGTGGCCACTCTAGGAAAAAAACTGCAGTGGATGACCGATATATCTTCTTGCAGACGAAAAGAGCCCGAAACCAGTAAGCAAGCGCCATAGCTCAGCAACTGAGTACAGGCGAGGAGCACAAAAACTGGAAACCTCATCACTGGAATCGTGTTCTCTTTACGGCTGAGAGTCTTTTAGTGGCATAAGCGATTCTCAACGTCAGTTATTTGGAGAGAGGTCTGGACACAGTTTCATCCCAGTAACGACCGTTACTGTGGTCCTGGAGTTCTCGTCTGGGGAGGCATTATGCTGAAAGGGCATACGGAGTTCCACGTTTTCGACGGAGGTTCTGTAACCGGAAATCTGTATTGCCAGGAGGTTGTCCTTTCCCATGGGCGTCTGTTCCGAGATGCCATTGGAGCAGATTTCGTTTTTATGAATAACAACCCCGAAAGCTACTGTAAGTTACGGAACACCGGAAATTACCGGTTCAGAAGCTACTGGAAATTGAAGATATAACTTGAATGGATTACCTCCCTGCTCCCCTGATTTAAATCCCATAGAATATGTGTGGGATGCTTTGGGGAAGAGCCTTGCAGCACGATTACATCCTCCGGAGAACACCCAACAACTGGAACAGGCTGATTGAGGAATGGGCACTCTTACCTCAAGATCTGTTGGACAATCTGGTGGTGTGAGTATGGACAGACCATTGCGAAACAACCATTGCAGTAAGAGAAGGGCATATCCCAGGTTAAGGAACAGGTGCTTTTTGTTCTTCCTCTTGTACAGACAATAATGTATAACGATACTATAAGTTCAATAAAGACCTTTTGTTGGTTGATTCCATACTGTATGCATTGTATCATTTTTGTGCAACTATGCTTTCAGCATCTTTAAATACACAATGTTGTCTCTTATTTCTAAATTTCATGACTCCCTTATGATGTCTTGTGGAGATATGACAAAAAGAACACCTGTTGCTTACGTTTTGCACACCAGTGTATACACGAGTCAGTTTTCCTTGGGAAAGTCCTCCACGAAGGCATTTCCTCTCTTAGGCAGATAGCCTTGGAGTGTTTTGCCAAAATTAAATAAGTCAAACCAAACCAATATTTGAAAATCAGATGATCGTCAGTGGATCGTTAAAAGTGTAATACTAAGACAAACTATATAAATTTCTGATAATTGTTAATCAGAAGTTTTCTGCACCTTTTGGAACCACGTAAACAATTCTGCAAGAACACCTAGCACCCATTATCTTTTTATCAAGTTTCGTTTTTTAAATTTTTTCGAAAAAGCTTTCTTAACGTCCATGTATACGTAAACGGAGACAGTTTTTATGATCTTTTCTTGTATGTGCGCAGAAAAGTTACGTTTGTTGTGATTTATACTGATAAGCTTAATGTGTTTGATAAAAATGCGTCAAAAAGATTAAAATGATGCTAAAAGTACAATCTGGTGGGAGCTTTTCATTCAGCGACACATAAGAATTTCAAAAAATTCTACGTAAATATATATTCGTGCTTTTGTATTTTCTTTTTGATTTTAAAGAATGGCACTTTTCAAACCATAAAAGCTAGATTCCACCAGACTCGTACCAATCATTCCTGGGAATTTTTGCAGGAGCGCCTAGTTTTTATTTAGTTAGTATATTTACTAATAACTCCTTATTTAATTGGCAAAGAAACAAATTATGGATTAAGCGTATAAAAGTTTAATCAAATATAAGCTCAAGCTTTGAAATTATCTGACAAAAATTTCATTAAACTTGCTCCACTCATTCTGGAATAAAACAAATCGCATACAAAATTGCAAATAGCAACACCATTATCACTTTCTTTGTGAACTCGTCATCATATAAATTGGATTTGGTGTTGCTCGGTTCTGCGGTGATTTTTTATAGCTTTATTTTTGCCAATCCCGTTATAATATCATATCTCCTTTTCCACATAAACTAATCTAGATCCTACTAATGAACCTGTCGAATAGTGAACCTGCGTGAAGTAATACCGGCACAGAAGAAGAGTGAAAATAATCCTTTATTATATCCATCTAAGAACAAAAAGGCACATACTTCGTGCTTTACAATAAAACCGACAACTTGCGGCGGAACTTAAACGTTATTACATAATTCAAGTCTAAATATAATAGTGCTGAATTAGCACTTTAAGTTACATCTAACTTAGGTTGACTCGACAAACCTAACAGGCCTGACAAATTATTCGAAATGGCCAAGGGGCGTGTTAGCGTAACAGCAAGGTCAGAAACGAAACGTGCGCTGACTAGCGAAAACACGCTCTGAATAAACTCCCAGATTCACCCGTTTAAATACTCACTTCACTTAACTTTAAATTTGCATCCTGGCGAGGAAATGCAAGGGGAAATTGAGGAGTTCAAGAAAGATAACAAAAATTTGAATAAAAGGTTAGATAACTTAGGGATAACCTACGCCGTAGTCTTTGGACGCTTTGAGTATGCGCATCAACATCAGGATCTAAACACTTATATTGGTTATTAATTTTAAAATGTCCATATCTGCAGCTCATAATTCATTAGTTTTGTACAACTTCCAAGAATGCAAAGTTATTGTAGATAAGAAAACGAAACAGTTCGAATATTCTCATTGGAAGAAATAATTAATCAAGGTTACATAAAAGAGAAGACCTTATGAGTCGCATAGGAAAATATGCTTATCCGTTATTGACGTTACATCTTACAGTCTGGCGACAGTTTATATTTGTCGAAATGGTTGTTCCGACGATGAAAATAGGGCCGCTTATAAAAAAAGCGAACAGCAGAAGAATTTTGCATTGAATTTGAAAAAATGTATAAAATTCAACCAAGCAAAATATCGTGTACTAGAATATCTAATTATAATACGTTATCTAGACAATCGACGATGTTAATAAAAAGTTATAATGCATATTGCTACGAATTTTGTACTTAGATAGGCAATTATAGTAGAATTACAAATAAAATTGTATTTTTACTGTGTAACGTAGCGTGAGACAAATTTTTAAGAGAAAGCTCTGCCGGGAAAGTAAAAATACAAGAGCACGTGCATTTAACATCGAGTAAATGAGTATCTCGGTAATTTGTGTTTATATTTAATAAATGTAATTGACCACTATGTTAGCTGTAACCGTAATTCCACTCTCGTATTGCTTTCCAGTAATTTGGAGAAGCAAAAAGCACTACAAATATTACGCGACCGGTTGAAAACTTCATATTTAAGGTCGAAGAGAGAGCATCTGCTCTGAGTTGTTTAGTTAGCTGCTGTTGTTATTGTTGTTAGCTGAACGTGAGATCGGATTAGCTTTCTCTTTAGATACGCTTTGCACTGCGTTGTGTTTAACGTTCTTAGTAGTTTGTAGCGTAGCTACTGGCTATACTGTGTGATATTGTGAATACTTGTACGAATATTTCTGTGGAAAATTCCAGAGTTCTAAAATATTTCTTTTGATAAAAACAAATTTTTATTGACTTATTATCGGACTAGATAGAAAGAAACCAGCAACTTTGTTTCCTTGTCTTATTTAGTCATGATGATATGGCTCGACAACGACTAAAACTCCCTAGTCCGGGTAGACTAGGAGGAGCGACAGATTGATTGGACGAATAGTAATGGTTATATAGCAATGGACAGACAAAGAAAAACGTTAGTGTTAAGGAGTCAAATACTCCTGTTTCGAGTAAGTAATAATAAGAATCAATAAACAAAAAGTCTCAGCTGCATAGAAAGCGCAGAGTGGTCGAAAGACCATAGACAGAATGGACAGACTACAGCGGCTTCAGACGTATAGAATGCCCTCGATCTAGTTTCCAAAAGGGTCCTTTGCCGAGAACTGTTTAGGCAAAGCAGGACCGGGATGCAAAAATTCTTCAGTCTATGAATTCGAGCAAGCGGTTTATTTCGAGCCAGCCATCTCTCCTTCCAGAGTCTCGTTGCCATTACTATTTTCTCTCGAAGGGGCAAAAGACGGGAGCTGCTTGATAGATAGATACTCTTATCCTTTAGAGTACTTCTTACACTTTCAGAATAAATTCTACTGTTGTCTGAAAAGTCGAATGAATTCCAAGAGCCGGCTAAATATAGATCTGAATCAGCTTCATCCCGAGTTATCCTCGTTAGAACTTACTGACTTTAGATAGTTGAACTTCTAGAGTTCTACTGTCTAACTCTTGTGTGAAATCTGGAAAATAGTGACTGCACAGCAGAAGAATTAAAACTACCCTTTATTACATTCTTTAACTTATTTACAATGCATCAACTCGATGCTAACATACTACGCCTCTGCTTGGGCGGTAACTGAAACAATAGAATCAAAACTCAATAATTCAAGATATTAACAAGTAGTAGAACTAAACTACAGGGCTCAGACAATCCTGTATCGGAAAACGCGTAGACGAGTTTAGTGGCAACAAGACAATAGCTGTTAAGCCGCGTCTAACCAGCAATAAATGCTAAGCCGAAGCTTGCGTTGCCAATACGTACAAAGTTTTCCCAGACTCTCTAACTTTCCCTTCTAGAACTCGATATTTTAACTTTTTCTCCCACTGGCAGAATTTGAATTTCTTACGCTACCAAATTTAAATATTCTGGCACTGACAATTAGGGGAATGAAGGCTTATAGGGAAGAACTTCAAATTAAATTTAACTAGTTATTTAAAATAAATATAAATCCCTACAAACTTATAACTAGAACTATTCCAGAACAAGTCAAGGATGCTTCTAATACAATAAGTATGTATAGCTGATAAGTAAAACAGGACAGTAGTCCAAATTAAGATTACGAGGAAATATTTCCAGGTATGTTCTTTTCTTCCTGGTTAACCGTAATATTAAGTTAATGGGATCTAAAAATTATTGTTTAATAAAATTAAATGAGCTTATTCAAAAATTATTTTGACGCAAAAATTATCGCACCTCACAGTTTGGATGTAAAGTTAGATGTATTTAACCGCTACACGATCAAATGTAAATTTAATAATTGATTAATTCAGTTACTAATATTTTAACTATTATTTTTATACAAACGGGGCCCACCAGCGGCCGAGCGGTAAAGACGCTGAACACTGGTAGTTCGGTCCGAGGTTCGAATCCCGCGAACGGGCTGGCTGCATGGGCGTTTTCGTGGTTTTCCCCATGTGTAACGTGTATACGAGCCAGTTTCCCTTAGAAAGTCCTCCACGAAGGCATCCCTCCCTTTAGGCAGATAGCCCTCGTGTGCTTTGCCATAATTGAATAACCTAACCTAACCTAACCTTATACAAACGGCATAAACCGGTAAATAAATTCCTCATAACATTTTTTTCAAATGTCGGAGAAATTAAGTGATGTGTGGATGTAGGTTTTCACTTATTTTTCATAACAAATTTATTTTGAGTCTGATACCTTTCCTGAATTCCGCAACTTCCCCTCGCATTTTCTCGCCAGGATGTAAATTTAAGTGAAGTGAGTATTTAAAATGGTGAATACCTGATTTTATTCACAGCGTGTTTTTGCTAGCCAGCGCACGTTTCGTTGCTATCTCGCTGTCACGCTAGTACGCCTCTTGGCCATTTCGGATTATCGTCACGAGTGCAAAGTTTTTGTTCAGTCAACCTGTTAGAAGCAACTTAACCTGCTAATCCAGCACTATTCTATTTTAGATTTGAATTGATGTTTTATTCTGCGTTTACGTTTTGCCGCAACTGGTCAGTGTTATTGTAAAGCACGAAGTCCAAGCCTTTCTGTTCTGATATGAATTAATAAAAGGTTGCTTTTCACCCTTCTTCTATACTGGTAATTCCTTCACGCCTGTGCGAGAATTCGCCAGCTACACTGTAGGATAAAGTTTAGTTCATGTGGTATAGAATGGACAGATCTTACACGGGACGACGACACGTGTAGTTAGGGAGGGTAAAAAGACCTTGAAGGTACTTATTTTAAAGTAAATTTGCAACAATAAGGTCCTAGTTCGAATTCTCCCTAAATCTTCAACATGAATCAAAATGAATTCTTCATACTTCCTGTGTGTGTTATTATATTTAAAAGCCGAGAGTCTTTTCTGGCCATTCTATAGAATAAAACACTTCAATAACAGTACTCGTAAAAAGCACTGTCTTGAAAAAACCACTTCAAACACTAGCAAGGACAAATTATACGGTGCTCAAAATTCCCAAGACATGCTGTATAGAAAAATGCTAAAGAATTGCAGCTTGAAAGTTTTAGAGAATTATATTATAGCATAAAAGTATCGCAGGCTATAGTTTTTAGGGAATTATAGGACAAGGTAGAAAATGTCTTAACATCAAATTCTTCAAGAAAAAACTTTTAAGAGCCTCAAAGTGGAGTTCGTGAATTCCTTTGGAGAATTCCTTTGGAGCACTAATGTTAAATTTCTGAATCGAAACTAAATAAAGAAAAAACACCGAAGTATAAATTTAACATTATCTTTAATTACGGAATCCTTATAAGGGATCCGAGATCTTAAGTTTGACTAACGTTTATTTTCTTTTAAATCTTTATTCTCGTCTCTTATTTTCCACTTTCGGAGAGAATTAACCTGTGAAAATGTTTATGCAAATTATATTTCCTAACGCTTAAGTATTTAAGTTGTGGCTTTTTGCCAAGAGCGTAGTAGAAGGAGAGAGAGTGAGCCATCTTCCCACGAGGCTTCCCGCGAGCTTGCCATCAGTTACTGTCCGCCTTTAAGGTCAGAGGTTTTAATCCTCTTGAAAGCTAAATACGTATTGTAGCTTTCCGCAGTTTACGTACTACAGAAGTAGTAATTTAAAAGGCCAGTCTCAGTGTTAGTCATCTGTGTAAAATATTAAAGGTTAGCTCTTATTTTAGTTAGTTAGTAGTCTTATATTTTTACGTTCAACGACAAGTGGTTAATTTTTGTATCCCGGAGTGTGGGAGCGACTCTGAAAAGCGAAAAAAAGTAAAGGGTAATTTTAAGCTATCTCATCTTGTCGTCTTTGCTATTCCATAGAACATAGTTTGCAGTCAACAGAATGTCCAGTCAGGACACGTCATGTTCCCCAAACAGATAAAAAGAAATAAGAGTCCTGATAAAGTTTTTACTCTGATATTTTATTATCTAATTCTTCAGTACTTCAGATGAATGTTTTAAGATATGCTTCGCTTTCTTAAAATGTACTGTATCTTAAATAAAGGATTTGTAAAATGTGCACCGGCACTTTGTGCAGATGCATGGCATTCAGAATTTAAAAAGCTAAAAAATATCCATTAATTAAATTGTCTCTAAAATTCTGTTTACTTTTCCAATCAACAGATAAAAAATTAATTTTTCTTGTGCGTTATTTTGTCAGCTAGCAATTGGTAAGTACACTGAGAAAAAATGGGCAGTTTATCTCCCGTTCTACTGGGCCAGTTATTGACGAAATTCAAATTGACCTTTTCCATGTCTCAAAAGTGAGACTTAGGATATGTATTAGATTTATATATTGCATCGATCTAATATAGGTTTTTTGACACAAAATCGGACTTTTTCTGAAATGACATGTCAAATGTTTTCCATATTTCCAGTCTACGACTCAAATTATGCCGAACTACCAAGTTTTGTAAAAATCGCACGAGTGGTTTTTAAAAAATTAGCTCTCAAAATTTTAGGTCCTCAATGTTAAGTGAATTTAGTATATTTATTAATATCTTTTTGTTATGAAACTTATTGGATTCTTGCTTACACAGTTCGAAATTTAGGTTCATTCCAAACAAAATTCGCCCATTTTTTATGTATTATTTTTAAAATTTGTATTTTTAAATAATTTTTATAAATTTTTCGAAAACGATTTTCTATTATAACCTATAAAAGTTTTGCAATCATCTTAAAGTAGATTTATTTCTAAGCATACCTGCAAAAAATTAGAACTTTCCATTCAAAATTTCCGAAGATATACGTGAATTTATATATTAGCGCGTTTTGAAATTTGGAATATTTGTTGAAAGCGATAATAACGAAAATGTAGTTTACGCACTTTTTTAAAATTATTTGAAAGTAGAACGATGTCACTTTTTTTCCTCTTACCCACAATTTAAAAAGGTAGAAAAGATGTGACTTTTTCCGCTCCCTCACAATGGAAGGGATAGGAAAATAGGTTGCCATGTATTAAGAAGTTCGCCAAGTGAATTATTCTTGGCGTAAATTGAAAAAAATTCGCTAAGTTAAATTTTTGAATTTCTCCGTGAATTTCGCACCAAATTTTACAAAGTTAAATATTTAGACATAATTCGAGTCGTAGAATCGAAATAACGAAAACGATTAGCATGATATTTCAGAAACAAAACCCATTTTGTGTCAAAATACCTATGTTAGAACAATGCTGTATATAAATCTAATATCTATCTTAAGTCGCGCTTTTGAGATATGAAAAACGCAATTTGAATTTCGTCAATCGGTTCAGTAGAACGGGAGAGATAGAACTGCCTTTTTTTCCCTCGCAATGTACATATTATGAATCCAGGCGAGGATATTGTTGGTTCTTCATCTTTCCTCACTTCAGAAAACAAATCCATAATCGCTCTATAATATTAGAAATAAATGTATTGCTTATTTTCTGTATTAATTTTACAAATAATTAGACACTTAGTCAGGATAGACATCTACTTAATCTGTACAGATTCTCTCTCTTCCCTGGAGTTCCCAGAAATGTCCCATCGTGTTCTGATATTGTCTTTAATGTACTGCAATCTCTCGTGGATTTACTAGAGAAGGCTATTTGGATGTTCTTTACATTTGCTCGTGGGCTTTCGGGGTTATATGGAAACTAGAAAACTGATTGACTTGCTAAGAATGCAACTAGAAAAAACTCTGAAGTTGATATATAAATTCCAAAATCATACTTTTAAAAAATATTCAAAGCTAAAATGATTGAACAATGGATGTAGGAATATATAACTTCTGGTAAAATTACAAAAAAGTTATTTCTAGCTCTCTTTGAAAGATAGAGAAACAAGGACTTATTGCTCAATTTTAACGTTATGCAATTTCGGTCTGGGTATAGAGAGTTTTATGTTTATCTTGAATGGTTTAAGGTAACATCTTCCAGTTTGTGCTATTGTAATCTCGGCGTTCAGTAAAGAGTCTCCCACTTATGTTTTAATTGCATTTTGCTTAATTATGTCATACATTCGGTGAAATTAATTGGCCACCTAAATTTCATAAATTTGATTTTCTGCCTTGGGCCTACCTTGCTTAATAATAGCAAATGATTTTCTTTATATTTTACTTTTTCTTTTAGTTTAAAATTATATTTATTTGATTAATTCGTATTATTTAATTGTAAGTTGATGCGTTTTCCTTACTCACACTTTGGAAGTCTTCTGTGGTAGTTTATGGTGCAGGAGAATTTTTTTTTTAAAAAGGAGAGAATTGCTTTAAAGTTGGTGAACTAAATATGGTGATACCAGAACTAAAATATGGTGGAGTATAATTAGTCACGACTCAGGATTTAATGACTGAATTGCAGCTTCTCAGTCGCCCTTTAAATGGGGAAGAATGTGAGGTATTTTCTATGGCCTTACCGGGTGTCTTCGTAGCGTAATTGAAAGCACTTCTAGCTAGAAATCTTAAGTCCGGTGTACGAATCCCGACGAGGGCATATTTTTTTATGTTTCCTGCACCGTAAAACCTAAGGACTCTACATCAGTACTATGTGCAGTTATTTATTTAATAAAACTTGGCTGGTAGACCGTATTTATTGATCGTAGTGTCTTTATAACTATTTTGAGAATATTTCATTAATACAGATTATAATTATAACAAACCTAAACTTTCTTCTTTGCTATTATAAGGCAGATATTAGCAAGAACGTTTCAGTTATTTATTACCCAGAGCAGAAATTCTGGTTTAAAATTAGAACATGAATGTATGATATTTGAATGTACGAATGTATGAAGTTTAAATATTTCACAGGTTTGATGCAATAAATAGTAAGTAGTAACAAGTATACAAAGGGGGGATTTACAAGGATTCAATGTCAAGTGTTAGTAACAAGTATTCATCTAAAACAAAACAAAAAAATAAAGGAAACTTAAAAAAATATTTTATGATTCGTAGAATATAATAAAAAACAGAAGTCCATATGTGAGTAATTGTTTGTCAACTATTTATATGCTCCAGAATCAAATAATATACAGTCGGGACATTCCAGCATATTTTCTGTATTAAATACGCCCTGTAGAATGATGAAGCGTATAAAACGCAAAGAAATATCAAAGCCTATTCTATTCAGAACAGTCGAATAAAATCTTTGAACAGTCATCCAAATGCTTATTGTTGTCTTTTAGATTATCGATGAGAATATCTTTTGATGTTCTTCTCATAGAATGTCAAACCCAGACTATTATGAATAAAGCTCTTGCTTCTCTTGCGCTCTGTTCTCTCCAACAATGTGATATTCAATTCCTCAAGGAACTTCGAGCTTGGGAGATCATCTAAATTGATCCACTAAAGGAAATAACTTTGCTTTTAAGGAGCCAAGAAAATTCTTCGCAGTATAAAGTGATACGTTTTTCCACTTTCAAACGATCAAACTTACATTTGTAGTTCAATCCTCAGCCATATCTCCATTTTCGACCACTTTATAAATGCATTGAAAAACGAATAACGAAATATTTTATGTTTTGAAATGCTACTTTTTTGTTAATTTTGAAAGCAAAATATTAGGAAAATGCAGATAGCAATGTTGATAAGTTTAATATCTACATGAAAAACGTTGGGAATAGATTTAATAGTTGAAGCAAACCTCACACTGAGCTTTAAAAAACTCGCAGATAATGGTTTGACTGGAAATAATGACAGTATTACTCTTTTAACGACCAAAAAGTCTTTAACGAAATTAGAGTGAAGGCTACAGAAAATAAACTAAAATACATTGTTCAATTTTACAGGCACGTTTAATTCATAAGAAAATGAAAGGTATTAATATTTCAAATGTATTAAACATTAGTCTATCCCGAGATCGTTTAATTTATAAGATTAGGTTAGGTAATTTTATGAACGCGAGGCTACTTGCTTTAGAAGGTGCCCCATTTTATAGGATTTTTTTAAAGAAAGTTGTTGATGAATCAGATTACTCATGGCTTCTTTGATGAATCCACATTATATATGATGAAAATTAAGGAAAACTCAAAGCCAAACAAATAATTTAGATGTGGAATACATGGAACAATTATTTAAACTGAAAATGAAACCGCGTTGTTACATTTTATTACGTTTGTAGCTGACTATGAGTAATGCAAGTATATGCATATATTTAATATAAAAATTTTTTTCATATTTTTAGGTTATAAATGCCTTTAAGAATATAATTGCGCTTTCCTTTGTTTGATTTCCCTAATTCCATGTGTTCAGATCATCAACAACTCCCTTTCATTCCATTCTTATTTTAAATACCCACGACAAACTCTTTTTAAAACTACTTTTTTTAGCCCAAAGGGGCAATTTTCCGAGAAGGGTTATACATTCCGTTTCGACATTTTGCGTTGATTCACTATAAACGGTGAATCACTTTTTAAATTGTTGCCACCAAATATTAGAGCCCTGTATTATAATTAAAGAAATTAAATAATGAAGAATATGCATAAATGTATGTGCGTTTCTTGTGTTGGAGCTTTAATTCTTAAGAGTTTGTGTATAGGTTTTAAGTTCAATACCAAATGATAAGTCAATATTTGGATAAACAATTCTCAAAAACATGAAGGTGTAAAGTTTGTGACAACATGATAAACAAAAAATATACTGTAAAATAGGTGTTCAAATCAATCGTAAATAGTGACCAAGAGCTCCAACAGAATAATTAAATATAATGCGTTGTGTTAACATAAGACTGGTCCAGTGTTCTAAATTAAAGTGAAAACATCACAAGAAATTAAAATTAAATATAGCATTTATTTAAGATACTTTGAATTAATACAGAATTGTACATGGGTGGCGGTGGTGTGAAAATAAGTAAAAACAATCATACCAATCCAAACAGGGAATTTAACATTGTAGATATGGTAGACAGACAAACTTCGGCCAACATCCCTGCGATAAACAATTAGACATTCCAAACAGTGATGTAGAAGTGATGTAAACAGTGATACATTGTAGATATGGTTTCTAGAAGGAGAGAAAAAAAATATATATTAGTTAAGTTTGGACATTTTCGTCGCCCTCCTTAGTATCCTTCTCTCGTCTATTTCTTCCGACATCGATGTTTCTCTGATAACGCTGACGCTTTCCGCTCCGTCTCCTTCCGTCAAAATGGCTGCATGTCAGTCTCCCGTCAGTCCTCCTCGTCAGCAGCTCCCAAGCCTTTTTACTCGAAACGCCAAGACCGCTTGATTGGCGATTTTTGATGGTAGGAAAACCGCCAACAGCCCGGCAACCCCAGGGAAAAACCACGCAGGAAGGTGCAGTCCAAGGTGGAAAGAGCTCCAAGACTTGGCGAAGAATCGCTGCTAGCCTCGACGAGGGGTCCCATTCCAGCATAGGAAAAGCCTGCGAGTAAGCAAAAACAACCCGCCAACCTGACCCTGCGGCAGAGTTAGTAATGTAGAAACTAGCCTCTCCGCAGGGTGCAATTTTTACTAATGTTGACAGAGGTTTCACAGACGACCGTCTAGCGGGCGAAGAAATCGAAAACAAGTCGATAAATCTCTTTGGAAGGGCAACGGACTGAATTTGAAAGTTTTGAAGGGATAAGAGTTAATTATAGAATTTACAACAAATTAACTTCAATACTGATAAGTACTTAAATAAAAATATAATAATTTCACAGATAATTTTCTTGGGTTTATTCCGACACCAAACACGACCACCATAGTAAGGAAATAAAAATTACTTCAGTTAAAATACAATAATCAAGTATGAAAATTTTTATATATTCTCCACAACACCAAAACGACCACCAAAGTCAGAAAATATGGATCCCAAATTTAGCAAAAAAGGGGGCATAATAGAAAAAAAAACATAAATTATCTATAAACACCAACTTGTATAACAAATTTAAAAAATTGACCTTAAGGATCAACTTAACAAGAAATTAACATTAAAAACCAAGGTTAAAAAAAAAAAATTAACTAAACAGAAATTTAAATAGTTAACCAACCAAAAGTCAAGAAGAAAAAAATAATTACTCAAGCAACTTAAAATCAGCGTTAACCAAAACTGTCAAGAGAACAAATTAAATGACTACAATTACTTTTCAACAAGCCAAAGAAACTTAAGTTCAACTACAAACATTAAAACAAATTAATCTTTAAGTCTGAAGCAAAATAAGTTAAATCATTACCTTTAAAACAATTTAAATCACAGCTGAAATAAGTAATATATAACACTTGCATTGTAATAAAACAACGGTACCTACAGCCATCAAATTTTGGATAACGTAATCCTCCACAGAATAGGGACATCTGGAAGCTCGATTTTTGAATTTCGAAATTGTTTTATTATCTGTTTCATGTTTATGAATTTTTGATTTAAGCATTTATGAATTTTTGATTTAAAAACTCAGTCCTTTCAAAGCGAGCAATGGCAACACTGTACGAAAAAAAGACATTTTTATCTCCAGCGCGCTAGACTGTGTATCGGAAATTCCAAAGATATGCTCTTTTAAATATTTTGTGATATTGCTGTTGAATTGAATTTATGATTTAAGTGCAAAGAACATGATATTTAATAAATAAAGGTAACACACAAAATGCTCATTTGGGCAGGTATCAAAACGGTATTAATTTAGTTAATTAAGGATATTTATAAAGGTTATGTGTTATACGCACATAAATCAGAATTTAATAATTAAAAACTAAACATTTTTGTATTAGTAAAAGAATACGTTCCATGTTTTAAAAATAATTGTTTACTTTTGTTCTTTTTACCAAAATTAAAAAATAGCCATTTTTCCTGCCATACTAGCTTCGATTTTGCGACCAATACTATTTTGACATGGTCTATTTTTTATTCGATCTCGATTTAATATAATTTAGGAAAAATATCTATTTTGGCGATATATTTTTATTAAATGCGGTTCAGACGGCGACTTCGAAGTACTTCCAACTAAATTTAATTTTTGAAAGCAGAGCAATTCCAAAAACGTTTTTCGAAGTTTACATTTTTAATGCTGAATTGATTAGAGTAAAATTCACAAAGGCTGCATGCTGAATGTCTAGGATATTTTCGTTGAGAACAGACGGAAATAAATAGCTCGTATTTGTGTCAAGGATGGGAAATACCATTAAAATTGACATGCGGTTTTTAACCGGAAGAGATTGTTCGAGTCAAAGTGCTAGCACCCAGGGATTTGCGTTGACGAGTTAAAGATTTTAAAGCAAATTTGACTGTACAAACTTACATTGTCTGCTCTGATATGTTTAAAATAAAAACTAAACTAGTTTAGTGAAACCTATTTCTGTACATAATTCTATGGCCCTTTTGTAGCCAAGTGGAAAAGCTTCTAAATATTAGTAGTTCGCCCTGGTTTCTTTGCAAAGGCATTGGCGACCGAAATACTGAATTTAAAACTACACAGAAAAAGCACTATTGCTAAACAACTTTGTAAATTAAAAGCAGCTATTGCAGATCAAAAATAAAATACTTTAAGTCAGAAATCTTTGATGAAGCAAATTTATTTAGAAGACGCCTAAATTTATTTAGAAGAAATTTGCTAAAAATAAAATAAGTAAGAGATTTCAGTAACTAATAGAGAAAAGTTTCCAAATTGAGAAAATTAATTAATCAATTAGTTTAAAATTTCTAAACATTTGTTTCCGTATATAGATACGCCATATATAGATGTTTTTACTATTTATGGCCTTTCTACCTTTTTAACCATTTTTTACTCTTAATCGGAATAAATTTTGTTTCATATTTTTGGGGGAATATCTTCTCGATGTAAATGAAAAGCTTTTATCACATGTTTCCATACATCAGTGACGTATTAACTTGACCTAAATTTTCTGAAGCTAGCAGATCAAAGTAAAATTTTAGTGCAAAAAATGAATTTTTTAACCCAAAGGAGACTTAGTCCAGAAGGGCTATTACTCCCGAGCTAAGAATGCGCAGTTATCCAACATGGAAGCGTTTAGGTTAGAAATGTTTCAGTTCTCAGGTTCCGAAAATAACTACGTCATCAGCATTACGCAAGCTTTGCGGTATATTTTAATCTAGAAATGGCGCAGTCCAGAAATGTTAGTATTATCTTTAGAATAGAGAAAAGAAGTACCCAAATTAAAAATAAGGAATTAAGAAATTATTAATAAATTAAATTATTAAATAATTAAAGCTAATTTAGATATTTTTTAATCTTACATATTTTTCGCCAAGCCTCTTTCTCTTTGAAGGGGGAGGAATATGTAAGTTAAAAAATATGTAAAATCAAAATTACAATTTAAACTGACGACAATTTTTTAATTCGCCCTCTCTGCTCTAAAAATCGTAATAACTTCTTTGGATTGCGTTATTTCTAGATCAATCCATTCCTCACGGCCTGCGTAAAGCTGATGATGTAACTCTGAGAACTGAAATTTTTTTAACTTAAACCAAAACCATTTTCGTAACAGACTGCCATATTGAATAAATGTGCAGTTAGTTTGCAGCTCTGTTGCCGCGTCGTGCTGCTAATTACGCCGTTAGTTAAAACATGATAATCTATATAAAACTGTATAACATTGTAGTGTGCGTATCGTGTGCATGATCATGTGTAATAAAAATCATGGTCTCGATAATGAGTTCCTGTCCAGCAATAAAGATTATGCTCAGTTCGGCCACTTCTGTCCAAGTCTCTCTTTCGAGCGTCATTTTCTAATTATGCAGCAAGCATTATGCTTTCTCTGCAAGGTTTTATCAGACACATGTACATATGTACCGGACTGTATATATATTTTATTTCGTGTATATGTATATAAATATATATATATATACATACATATACACAAAATAATATATATATATATATATATGATGTACCAAATGTAGTCATAACTCAAAGTATCAGACGATAAGTTTAAAGAAAAACAGGATTCATTCATGAAAATTTCCATGAAAAACAGCAGTTACAAAAATGAGATCCCCGGAGTAAATAAAAAAGAACAACTAGGTAATAACTTTTTGTATTGACGTTTACTCCATCGTTACATTAATAAAAGACCCTCCCCCATATTCCTTTCCGAGTCCTTTTATAATCTCTGGAAAGGCGGAGCTCCCAAGAAATGACGTCAGCCAATCCAGTTCCCTTTAAATATTTTCAGAACATTCAATAACTGTACGTGTAGAAAAGGCGGGAAAATCAACTTGACTATGGGGCTGTGGATTTAATTCCACGTACTTTCGAATAAGAGATCGTCGCCATTAAAATGAAAAGAGCATGCATTTAGAATTGTGCTGGGAAAAAACAAAAGGAAAAGACGAAATTTAAGTTAGGGTTTTAAGTGTATTTTTGACTTTGGAATTTTATTATTACATATATATGTATATATACATGAAGTGTAAATATAAGTCATATATTTAAACATTTAGGATTGATTAGTCGCTTTACGAAATATCGTTTAATTTACACACGATCATAGATATGCTCAAATCTGTAAAAATAAAAGCACATTTAAATGTCTAAATCTTTGGCTAAGGACTTTGTTTAATTTGTTTGAAAACATTTGTTTGTGCGCTGCTTTTTCACAACTGGAGCCGGACTTACGTTTTCGTACATACTTTGTACATTTTGTAAATGCATACATTTAAACATTCAAGCCTATATTTTTTCATTTTATTGAATACATTTGTTACCATCTTTCAGCAAGCATTTGTAATGAAAGCATTTTTTCAGCCATTTGCTACACTATTTTTGGTCATTGTTTACTGAAACACAGAAAGGTCTTATCTATAATCCTATACCCACGTAACTGCTTTTGCTTCATTCTCACGTAAACAAAAATATCAGAAGCCTTTTTGCTCAGTATGAATAAATCACGAAATAAATGCTTTACTTCTTTAATCATCAGAAGAGAGTATGCTCACATAAAACATACGGGGAGGAGTTAGGCTGTGAGTGGGCAGCTTGCTTAACATAAACAGGGGAATTAGCTTCACTGTTGTTTTCTAGCAGAATTCCGTAGCAGTTGTTCTGTTCCTATTTATACAGCGAGCCCACTCTAAGATGACCACCCACTGTCCCACAATATATGCGTCTTCTCTGAAGGTGATCGTCATAGATAAAATAATTAATAGCTATGACAAAAATTGAACTGCAAATTAAGTTTCCTGAATTCAAAGTGTTTGGTGCCCATAAAAACTGCAAAAGTACAGCATTTATGAAAAATATGCAACGAAAAATATACGAAACAAGTTTAAGAAAAAATATATTATATTTACTTTTCCTCAATAAAGTAAGAGAATGATAACATTTCAAGTTATGAAAAATTATTTTATGTGTAAAACAAAACGTTGTTATAAAATTGTTTATTATAAATTTTGCAAAAGTACTTGCTTCTATAACTCAACTAATGATGTTAGTCTACTGAGTTTTATCCCTTGGTTTTGTTTTGCCCCTTGGTCTTTTTTATAACTTTTTTTACTTCTTTGTACGAAGTAAAGGAAGTATTGTAATCGCGAAAAATTTCGAGAATCATATTTAAAAAAAATACCTATTCTGACCAAGCTCGAATCCCTTTTGAATGATATTTTTGCGTGGTATCTTTACGTACGGACAAAAAAAAATTCTTTTTCAAAAAATGGATTCTAAAAGGATTCGGAAGAGATTCAGGAAGATTCATCTCCCTTTTTGGTTGCAATCGGGCCGCGCCAAATGTAGGCAATTTCGAGGCAATTACGAAGGCAATTTCGAAGACAAGTTGGTTAATTTTTGCTTACTAGTTTGCTTTTTTAATTTTTTAAACTTTAGATTTTAACTTTAATTTTTAACTTTAATTTTATGGATTATTTCTCTTTATCTTCTTATGATTTTTTAAAATTTGTTCTTGAATCTACTTTTGTTTTTACTTTTGTATTTGAAATGAATAGAGAGTGCAGGGCATATGTCTTCTAAAGTAAGCATCTCGTTCAGATTAATTGTGTTCTTAGTGAAAAATTTTAATTTTAAAGATTATTTGCTTTTTAACAGCATTCTTTTGGTTTAGTGACTAAGATCTTTATTTTGATTGAGTATCAATTAGATTTATGATTTGAATCTAGCAAATAGTTTGATGCTTACTTGGAAGTAAGATGAAACACTCTCTTTTATTTTAGTTACTGTTAATTGATGGTAGATTGGTTTATGCCCTTCATAAGTCGATTAATCTGCTATCAATAACAATAACTGATTTTTCAATACTTAAAAAGTTTACTTTTGATTTTGGCATTTTTAGATTTAATTTTACCTTAACTATGTTTAAAACTAGGAGGACTGAAACTTCTATGAATTTTTTAAATTCTGAAAAAAAATACCTTTTTAAATTGAATTTCCGTTGCTTGGAGATGTAATATGGAGAGTTTTCTTATTATAATTTATGTGAATTATTGGTTTATTACTTTGCAGCTTTAGCGCAAGTCTTGGGCTTATTAACACACACACATATATATATATATATATATATATACTCACTCTCCGGCTTAGTGAACTCACTTTTTTATTTTCGTATGTTCGTAAATTGTGCATTTTTTGCCTTGAAAGTGATTGCATTAAGTTGTTCTTATGTTCCGGTTAAAGTTTTAAAACCTTTAGTTAATCCCCTGTATTATCAACAGTATAAAAGTTGTTTAAATAGTACTAACCTAATGAAGCAGCCATTTGTTTACATTTGAAAACCCTTCTGCACCAACTTTAGTGTCTTTTTGCTGAATGGGACCAAACGTATACTTTCAGTTACGTGCACGAAAAAAATCTGTCTTCCTGCCCGCTGGCCGAATTGTGCATTTTTGGGATAGAAACTCTAATTTTAATCGTAAAGATGTTTTTAAACTGTTTTTAACCATATCTGATGTTTTATGTTTTCCTGTATTTTACAATTTTTAATGAAAACGTTTTGAGTTTTTATGCATTTTTGAATGATCGTGATATTGCCTTGAAGTGAGAACTGAATTAATAGAATGAGAAATATATCTCTAATGAAATTTGAGGAAATAACTTTATATCAAATGCAATTTAATGGGCCGTACAAGGAAGTCGAGTGGTGTCTACATCAGATTTTTTTTTTAGTTTGAACCTCAAGAGCAAATTCGCTATCTTTTAACTCACTAAATTACGAGCGCACTCCGCGGAGTTCGAAAACCGGCAAAGTCTTTTCGGATTTTCTAGAATTTTGTGTTTCAAAATACTTAATAGCACTACAGGTGGCCTGAGCTAAAAGATGGTGAGCGATAATTCCTCATAGTCAATATTTAGTACTGATTCCCCTCCTCCCCAACAATTTTAAGTGGGAAGTTTCTTTCGTCTTACTTCTTGCCTTCAAAATATAACTGGAAATAGCATCCGACTGGTGATCGCAATCAGAGTTATCATATGAGAGAATACAAGTCATTTCATATGGTGAACACTGTTTCCCATAATCAAAATTACCATCTTATTAAATTCATAAACTATAAGATCTATTTAACTATTAAGTCTATTAAGTTTATTTAAATGTTTCAGAAACATTTTCGTAAGAAGGCATTACGGAGAAACGCTCGATCATAGATATTCGTTTTATGTAGCGAAAAATCTTCATCTTGCCTCAAGCAGACGGCTCTTAAATCCAACAGCTTAACTGCAACATAAATATCCCGTGATACGTTATTAGTAACAGTACTGGTGTGTCATTTCATCATAACAGTTTGCCATCAGTATGCAGTTTTGAACTTCCAAAACTTTTTATTTAATTTAGATTCGCGCAAATTTCTGATCACCTGGAATATGCATCTTATTTGCAGATTTTCCGGTAAATCATGATCAATATCTTTCATTCAAGTGTTAACGAATTCGAACAATCGTCCAATAGAATAATCGATGTTCAAATAACCCAGTTTCCACACTATTTGGAGGGTTACAATAAACTGTTGCTGTTGTGACTGTCCCACCTTGAACGACAGTAACATCAGATCAGGTCTCTGAAATCAGAGCAAGCCTATGATAATCATCGTGGCAAGGAGTCAAGATTGCACCTGCCGTTGGCAAGAGCTTTGGACACCATACAAGTGACACTAGGACTTTACTCAGTTCCACCCCCAATTTCCATAATTGGGGCACACCGAGGGAACGGCTCCAAGGGTCTTCCACCTATCTTTTCCCACAATAAATGTCTCAACAAGAATTTCCGCTCGCCGCATATGTACAGTGCCAACAGGTCACACAGACACTATACATTTACAAACATCGATACTTTCCTCGGATTAGAACCCGGTCCCTTCGGTACGGCAGTTGTCGTTAACACCTATTTTGGTTGGGCGGCCAATAAACTACTGTTGTTTACTAAATTTTCTTTTCTAAACTTTGCCTTTTTCGACATATTTATGACCACTAAAGATAATTAAAATAAGATAATACCACTAGCGATTTACCTAAACGTTTAGACGAAACTAAAAAGTATCTAATCGAAAAGTGGTTAAAAATGGTGGATTCTGCAAGTTTGTTGTCCAGTTTCTGACAATTTATCATGCTGAAAACTACATTTTCTTCAAACTCCATAGAGGTGTACTTATGTCCTTATGTTTTACCCAAAGCAACCTGAAGTTTTCCAGAAGCGTTCATCAGGGATTCCAATCAGCATTGTTTCAGATCCAGAAAAAACATGTTGTAGAGTAAAGCAAGAAAAAGCTGTTATACAGCAATAAAATCTCAAATGAATTCCTTACAATCCTCTTAGTTATTTTGAAATAATGCTTCAGTTCTACCACTCTTAAAACAGATAATTTTTACAAGATACTGAATTATAGGAACGGTGTTCCCTGTATGCATGCTGTAATTCAGAAGATTAAAGATGTGTAGATGTTAGATTCAGACGAAGAAATAAATTTTTGCAAGAAAATCAGAGAATTTAATTTTTATACTATTTGAAAAAAAAAATTGCAAGGAAATAATATTTTTGCATGCGTGTTGTAAGAGTCCTGGAGTTTTCATAATTATATTATGAGAAATGGGTCTGAGATATGCATGAATAATATTAAAAATCTGATGTACACACCACATGAGTTCCTTGCACAGAATATTAAATTATACTCATTTTTTTTGCATTTCATTGAAACTTATTGGATTGAATTAAATCTACTTCGTCGACAGCGCATAAACCACAATAGAATAAAGGCAACCTTTGAAATTCATTATATTTGTTTACCATAGCGACACTCTAGCGTTAAGTTCACTTAATAGAGTTACATCTCATTCATTTTATAACTCTGAATACATAAAAAATATATTATATGAAGAATTACTTAATCGTTCTCACATGTGCTATACAAATATTTTAATAAATCTAAAATGATGTATAAAAAAATTACACAAACAAAAACAAACACTTTTTAACAAACGATTCAGTAATTCTCATTCAATTCAGTTCTCACTTCGCGATAAGGCAAAAATACATTAAAAACTCAAAATATCTATATTAAAAATTACGAAGTAAATCTTAAGCACTTATTTCCTCGAATAAATTCCAGAATGGGTTAAGCGTGATTTAATTCGCAATTATAAAAGAAGGCGTTATCTTTGTCGTTGCGAAGCTTAGTTTCTCTAGCTTGGCAACAAATCCACTATTCTGCCAAGTTTCAATTGTAAACAAATATGGTTACTATGACTAAAATAATTAGGTTTAACAGCACTTAAGCAACTTTTAAATTGTTTATAATTCTACAAATATTGCATGCAGATTAACTAAAGGCATACAAACCTTAACCGGAAAGTAAGACCAACATAATTCAATCATTTTTAAAGCAAAAAATGCACAATTTACAAACATATAATAATAAAAAACTGAGGTCACTGAGCCGAGTAACAGAGCGGACATATATATATTATATAATTAGAAAAATTCTTAGTTATATAATTTTACAATAAAACTTATAAATTATAAACTAAACATCTAATTTAGACTATAATAAGAGAATAATATATGTAAAATAATATTAAATAATAAGTTAGAATTATAAAAGTATGGCTGGTACGACAAATATGAAAAGACTCAAGCCAGTATCTTGACCATAGTTAAATCTCCTAAAAAAATAAAATAAAATAAAAAGATAAAATTTTGAGGGGATGTTAGTGGTATTACCTAGGGGGACAGCGGTCACTCCTTGTATTTTCTCTTTAAGGAGGATACCTCCCTAAAGAGAAAAATAATTTTCGGATATTGTGAGAAAATGTGGCAATATAAAATAAGCCAGTTTCGCGAGTAATACGGCATTGAAACTCTTTGATATAGCAGGATAAGAATAGCATATGTTTTGGATTTTAGGCATGCTTATATCAGAACGAAACTGAAATTGAAGTCAGTTATTCCACTAAGCACCCCAAATAAAAATATACCAAACGAAAAAGTAAGCTCATGGTGAATTGTGTTGATGTAACACCCTGTTGTTTCGCAGTTTTGATTTGTTAATCTAAGGTGGCAACGAGAGATAACCTATGAAAGTGGCTGGCACTTTATTTCATAAAAACAAATTATCAAACTATAATGATTTTTTTATTTTTGTGAAAGCATAAGATATAGCTTAATTTTCATGAATTCATGAACAAATATTCCTGAATTCTGCAGAAGATGCATGAATCGGACTGATCTGCGGTTTCAACAGAATGGAGCTATAGTCTACGTACCTAGAGATACGATAGATGTATTGAAGTCGATTCTTCTGAAGCATTTAATTTCCTGAGATGTAGTCAACTTGGTCATTTAATCTTTCGGCTTGCAACTATGGTGATACTTATATGATAACTGTTTGACCATCTCATAAATAATGTGTTTATCCCCCGCCCAGTTGAACGAAAAGTCAGAAGAAGACGATAGCCTCACGGCTGAAAAAGATATAGCATTACTTGTTATCAATGCAGGTATCAATTCTACCTTATTTTTATTCTTAGTGGGAGTTTTGAAAATTAGTTTCTGAAAGTCAGTTTCTTTTATCACATAGCACTTTTCTTGCAGTAATACATTTGCTTCTATGAAACTAGATGGAATTGACAAAGGATCATATTTAGCATATTTTGTTACATTGTAGAGACATTAGGTTATTTTGTTGTAGGAAATGTGAAAAATGAGCAATACCCTCGTCGGCAGTCGGAACATGGACCTCTCCAATAAGCGCCGAGTGTGCTGCCACTACATCACGAAGGCATGCTAAGGAGTAGCGAGAAATACCTTATATACTCCTTCTTTTAAAGGGTGACTGGGATTAGGGAGGCCAGTCGCTAAATCCTGGTGGTGGAGAATCATCATCCACCACCTTTTTAGTTCGGGCGCCACTGAAAAGACATTAGGTATTTAGAAGCAGGAGAGATGAAAATTGAGCACTGCCCTCGCCCGGACTCGAACCATGGATCTCTTGAATACGGATTGCATATTGGATATAGTTCTGAAAGTTATCACACCATAAAAATTATAACATATAAATTTTTTTCAAAAATATTTGGGCAATTTTTCCTTATTATACTAAGTCACCATTAGTGATATTTACAGATATATCTAGAGCGATTTTGTGGTTTTGCTAAATTTTTTTATAGTGTTAAATTTTTTAGTTTAGTTTAGCATTTTTTCCCCTAAAGGGCATTAGCCCAGAGGGGCTATAAATTTCGTTTTCGCATTTTTGGGTTGGTTGACTATAAATGTCGTTTCACTTTTCAAATTGCTGCCAACAAATATTAGAGCCCTGCATTATATTTAAAGAAATTAAATAATGAAGAATCTGCATAAATGTGTGTATGTTTTTCGCATTGCGATAAAACAACGGTTCCTAGAGCCATCTAATTTTGAATAACATACGTTTCCACCCGAAAATGGGCATTTGGAACCCCAAACTTGGAATTCGGAATTTGTTTTATTATCTATTTGATATTTTGTAACACTTTAAAGAATTTTTGATTAACAAACTCAAAGATTTCGAAACGAACAATGGCAACACTGTACGAAAAAAGAACATTTTTAACTTCAGCACGGGAGACTGTGTATCGGTAATTCTAAGGATATGCTGATTTAGAAATTACTTTGCGATATTGCTGTTGAATTGAATTTTATGGATTGATATTATGGTTACATGATATAAATAAAGATAAACCAGAAAGTGTTCAAAAAACGCCTCTTTGGAAGTAATGTAAAATCTGAAATGTTTCAGATTTTCTTTTTATTTGCTCTTTTATCATTCACAGATTTTTTGTAAAACATTTAACTGATACTGCAGTACAGAAATTTGTTCTTGGAAGGGGTATTGGAGCGCGTGCGAAGGCTGAGGCGCCAGACCTTTTTTTCATACCTCAAATTTTGGTTTTAAAAATTACAATGAAGTTTAGCGTTTATCATTAACCTTTTGAATGTATGGGCGCACATATGTGTCTAGCAAAAACCAACGGTGGGGCCTATGGGCGCAGATGTGTGTCCGACGGTGTAGCCAATGAACACAAATGCGCGCTCAGCGAAAGCCTTGGCTATGCTGTCTCAAGTGTATGTTCGGAAATTATTTTCATGTCGTATATGACCATAGAAGAAATCTCATACCTTATTCGTTATGTAGCAACGGGAGAAAATGAAATCTCCTTTCATTGGTTAGTCATTCTTCGTCTGCATGCCGCTCACACGTAGCGCTTCAACTTAGAGTAGTTAGCAGTCGAAAGGTTAATTTAGGAGATAGTTTTATTGACTTTCAAAAATTTGACAAATATTACATATTACTGACTTTGGCAGGGTACGTATATCTAATATATGTACCATGTGTATTTATATACATGTATTAGAGACTTATAACGGCGCCTGCCCAAAAAGGCTTAATTAGAATTTTTTTTTATTGACGTACTAAACTTGCGAGTTCACATGTAACATGTTCCCATAAAAATGTTTCAATCTTGACCGAATTTGAAAAAATATTTCGATGTTAATTAAACCCCTCCATAGGTACAAACACGATTGCAAAGAGTTAATACAAGTCATTTTCTTTTTAAAACCCCTCCACGAAGGCATTCCTCACTTTAGGTAAGTTGCCTTAAATAAAGTGGCATTTGCCGTAAAGTAAATAATCCAGTACAGACGTTAATGAACCTCAGATAGAGAGTTCGTTAGATTCAATGGTTTTACTGAAACTTTTCAAAGACAAAAAAAAAAAAAAAAAAAAAAGGTTTTACTGAAACTTTTAAAAAAAAAAAAAAAAAAAAAAAAAAAGCAACATTCACAGTTCTTGTTAAGAAACGGAGCATAATAAAAGTTCCGGCACTGCCTGAGGTTTTCGTTAATGGTAAAAAAACATCCTTCTTGCATTTAGCGTCATCTCCACCGCTTCGATTTCCAGAAAAGGAAGGCTGTGTTTCCTATAACAGGTCGAGCTGGAGGAGAAAAGAATGTCACGTACGTAATTAGCTTCCCCAATCCATTAGTTATCTACTACTGGCATAAAAGAAAGGGAAGGAATTCATTGGTGAGTCATTCTCATTAATGAAATGGAATTCTTAGTTTTATGTCCCATTGGAAGCGGAAATAGAAGTTTGCAAACTAAGTCATAACAAGTAGCAGAGATGCTTTCAGGTTTGAAAACAGTAAATAGCACATTTGTAATATTCGAGTAATATTACATTATTTTTTTTATTTACTTTTGAGACAATCATCACAAAATAAGAGAATCATTGCAAAATTTTATTGCATATCAAATCAAAAATCATAATGAAGTAATGTACCAAATAATCAGATTATAATTACTGTAATTAATGAAAATAAAATATTTTTTTAAAATAATCTGAGTCTTCAGATTTTATATTACGCCTAAAGAAGCGTTTTTAACATTTACTGTGTTATCATTATTTATTAGATATCATATTCAATTCAACAGCAATATCACAAAATATTTAAAAAGAGCACATCTTTGAAATTTCCGATACACGCTCTCCCGCGCTGGGGATTAAAATGTTTTGTTCCCTACAGTGTTGCCACTGCTCGCTTTAAAATCGTTGAGTTTCTTGATCAAAAATTCCTTAAAGTTTTACAAAATAGGATGTATATAATAAAGTAAATTCCAAATTACGAATTCGGGCTTCTAGTTGTCCATGTTCGGGTGAAGGATTAAGGTGTTCAAAATTGGATGTCTCTAAATCCCGTTGTTTTTCGCAATGCGAGAAACATACATACATTCATGCAGATTCTTTATGATTTAATTTCTTTAAATATAATGAAGACGATAATATTTGTGGCAACAATTTGAAAAGTGCTACGCCGTTTATAGTGAATCAATGCAAAATACCGCTTCGAGACTATTAGCCCTTCTAAAAAAAGCGATTTGGGTTAAAAACATTTTTAAAGAGACATTTTAGTTGAACGAGTGTAATATATAGATTAGCATAGAATGTTCAGAAAATAATCATTATGTTACTTTAACATTCCCCGAAAAGTAACTAATATTACATATTGAACAGTTTTTTGTTATTTATTTATTTAGTGAGTCACGGCTTAAAAATCTGTTTCGTAAAAATGGATTTTTCTTCACGGAAATTTGTTATAACCTACAGAGTCCTCAGTAGTGATTCTGTAATGTTTTGCTGTAATTTTAATATTCGATGTGTTATAACACTTTTTATAATGTGTTTTATTTATTTTTATCAATTAATTAATTTTCTTATTTATTTGCTTGCGTGTTTAGGTGTGAGATAATTTAAATAAACAAAAAAAATCATTACTTAATTTAAGCAAGAACAATAGTTTTTGCATTTTCTTTTCAGAACTAAAAATATTTTTAATTGCAAATCTGTGCCAAAATAAATAAATAAACAAACAAAAATATTTGATTTGCATTTGCGCAAATATATATTTGATCTACAGAAAAAAATCAAAGCGATTATCCTGATTTTTGAATATCTGGAAAGACTGTTGTAGAGACATTAGGTATTTTTTGAAAGCAGGAGAGATGAAAAATGAGAATGCCCCCGCTGGGACTCGAGCCATGAACGCCGAGCGTACTGACTACTACACCACGAAGGCATTCTAAGAATGCGGGAGAAATACCTTGTATACTTTTCACGTTAAAGGATTACGGGAACCAATCGCCAAATCCTAGTGGTGGAGAATTATCATCCACCCCCTTTTTTGTTCGGGTGCCACTGTAGAGATATTAGGTATTTTTTTTAAGCAGGAGACGTGAAAAATGAGCAATGTCATCACAGGGACTCGAACCACAGACCTCTCGAATACCCGCTGAGCGTGCTGACCACTACACCACGAAGGCATGCTAAGAAAGGCCGGGAGAAATACCTTATAAGATGTTGCTATTATTGTCTTATTCATGTACTTCATGGAAGAATGCTTACCAGAGCCTTAAGGATGTTTCACTCGGTTCTCCCGTTAGTTCAAATTTTTGGAATTTTAATGGTTATAAAATGAAATGGATTTTACAACAACAATAAACGCGGTGGTCGCCAGTTAATGAATGTCAAAACAGAATTATTCAGTGAAGCATTAACCATTCATCGGTCTTTTCAAGCATTAGTAATACATTGCTGAAAATGCATTGCATTTTGATAGAGGCTGCATCTGTGCTGTTTGAGCAATTTTTAAAACTAGTCTATCGTAATATTTTTTTGCCACCGGCAAAGCAATAAACACACTTTTGTGTACTGCGACTTCTATTACTCAATGATGCCAACATCCTTCGATTCCCACGACACTCTGACCTCATGCTGAATGATAAGTCGTCTGAAAAAAGTGGCATCTTTAAGCCCGAAAATGCATTCTCTATTACCCTCGTTCGAGGACTTATATATATATGAGTTCAGACATCCATTAATTCCTTTGGGATTTGCCAATTGCAGTTGACAACCAAGTGTATGTAGCTTTTAATTTCGATCGAGCATTGGATTGACGTTTTCCACGTAATGTGAGTTCTCCTATTCTTTCACCGACTTTGATTTTATATTCATTTGCGCGATGTGTCGTACTATATCTGCAAACTTAATTTCATCCAAATGTAAGACTATACTTTGCGGTTCGTTCATATTTTTACAAAGTCGTATTTTTACTTCCTTGTACGAAGTAAAAAGGAACTACTATAATAGCGAAAAACTCCGTTTATCATATTTCAACGAAAATATCCATTTTGACGGGCTCGAAAGCAATATAACGATGTTTTTGCGTTACATCTGAATCTGAGAACAGAATAAAGGACTCTTTTACCACAAACGAATTATAAAAGTGATTAAAAATGGATTCAGAAGAGATTCTTTTATGGTGTCTGTACTTACGTACGTATGTATGTATGTTTCTCGCATAACTCAAAACCGAGTAGCCTCAGAACGTTGAAATATTGTATATAGAACTGCTATAACATGTAGATGTACACCTCCCTTTTTGGTTGCAATCGGCCGCATCAAAAGTATATATATGTATATATATACTTTAGGAAATCTGCATGCAATATTTGTAGAATTATCAACAATTTAAAAGTTGTTCAGGTACGGCTAAGCCTAATTATTTTTACCATAGCAGCCATAATTGCTTACATTTGAAACTTCGAGAATTTGTTGCCAATCTAGAGAAAGCAATCAGCTTAGTTAAAAAGCTTCGCAACAGGAAAGGTAACGCCTTCTTTTATTTTGAGAATTAAATCATACTTAATCCATTCTGAAACTTATTCTAGGAAATAAGTGTCTAAGAGTTACTTCGTAATTTTTAATATAGATATTTTGAGTTTTTATGTATTGCCTTCTGCACTTCGGACATTCGCTCCTGGGTCAAACTCCCCTAAGTTGCCGGTTAAGAGTATATTCTAGTTATAAGCCACGCAGCGTACCGAAAATTTCCTTTTTTTAGAACGATTTCGCTAAAGAATTTTAATAAATAAAAGTTATGGAATGAAACTTTCTGTAAAGTTTATTATTTGGAGTGAAAAATGTCGTCTGGTGTTTTAAATTTATTCTTCTTTCAAAACGTGGCATGTAAACAAATTGTAGACTGAAGGGTATGTTTTTTGAATTTTCTGAACACAAGTATTCCTATTCCATAATTCACAAACATTGTGAAATGCACGGTATTAAAATTTCTAAGTGCAAAATAAGCAACTTCACTAATCGGAAAGGAAAAGCCGTCAATCATTACTTCTACATGGAAAGACAACTCCAAACGTATACCCGAAAAATTTACGTACTGTTTCTAAATTTAAATCGTTGATAACAAGAAAAAATTCCGTCGACGCAGAAATCAATTGCAAAGTTTTTTAACACATCTGTAGCAATAATAAAGAAAATAATATACCAAGATTTACTACTTAACATCATGATCACCAGCTTTTGCCCAAACAAGTGTGAAACAATTGCAGAACAATTTGCAGAACGTTCTATGAAAACTGTTTAGCAAGAGATAAAAAATGTACAAACCTGGTTCCGTCAATGCGATGAATGTTTCAGTAAGAAGTTTACAATTATTGCAGGATTCTCTTACAGTGGGAAAATGAAAATAATAAGAAAAGGGCACTTTAAAATCAGCTCAACATATTATCAAAACAAAACTCTAATACGATATTTACTTAAAAAATTCCCTTTATGCCAGTGACTCTCAGAGAGGGAAATTTCATCAAGACAAGTCATACTTCCAAAAGTACCACCGCATTCCTTGAAAGTGTGAAGACTGAGAGAGACATTGCATACACATCTTTTCAAAATATTCCTTTCTAAGTTCCCTGACGTTTAATTTTTGATCTCTTGTAAAGAGCTCTTTCTAAATGCTAACGCATCACGAATCAGAAATTATGCACTCTGGAAAGTAGTGTCAAAGGAATAGAAATCAATAGCCCTAGAAAATTTACCACAAGTCCTCCTATCATGACAACCACGATGCACACTTATAGCTTAGGAAAAAGAATCGAGTAATTGAAAAAATTCTTTTTACATTTTAAATATTAACTATATGGCCTCGAAATCGTTCTAAAAATGTGTGAACATCCTACTTACCGTGTAAACATCTAGAGATCAAATTGATTGCTTACGTAAAATCTGCATTCAAAGTACACTCATGTCCATAAATTAAGGATAATTCGGAATCACTCGGAAATCGAACTCTAAAATAAATATATCACCTGTAAAATCACTAAACACATCTTCAAGAATCACATGCAAATTTCAGGAAGTAACCAGATGACACCAATGTTACGTCACAATGACGAGAGTGTAAGAGACGAGAGTGTATATAAGGAATACAGGCAAAGAAGTAAAATTGTTCGCAGGCGCTTTATAAGCATTTCAGTGCAATAATCGAATAGTTATGACACAAAGGACGCATTTAAATGATTTCTTACGTGGTAGAATTATCGGGCGTCTGGAATGTGGGACGCACCAGGAGAATCTGGAAGTACCAGACGAACTTGGAATTGCCCAGAGTATCATTTCCAGGCTTTGGCAACAATTCCAAGATGATGGTAATGTGAGTAGACGGTACAGCACAGGTCGCCCCAGAGTTACAACGCCGAATGAGTGCCGGTATTTGGCAGTTACTGCCAAAAGAAACAGGCGGAGCACAACCTCAGACTTTCCTCGTCAGCTCTCTTCAGCCACTGGTACGACTATTTCAAGGCAGACCGCGTACAGACGCTTAGGGCAGATTGGTCTATATGCTCGTAGACCTGTCAGATGCGTTTCACTTACTGCAACTCATTGTCGCCTGCGGTTAGCCTGGAGTAGAGAGCATGCATTTTGGACACCGCAATAGTGGGCTTGTGTGATGTTTTCCGACGAGTCCAGGTTTAGCTTGCATTCTGATTCTCCCCAGACTTTCATATGGAGAGCTCCAGGTACCCGTTACCACCAAGAAAACATCATTGAACGACACCGTTACGGTGGTGGAGGAGTGCTCGTCTGGGGTGGAATTATTCTGAGTTCCAGAACTGACCTGCATGTTCAAATTGGAACCATGACAAGCCAAATCTATCGGGACGTCATTCCGGAACAACATGTACGTTTGGTTCGGGGCGCCATGGGCGCACAATTTGTGTTTATGTATGACAACGCCCGTCCTCACCGTGCAAACATCGTAAGCAAATGCCTTCAATCGGCGGTATCACCCGTATGGACTGGCCAGCATTCTCACCGGACTTGAATCCAGTAGAGCACGTGTTTGACATGCTTGGCCGACACGTTGCAGCCCGTCGACCTCCTCCTACATGTCTACCGGAACTTCGGAGAGCATTCCTTTTTGAGTGGTGTAATATCCCCCAAGATCAGATCGATAATTTGATGATCAGCATGCCTTGGCGTTGTACGGACTGTATTGCTACGTCTGGGAGACATACAACGTATTAACAATCATACCAACCATGTAATATTGTTTTTTTTAAATAGGTGTTTTTGTAATTTACTCCAGGGAGAAGAAATCGCTAATTTTTTAATAATATCAAACATATAGCATCTTTTTTGCTCTTTACCTTTTGTTTAATAAATAAGCTTTACAAATAAGTCAAATTTGTTTTGCTTCTAACTCTTCCTTTGCCTTATTTTGCATTATCCTTAATTTATGGACGTGAGTGTAAATGCATAAACTCGCTGTAAATGTGAGAGGAATAAGTATTATTATAAATAAGGAAAATGAATTAGAAACGGAATTAAAGAATGACATTTTCAAGAAAATCTGCACATGGTCAGAGTAAACGAGGGTGAAAACTTCAGTTATTTTTTTTTATTTTTTACTGTATAAAGTTTACATATCTCAGTTTACAAGTAATTAAATTTCGTACTATTTTTACGTATAAAAATAACTTTCCAAATACTATGCGGTATGACATCACTTCCTCTTTTACTCTGCTCTCTTTTCTTTCTTGACCACTGACATCCGAGCGGTAAAGTTGTAGGAACATTGGGATTTTTGATGCTAAGAGATGCGAAAAATGAGCAGTGCCCTCGTCCGGACTCGAACCTCGGACTTACTGAATACGCTCCGAATGTGCTAACCATTACACCACCAAGGCATGCTAAGAAGGCGGGAGAAATACCTTATATACTCCCACTTTTAAAGGGCGACTGGGAATTAGGGGACCCAATCGCCAAATCCTGGTCGTGGAGAATCAATATCCACCATCTTTTTTAGTTCGGTTGCCACTGTAGAATCATTTGATTATTTTGAAGCAGGAGATATGGAAAATGAGCAACGGCTTCGCTGACCTTACGTTTCTGGAATACGGGTCGAGTTTGCCCACCATTACACCACGAAGGCATGCTAAAAAGGCGGGAGAAATACCTAGTAAACTCGCTGAACACCGCTTCTGTCCGAGGTTCGAATTCTGCGAACGAGCTGGCTGTAATGACCGTTTTCGTGGTTTTCCCCATGTGTAACGTGTATACAGTTCCCATTAATAAGTCTGTAGAGTCATTAGATTTATTTCGAAGTAGGAGTGAAAAATGAGCAATGCCCTCTCCAATATTCGAACCACAGACCTCTGGAATACGCGTCGAGCGTGCTGACCACTGGACCACGAAGACATGCGAAGAAGGCGGAAGAAATACCTTATATATTCCCCCTTTTAAAGTGCGACTGCGGATTAGGGGAACCAGTCGGCAAATCCTGGTGGTAGAAAATCTTCATCCATGCCCTTTTTAGTTCGGGCTTCACTGTAGTGTTCATTAGGTTTATTTCGAAGCAGGAGACGTGAGAAATGCGCAATGCCTTCGCCGGGACTCGAACCACGAAGCTCTCGAATACGCATCGAGCGTGCTGACCACTACATCACGAAGGCATGCGAAGGTGGCAATAAGCCCTCCACAAAGACATCCCTCTCTTTAGGCACATAGCTTTTAAGTGCCTTGCAATAATCAAATAAACCAAATCAAAGTCCCTTTTCTTTGTATTTTCCAGAGATAATTTTATTTCAAGGTAAGAGTTTGTGTCAGCAATTTTTCCATCGTTCTGTGTGGCCGATAATCCGGCTCCGTTTAAGACGAAGTTTTATGTTTGAGCTTTCTCATATTTAATCATTTATAACGAATGTATAGCGTACATTACTGTATATATATATAAGCATCACGAAAAATGTGCTTTTGTCGAGTGAAATAGCTGTCGACTAAACTGCTGTAGGAAAGATTATTAAATCTACTTTTGATAAGTCAAAAATCTGTATGCTTGTATCTACAATAATAATCAAAGAATCAATAAATGTAAGACTATATCTTCATTAAACTGATTTCACGTAACAATTAAGCTTCCTAACAATGTAAAACGTTTTATGCAGAATATGAGAAAAATCATCTTTTCCTGCATTGATTCAGATATAAACAATTACAAAGCTACCTTTTAACTATCTTAGTCTTAGCATCTGATCAACTTATTTTAAGACAGGTACGATCAAACATATTTACATCTCAATGAAACAATACAATTTTCATTGTTAAACTTCCCCTTCAAGCAAACAAAGGGAAATGGAATATGTTAAATACCGAATATTACCATTTTCACACGATTCTCGTATTAAATACAAAGGGATTTTGCACGACTGAATATGAATCTTACAAATCTCATTTGGAATCCGTTAGTTCTCCTGCCTTCCTATTGTATATCTTCCATTCTACCTTCCTCTCCCAAAACAATTCCCCGCTACGTTCACGTCGATTAGTTGGGGATAATTACAATTGTATATATGAATTACACTAATGCTGGATGCGACGTTCATGTGATTAAACTTATGAACAAATCTATTTAGCGAAATCATGTCAAGTGACATTGCAACTCTAAGCTGAGTTAATAATCTTAATTGATGGCGTGACAGTTGCATTACAAATTACATTCTCGTAGTAACGTTTGATATTAAATTTATTCTAAGGAAGATTTATGATAAATATGCGCTAAAGACATTATGAGATAAGTTTAAGAAAAGTAATTTTGCGCACTTAATATTATTAAACAGTGCCGTGGATTAAGACGGAAACTGATGCATTGATTTCTAGTAATTTTCGCTTTCGTATGTTTCTTGTTACGAAATCTGTATCCAAGTGTTGTTAAAGCTGTCTATAATTATCGTTTGAGAAAGATGCGTGTTAGCCTGAGAGATTCATTTCTACAACGACTTTCGTTGCAGCTTCATTTCTTTTATTCATATAGCATATGATAATGATGTTTTTACAGATAAATACTCCATCTTCATTTGTCAGTGATAAAATATTTTTTAAGTTGATGATACTAATTAACACGTGAAAAAAATAATTGTGCCAGTATTAAATTCTTTTACAAAAATGAATAAAGTTCGATGAAGGAATTTTTGTTTCATAATCGAAATTACCTTAAAAATGATATGAGAACATGCAGATGTGTTTTGCTTAACTTTGCTTTTCCAAAAACAATGAGACTCTAATTACAAACAGATTCCAGTCTTTGACTTGAATTCAGATTTATTAGCCTTCACATCTAAAACCAAACGAAAAACTACAACTCCAAACCAAATTATAGAATATAGGTAACATTGCAACAAAAAAAAATAAATAAATAAAACGAGTCATCAAA